>JACDOX010000451.1:242215-269999 GCA_014549065.1 Cardinalis cardinalis | reverse complement strand
ATGGGACAATGAACTGCAAGGTGCAAATGGAGCAGAACTGATCCCAGGGACAGACCCCGTGCCTGCTTGTGCATTTTGAGGCCATTTTGGTTCATGTTGGGTGCAGCCCTGGCTGGGCTCTTGTGCTGCCCAAGGTGGATCCATGGAGAAGACCCTTTGAATCAATCCCTGCTTTACTCTTTTAACTCCATCCAGTCTCTGTTCTAGGGCAGCCTTCTCAAGGCATCAGGTTGATTCCATGTGGTTCAGGCTCCTTCCATCCTCCTTGAATTAAAAAAAGTGCTGAACCTTGATACAAGAGGAATGCTCTTGTTCTCAGTGCTGCAGAAAATGGAATAGAGTCCAGCAAGAAGGGAAATGCCACTGTGCCAGCAATCACTGGTGTGCCAGTGAAAATCAGGTGTTGCTCACCTCAGAGCGTTCTGTTCAGTACTCCAAGGACAGCTTGAAGTGTTTGAAYTGTTGAAGTGTTTCATTTATTGGAGTGTTTATTTCAATTTGGTGCCTTGGGCARTGCAGTGCAGCAGTTTTAGGGTCACCACATGTCCTGTGTGGTGGCTCTGGAGGGAGGGATGAGCCTCTGGAGCCAGTGACCATCAGCCAGGCAGTCGCTGCTGGCCRTGGGGTTGAGCTCATCTTCCCAGCCTGATTTAACAGGAGCGGGTCAGTGTGGGGTGGGAACATTCCTGAACATCAACAGGAGCAACAAGATGTGGATCTTAACCCTGTGTCCTCACCCTCTTGGCACAGCTGGTGAAGGGGCTGCAGCAGGAGCTGAACCGCCTCTACTCCCTCTTCTGCTCCCGGAACCCCGAGTTCGAGGAGAAGGGAGGGAAGGTCTCCATCGTGTCCCACTCCCTGGGCTGTGTCATCACCTATGACATCATGACTGGCTGGAATCCAGTCAGGCTCTATGAGCAGCTGCTGCAGAAGGAGGAGGAGGAGCTGGAGGAGAGTTGGATGAGCTACGAGGAGCGGCGTCTGCTCGAGGAGCTGTACCTGACCAAACAACGGTAATGGCCCCACTGCCAGGGATCAGGGGAGATAACCACAGCCCTGGAGATGCCCTCTGGGTGTTTCCAGAACCCTCCAGGGCTGTTATCTGTGGTGTTCTTCTGCTGGGGCTGGGTGATAATGCTRAACACAGCACTGAGAGCTCTCGCTCCACACAGGCTCATGGAGCGGTTTGGGTTGGAAGGGACCTTCGAGATCATCCAGCTCCAACCCCCTGCCATGAGCAGGGACACCTTCCACTATCCCAGGTTGCTCCCAAGTCTCATCCAACCTGGCCTTGGGCATTTCCAGGGCTGGGGATACTGTGGTGCTGTGAGACACCCATGAGAGAATCTAAAATCAGCATCTTCATTCATTCAAGTGGAAGATGACAAATCATGAATCACAGGCTTTGGTTCATGTCTGTAACCAATCTGAGTATTGGTGGTACTTGGGAAGCATTAATTTAGCAGCAGCCCTGCTGTGGTGGCAATCAGGATGTGTCTCACTAGTGATGGGTGCAGGATGTCTCTGTCAGCTGCAGGGCTGGACTCAGTGCAGGATTTCTGAGAAAAAGGAAGTTTAGAAATCTAATGAAGTGTTGCAGTGATAAAGTGACCCTTCAGGCATGTCACAAACATGTAATCAGGGAGAAATKGCCATTTTCACACTCTGCTCCAGCTCCTTAGGCATCCCCTGAAGTGCTTCCACAGAATCCCAAGTGTCATTTGGCACTGGCACTTCTGCAGAGTGAGTGGCTGTCCCTTCCGTGTGAAATGATGGGAAATGGACTGCTGACATCCTGTAACCTCTGGAATTCACTGGGACTGGGAACAGTTTACCCATCCATATGTGTGCTTCACATTGTAGCTGCTTTTTTAATTCAGGCCAGCTAGAAAAGCAGGTGAACAACCTTTTTTTCATGGGAGTTGAAAGGGTGGGACACCATCCTCCAGAAATTCCACCTCCATACAGAACTCCATAATGCCCAGCCCATTTCCCGTGGCTTTGTTGTTGTTTTGGGGGGGTTTAAAACAAAATAAAGCAGGTGATTTGGCTGCAAAATCACCAAGGAAACAGGAGGTGAGTTAGCTACTCCTGAGGAAGGAGGGTGGGCAGATGCTTGGGGTGGTGAACAGGGGAATTGTCATGTGTTGATTGATTCCTTCTGTGGCCAGAGAAACAGGATTTGACAGACATTGATTGTTAATCAGTTGAGCTGCTCCAGGAAATACTGACACCATCCCTCTCTCTTCCCAGCAGACAAAACTGTTGGACCCCACAGGAATGCCTGTTTGGATCAGAGAGGTTAAAGCTGCATTTTTTATTGGATCTCAGAAAGATCTCTATTTTCTAGGTTGAGAGATATAGAAGAGAGATTACATGAGTTAAAGGCATCCACCATATCAAAACCACCTGTCTTAAAATTTAAGGTATGTATGTTTTAAGAGGTTTCTACTGAATTTTTCTGCTTGCTGTAAAAATACACCTGTTGTGTGAGTCATTCTGCTTACTTTAATTTTTTTCCCATGTCCCTAGACATGATTTTGGCAGAATAATTTGGATGTTGGGTGAAGTGTGTGTACATATATGTAAAAATGTTGTTGTATTCATAGATTATGGTTATTTATTGCAATTCTGTATTTGTAATAAATTTTGAGCTACCTGGTCTGGTAGTGGGAGGTGCCCCTGCCCATGGCAGGGGGTTGGAATGAGCTGGACTTTAAAAGGTCCCTTCCAGCCCAAACCATTCTGGGATTCTGTTATATATGTTTATATGAAATTAAATGTAAATATCTATGTGAATATATAGATTATAAATAATTTTGATACATAAGCCTAGTTATTATACACACACACACACAATTCTGTGGGAAGGTAAAAACCATTTGGCAGATTACATCAATCACATATTTTAAAGAGTTTCACTTCTACTCCACTGAATAAGCCATCTTCCTTGGGGACTCCTTCTAAYATGTCACATCTCTGAGCAAATCTGATTGAATTTCCTCCAGGAGTGGATTTTCCTTCCAAATGATTCTGCTCTGACAGTTAGCACACTTTCAATCTCCTGAAGCAGATTGCTTGCTAATCAGCTGTACAAATTGCTAGAATTCCTTATCTTTGGGAAAAGGCATTTTCCAGCTCCTGGGTGGGATGTGCAACACTTTCTAGTTGCTCAACTCCATCCTGAAGTATTAAACCATAAAAATGTGACATGATAGATGAGAATAAAGTGGATTATTGTTTCTTAACTTGCCATTTTTCTTTCCTTATGAGTTCAGAAGGGCTCCTGGAAGCCAAGGTCAATGTTGAGCCATGAAAAAAGAGGAAACCAGCCATAATTCATGTTGTCACAGCCTTCTCCTTTTCATCACTGCTTGAAAGCATGTGTCAGGCTATTACCTCTCCCATCAAGGAAGCTGGAGTCAGGCTGGTCCTCCCCAGCTCTGGGAAGGATTATTCTTCACTCAGTTGGTTTGAAACTGAAGGGGTTTTGGACAGTTGATTTTTAGATGGAGAGGAGGAAAAGAAGGGGGGAAGAAACTTGGATAAAGAGGACTTTATCTRCCTAAATTGATGAGATAGGTCTGTAATCTTCAGGCAGCATTTCCACTGCAGTTCATCCTTTTTCTTGCCCTTCCTGACAGGGAGATGTTTTGTTTCTATGGAGCCTCACACTGGTGACTCCCATGGCTTGAGGCAGAGCTCCAGAGGGRGAAGCTTTCCATGGAAATGAAGGCAAGGGAGGATTTCAGCAGAGTGGCTGGAATTGCTCATCAGCAGAGCAATCCAGCTCACTGAGGGTGGCTGGTTTGTTGGAAAGAGAACAGCCTTGTTGAGAAACCACCCACCCATCCCTTGGCTCTTCATGTCAGCTCTTCCTTGGACTGAAAAAAAATCAGGGTTCCCAGGATGGGCCAGAGTCACTGGTGCCACATGAAGGGGAGTTGTGCCTGATGTTGAGCCAGCACAAAGTTGCTTTTGGCAAGACAAATGCAAGAAGAAATACAGCAGTTTGCTTGGTTCATGCTTAATATTAGAGAAAATGAAATTATTGACACCATGGGGAGGAAAAAACCCACAAAACATGAAGATATGGKGTGTGTTGTACTGTAATAAAATATTGGACAAGCCAGCAGAGTGGGAACTTGAGGGAGAGGGATCTTTGTCTTTACCTCTGCTTCTCCTCAGATGGGATAATGGAATTACCTGCTGGACCATCAGGAGCAGTGGGAGGTRAAACCAACACCCCCTTGTAAATTTAAGATTTAGCCTTCTCCCCACCAGCCTTGTAAGAGGAGTTGGAGTTAAAGGGTGAGGGGTTGAAGATCATGGGAACATGGGGAATGGTGTGACACCAACCCCTTCATGCCTCTGGTGTATGAAAATAGAAATTTTTTTTATTSTAGGATGAATTTCAGTCATGGTAGGGAAGAGGAGAGCAGGATGTACCTCAGCTGCTCCTTAGGGCTGCCTTGGAAATCCATTTAAATCTGGCCTTGCAATGTCCTGGCCCAAAAGACTTCAGGGTTCCTGAGCATTTCTCACTCAGCCAAGGCTGCAGAGGCTCCTCTGGAGGAAGGTCCAGCCTGTGCCTCGTGTTCTTTGTGCCCAGCACAAAAGGGCTCTGCTGCCTCACTTCTGTTGACTCATTCAGCTCTTTTTTCTTCACTTAATTGTGAAAATACTGCAGTGCTAACTTGAATGGATGATTGCTTGGCTCAGCTTCTGCTTAAAATACAAATAAATTCATTAAGTCTTCTGTTTATGAATCATAACCTGGAGAGGAGGTCTCTCAAAGGTCATTTCATAAACACTTCTCCTGTGTTGTTWACATTTACAGGAAAATGCCCCACTCCTGATTGCAGGAGAAACAACCAAAATTAATAAATATTTTCTAGAAAGATTTTGATCTTCTATTCCCAGTAGATTTTATAATACAGCAGCCTGGTCTTCAGGCACCTTGCAACAGCACTGATAGTCTAATGGCTGCAGATATAAAGGATTTGGGATTAAGGATCTTAGAATTCAGGTTGGAAAAGACCTGTCCACCACTAAACCATGTCCCCAAGTGCCACATCCACATTAAATCCCTCCAGGGATGGGGACTCCAGCACTGTTTATCAATAGAAGTGATGGGACAGCAGTGGGACAAAAGCCACACACCCTGTCACCACTGAAACCAGTTACCTTTGGAGGGTTTTCCCAGTCTCTTTAGTGTGTCCTCTGCTGAGTGCAAGCTGGCAGGCACTGTCTGATTCCTCCCTAAAGCAGAAAAACCATAATTGTGCCTTTCAGATGCTTGACACAGGAATATCAGATGGACAGGGTTAGAGGTTACTTATTCAATTTAAAGGATTGCACTGGGAATGTCTGAAGATGAAAAAGCTTTTTGTCCAAGCTGCCAACACACAAGATCTGTGTGAAACTTGGGCTGAGGAAAGGAAAGGAGCTTTGCACCAAGTGACAATTTTAATGACAGAGCAGTGCTGTGCTGCATGTGACATGGAATAACCCATGCTGAAGGTCTGGCTTTTTGTTTTCCATCAAATTGGGACTTCTTTTGGAAGGAAGAGGGCTGGTACCAGTGCCAAGACAGAGGAGGAGGAGGAATGTTTTGTGCAGSACTGGAATCCAAGAGATGAAAGGGACCATTATTCCTATGCCCTCATTCCATGTGCTGACATACAGGGAAGGCACATGGCATTCCAAGGATCCTCCACGTGCATTAAGCAAGAATTCAGCAATTTCTCTTGCTGGCTGAGCATTTGACAATGGTAAAAATAAATTTTCAAGTAAGAAAATAAAGGTTGAAAGGTCATTTTGACTTAGGGAAATGTCTTTTACCACTGAGTTTTCCAYTTGATGGTTTTAGGAGGCGATGCCTGAGGGTTGGTAGTGGGGGATCAGAGTTGAATCCTGACCTCAGGTTGGTTGTAATGACCCCAAAATGAAGGTTCAGTGACTTCTCAGATGYGGCAGCTCAGATTTACCCAGTTGGTGCTGGAGGCAGGACGTGAGAGCAAGGTCACAGCAGCTTTGGGTGACATCAGAGTGTCCCAGTGGGCTGTGCCTGCTCCTGGGACATGGTGGCACTGGGGACAAGCACCATTCTGTTCACTTAGCACCAGCTGTGTGTAGCAAGAAAGTCATGGAAAACGTGGTTAGGATGAGAATGAGGAGGTGTGGCAGGTTTGGGAAGCTCCAGGAGAAATCAGACTCATTTCACAGAATTCACAGAATTACTGGGTTGGGAGAGAGACCTTCAAGGTCATCGAGTCCAACCCAGCCCCAGCTCCTCAACTAAACCCTGGCACCCAGTGCCACATCCAGGCTTTGTTTTTCCTTTAGTGTCTCCCAAACTCTTCTTGCTCCATCCTTTCCAGTGCTGGTGGACCTCTCTGAGTTCAAATATCCAAACTGATTTTTGGTTTTATCATCCCAACATGCAGCCAGGGGCAGTTTAACCCRCATTTATTGATGTTATGGTATTCTCCTCTGTTTGGACCAACCAAGACTTTGAGTCCCACCGCTGAAACCAWGAAATGGAGAGAGAAATCAAATCCAATGTTAGGAAACATCAATTCCATCCTTACTAAATCTCTCCCCAGGTTGAGAATTTCTTCTGTATGGGATCCCCCCTGGCCGTGTTCCTGGCCCTGCGTGGGATCCGTCCCGGCACCAGCGGCAGCCAGGACCACATCCTGCCCAGAGCCATCTGCAACCGCCTGTTGAACATCTTCCATCCTACAGATCCAGTGGTGAGTCTCTCATTGCACCCTCAAGCCTCTGCCTTGCCTGGTTTTAAGCTCTGGGATAACGTGGGATCTTCAAAGTGTGTGACTCAACACGAGTGTGTTCCAGCAGAGGATTATTTGTTCATGGTTGTTATACAATGGCTTGGGGTTTGGAACTGTAGAATTACATTTCCTACAAATAATTGCTGTAAAAAACATATATTTTCCTTCTCTTTTCATAGTAATAAGCAAAAAATTTGGGATTATTCTGATTTTTTTTTTCCCCAAAGAARTGATCCTTTTTCAGGCAAGGATTTTGCATTTAACTTCCTGGCTTCCATTAAAATATATATTTTTTGCTGTTAAAAAAGGCTTCACAAGCAGTTTACAAGATAACATAGAAAAGCAAAGACTGATTTCTTTTTTTTCCCAAAGGATCCTACAAGTAAAAGTTTGTTGATAGTATTTGGGAGAGGATTATTGGTGTAGCTTTGCCTTTTCCTTATTCCACAGCAGCCAGTGTTGGCTGTTACCAAATCAGTTACTGGGCCTTTGATCTGCATCCCCTTGGTAACTTCTCTGATGCAAATTGGATTGGGAATTTCATCYACAACAGCAATTTGGGGGTGCTTTCCTATTTAAAGTAGCTGAATTTAAGTATATTCAGACTTCAATCCAAACATGATCACGTTCAGCTCCAGCTACTCCAAAATTTTCCTGGATTATCAGGGAYAGTTGGTTCCACTCTGCAAATAGTAACTTCACTCATTTTTAAAATAAAGAAATGCAAGATGCTTTTCTACRTCTAAGTGGACAAAGATAAATAAATAATCAATAGGAAAATATTTTTTAAATAAACATAACTCATGGTTTGCACAGGGATCAACAAAGAGCCATCAAACAAAATGTTTACATAGCCAATTCCTGTTTATTGTGTTAGAATCAGCTTAACTTTAYATGAAGTTTGTTCTCTCAGTGAAACCATCTGTTAGGAACCTGTGTGTTGGTAAAATGTAGTACAAGTGTTGTAATTCAGAGTTGCAGAGATGTAATTCACATGTTGCAGAGATGTGCAAAAGTGAACTCACAAGCAACTGTGCAGCTGATAAATCTTCCAGGCTGTGAAACTGTGGCAGTTTCTGGRGTCCCCGTCAAAGGAAGGAAATTGATGAATCTGACTCCATGTTCTTAGAAGGCTAATTTATTATTTTATGATCTTATATTATATTAAAGAATGCTATACTAAAATATACTAAAGAACAGAGAAAGGATACAGATAAAGGGCTACAAAGAATGATAATCAAAACTCGTGACTCCTTCCAGAGTCCCAACACAGGCTGGCTGTGATTGGTCATTAAATCAAAACAATTCACATGAAACCAATCAAACATGCACCTGTTGATAAACGATGTCCAAACACATTCCAAAGCAGCAAAACACAGGAGAAGCAAATCAGATAATTCTTGTTTTCATTTTTCTCTGAGGCTTCTCAGCTTCCCAGGAGAGAAATCCTGGCAAAGGGATTTTTCCAGAAAATTTGACAGTGATAGTGAAACTAAAAGTGAATTACACTGTAACCCCACCACTGTGTCACCTCCTAGGCATTGTTTAGGAGAGGTATTCTGGCTTTGAGGTTGGTGGGATGTCTGGACGGGAAGGAAAACTGATTTGTTTTCCCAGTGTGGCCTCCCAGGATTGATCTTCACTCCGAATTCCCTTTCCAGGCCTACAGATTAGAACCCTTAATCCTGAAACACTACAGCAACATCTCACCTGTGCAGATCCACTGGTACAACACAGCCAACCCCCTCCCCTACGAGCACATGAAGCCAAGTTTCCTCAACCCCAGCAAAGAAGCTACCTCAGCCCCGGAGAGCGAGAGCGCCTCGGCGGCGCCCAGCCCCACCACGTCCCCGGTCATGGTGCGGCGCCACTACGGGGAGTCCATCACCAACATTGGCAAAGCCAGCATCCTGGGTAATGAATGCCCCCTCTGCCCCTGCCCTGGGAGGGGAGAGGCAGCACTCTGGGTAGCTGCTGCTTCTCAGCTTCTTTTTTCTGCCTCTGTTGAGGTCGGGATGGAAGGGACTTGGGATGGTATTTTGTGTTCAGGCTTGGATGTTTGTTATTTCTTATCTGTGTTGCAAGTGGTGAGTTCTGCAGCATCCTACTAAGAAGCTGTAAAATGGCTACCTGTCTTTCTATGCAAGGTGTTTTAAGGCTAAACTATCCCATTAARAAATGACACCTGAATTATTTTCACTTTTAACCCAATAACTAATCACTCGATCAGTCTGTACTGTGGACTTTCCTGTCCAATTACACAAAACCACCCAAACTCATGGAGAAGAAGGACCAACCCCCACCCTAAAACCTCCATCTTGCTTTATATCTATTACTGTTCTAAAACCTTAAACTCTTTAAGTTTTCCACTCTGTGGTATCACACACTTCTGTTCAAACCCCACACCCACAATCCCACTTCTGTCATTCCATTCTGGAAGCTTCTCCAGGGCCTCAGGTCAGTGCAGTGTTCTCCTGGGGGTCAGAGCCTGGCAGCACAGAAAGTCTGAAATTCTCAGCGTCCAGAGCTCCAACAGATGATGTCTCCTCCTCTGTCCCTGGGTTGGGATTGGAGATTCTAGGGGAGCTTTGCTGCTCCCTGGGGTTGGGGTGCAATCCTAAGGAAACTCAGCTCTGGAGATGGGATGGGAGCTGGGGGTGCTCACTTAGAGAACAGAAGGATCCAGGGAGAGCTTAAAACTCCTTCCAGTGCCTCAAGGGGCTCCAGGAGAGCTGGAGAGGGACTTGGGACAAGAGATGGAGGGACAGGACCCAGGGAATGGCTCCCAGTGCCAGAGGGCAGGGGTGGATGGGAGATTGGGAAGAAATTCTCTATGAGGATGGGGAGGCCCTGAGGTTTTCCAGAGCAGCTGTGGCTGCCCCTGGATCCCTGGAAGTGTCCAAGGCCAGGTTGGACAGAGCTTGGAGCACCCTGGGACAGTGGAAGGTGTCCCTGCCATGGCAGGGAATTGAAACTGGCTGAGCTTTAAGATCCCTTCCAGCCCAAACCATTCCATGATTCTATTCCTGTCCCTTGCACAGAATCAGAGAATGGCTGAGGTTGGAAGTGACCTCTGGAGATCTTCTACTCCAACCCCCAAAATCCCTGCTGGCAGAGGATGGGTTCAGTGAGTTCTGTAGGTGTCTGGCTTGGTTGAATCCCAGCTGACATTTACTTTGGAATAAAAAAAGAGTTTATGTCCATTGGAGTCAAAGCTTGGGGGAGATGATGTAGTTCAGGCTATTGCTGCCTTGTTTTTGTCTCTTTTATTGAAGTAACATCCTGGTGATTTAACAATTTCCACTCTGCTTCATGGGGAAAAAATTAAATTAAAGCTTGTCTTCTGATTCCATTTTCTGCTATTGGCCAATAACAGAAAAATCACACCATGTAACCCATTAGAGTTACCTTTACCTCATGATTCTACAATAGGAAATTCAGGCTGGTTTGATAKAAAGTCTGCTCCTTTCTGGCTTTCTGAGTCAAAATAAGCCCTGGTTTAAGTGAGCTTAAATTCCCTTCACTGGAGCTTATACTTGATCATGCACTTGCAGTTTTTGTTGACTCAAGGCTTTTCTTCAGCTCCCTGTGTGGGATTTGGGAGAATCCTAGTGCCAGGAGTCTTTCCAATCAAATAAGAATATAAAAGCAGTTTTTCCTCAAGTAGAGATATGTGGTATTTCAGAGCAGAGTGCCTTTTTTGGGGGTTTCTGTAGTAACTTTAATGTCTTGTCCATGAGGTGGCAGCAGAGTCGGGATAAAACAGGACAAAACTACTCTGAACTTTTATATCCCTGARCAACCCAAATAGTCCTTTTAAAGGATGATGTAACATTTTTAAAGGCCTGTTAGGGCAGTAGACCTAAGAAAATAATAAGAATGTAAGAAATAATAACAATAAAATAATAATAAGAGAAATGTCTTAAATGTGCTGTTGGGATTTTTAGGTGCGGAAGGCATCAACRTTGTTAGAAAGCATTTTTGTCTTAGTCTTAGAATTTATGAAAGAGGAATCACAACACATCCTTCAAAGTACCAGATTGCTCTCTGCAGATGTATTTTATGCTTCTTTTTTTCCCCCCTAAACACAGCTTCCAAATTACAGCTTTTGCTTGTACACAAGATGAGTCTGGGGATAAACGGAGCCCACTCCAGTCAGATGTTCCCACCCTAGGAAAGCAGCAGGAGTGTTTCCCATCCCTCAGCTCTAATTAAGGGGTGCTGCAGTGGCTTTAATTTGCAGTGGCATAAATTTGCAGTGGCTTTAATTAATTTGCAGTTTGATTGATGCATCCTGGGTGGTTTTTCCCTCTGTGCTGGATGCAGGAGCTGCGAGCATCGGGAAGGGCCTCGGTGGGATGCTCTTCTCCAGGTTTGGCAGGTCCAGTGCCACCCCCCAGACCATGGAGACAGGAAAAGATGGACCTGAGGGGGATGAGAAGAAGGCCACGACTGTTGGGACCCCACCTCTGCCACACAGCAGCTCGGGATTCCTCGAACCCACAGGTGAGTGGTGCCCACCCCGTGGATCCAGGGAAGAGTGGGGTGGGGGCTGGAAATGCCATAACTGCCCGTGGCAGGGTTTGCTGTTGTGGGTTTGCCATAAAGTAATAAATGTTGAATMTCAAGGCCAGCTTGGACAGGGCTTGGAGCAGCCTGGGACAGTGGAAGGTGTCCCTGCCCATGGCAGGGGTGGAATGGGACGATTTTTAAAGTCCCTTCCAACCCAAACCATTCTGGGATTCTGTGAATCTGTTCCTGGGTTRGATTGGGAGGGACCTTAAATCCCATCCCACCCCTGCCATGRCAGGGACACCTTCCACCATCCCAGGCTGCTCCCAGCCCTGTCCAGCCTGGCCTTGGGCACTGCCAGGGRTCCAGGGRCAGCCACAGCTGCTCTGGGCACCCTGTGCCAGGGCCTGCCCACCCTCACAGCCAGGAATTTCTCCCCAGTATCTCATCTAACCCTGCCCTCTGACAGTTTAAACCCTTTTTTCTACCTAAACTCCCAATTCCCCCATATATTTCCCATTCTGAAGCAATCTGGATTTTAGGACACGTTTGACTGGGAACAGAAGCYGCCCCTGTCCTGATCTGAACTGCTCAGGACAGAAAGTGCAATTTTAGCAGCTGGGTTTTTTGAAAAGCATAGGTCCTTCCTCTCAGGAAATTCATCCTTGGATTTATTTCTGAGCTCCCCCTTGGCACTGCTGCAGGACACAGGGGTTTTTTTTTGCAATTGAGGGAGTCACTGGTGTACTGTGACAGCATTCACATGATGGATTGCTGTCTGTTCATACGAATTGCAACAGAGAACCTGTGTGAGTCAGTGTTTGAGGGCAGGAAGCTTGGGGTTAGACGTGAGGGAAGCAGAGAAGCAGGACAGGGAACATCACAGAGCTGCCAAGGGGGTCATTTCAGGGGGCTGGCACACTGAGAGCTTCCTGCATGGATCCCACATCCCTCCCTGCTGGAAAGCCATCCCTGCTCCATAGAAGGAGAACGTGGAGCAGGGCTGGGAGCTGAATGATGCAATCCCCACCCAGGCTCTGCTCTCAGAGGGCTCTGCTGGGGTTTGGCTCCCGCCCAAGCTCCCGTAACGGCCTCTCYGAGTGGCCTTCCTGCACAGCCACTGGGGTTTTTTTGGATCAACTCTCCTTCTTGGAAATGACTCTGCTTGTCTGCTGCTGTTCCAAGGCTCTGGCTCCCTGGCCTTGCTGCAGAGTGGGGAGATGCTCCTGGGGAATCAGGGAGATCTGGGCCGTGTCTGCCGGCGCTCGTGCGATGCTCCCCTGTCTGTGCTCCTCCAGCCAAGAATTCAAATTCCTTCAAACTGCCTTTGAGAAATGGCTGCATTTTTGACTCAGTCTGAGGCTTTGGCTTTTGCAGCTCAGCAGGCTTTTAGGTTTTTTGTCTTTTTTATTTTATTTTATTTCTGATGGCTGAAGTGCCTTAGCAATAGGTTAACGTTGGCCCAGTTCAAATGCAGTGGTAATTGCTTTGAATGTGGCATTAATCAAAGCAGCCATTGAAATAAAAGGGTAGCTGCTGAAATATACTTGGAATAATCAGGATATTAAAAGGGCAGAGCTGTGGAGGGATGACTTTGCAGGAAGGGCTTGTAGTATTGGATGTGGTCTCCTTTATGGACACTAAAATGCAAGAAATCAATTTATTTCCAAAAGTTGCCTAGTGGGGCCTCAGCATTTGCTAGATATGTCTCTGTAGTTATCATAACAAGTATAAATAAATATATTTATAGAGTTACTATAAGGAAAACAGCTGCTTGAAAAAAAACCCTGGTTTTTCCCAAGTTGATGTCCCGTTTGTGCTGTAAATATATAGCCAGTGAGAAAATCATGTTTTTTTTACCCTTGAAGTAATAGTTGAGAATCACAGAATCATTCAGAAAAGACCTCTAAGAGCAGGATTAGTTTCCTTTTTTTTTGCTTTTTTTTTTTTTAACTGAACAGAGCACCACTCTTAGGCTTGTGCTAAGTGTAGGAGGTGGATTAAAATGTATTTCTGTATTATTAGATCTCGATTTAGTCGAGTACACAGAGAGATTGAGTGTGTTGTGTGTCCAGAATCAGAACCCAAAGCACCCCGGTGGTTTTGCAGCTCTGACATCCCTCTTGTTCCTTTTCTTGTTCATTTCCCAGTGGAACTGGAGCACAGGATCGACTTTGAGCTCAGGGAAGGTCTCGTGGAGAGCAGATACTGGTCTGCAGTCACATCCCACACTGCTTACTGGTCATCTCTGGATATTGCCCTCTTCCTCCTCACCTTCATGTACAAGCAAGACCAAGAAGAGACTGACAAATCCAATTTAGACACTATTTGAATTTTGGACTGAGGACAGGAGAGGAAACTTGAAAAACCAGTGGCACAAAGCAGATGTTTGACTGCAGAGCTGCAGGACCTGTGGCATGGAGGTTTCAGGTTTAAGTGCATGTTTGGGGGGGTTTTCCTATTTCTAAAGAGGAGAAGTTATTTGTATTTCAAAGCACTTTATAGTTTTCAACGTTTTGCAGTGCTGAATTAGACCTGAAAGGGTTCCAAATTCCTGTCAACATGGGCTGTACAAAGAGCCAAGACAGCATTGTAGCATCCCATGAGCAGTTGTGCTTGGGTGACATCCTTGTTAATGACCATAATTGCTGTTTAGTTCATTAAAATATTTTTTAAAAAAATTAGTGGGTTAAAAAAAAACACAACAAACCAAACTTAAATTGATTTCCATTAACAAAAAAACAAAATACATGTTCAGTACAAACCTAAACCTGCCATGTGCTGATGTTTTATGTACCTGTGAATTACAAGCAGTGGTGTCATTTTTCCAGGACTTTATTCAGCTCCACATCCAATTATCCCCACATTGGAAGCCCATTCTGACTGCTGGCTTCTGAGGTCCTATCCTGTGTGACACGTTTAGAAACTAATGCTGAACAGAAAAAAAAAGAAAAAAAAAAGGCATGAGGCAAATATTTGAAATACTGTAATTATAATTTATTATTCTCTCTAATAGTTTCATTTTATTCCAGTGTATAAAACATTACTTTTTTACTGATTTCTTTTGACATAATTTAAGAACCACATTTATTTTCTACAGTGTTAAGACTTTTTCTCAGAAATACATATCTTTGTACTACTATTCAAATGAATATATGGACACTGTGGCACACTTCAAGTATTTTTTCATTAAAAATAAATATTTGTGGTTTCACACAAATGAGATCAGTCACCTTCTTCTCAGAGGTAAGTGCCTTTGCTTTTTCAGGTTCCAAGTGAGATTGGTTTGCAGAGGACCCAGCTGTCCTTTGTTTACCATAATTAAATCCATCCATGTGTGTGTGTGTATAAAAACATATGGATGTGTATATTTACGTGCAGGGGCAGGGAGGCACCATAAAATAAACTTGGTGAGGCCTGAGAATACCAACATTTACATTAAGTTTGTATCTGAAACTAATTCAGAAGTCGAGAGGGAAGTGTTGGGATGAAAGGGAATAATCTCCAAACAAAACAGCAGAGGGTCATTGCTGAGATTTTAGAGCAAGGCTCTGGAGCAGAAGTGTTGGATATTTGCCCTCAGAGCTGCCTCTGCCTGAGGTATTTATGATCTGGATGGCACATGTGGGAGCTGCAGAGCCTAAACTTCAGTTAAAGCAGCAAAATATTGTAAAATAGCAAAAAACTCGGGCTGTGGTGTTGTGTTCTCAGTGTAAACAGATGTGGCAACATCAGCCCAGAACAGTGGCTGGGGCTGTGGAAAGCCCAGAGTTCCCTGCCTGGGGGGAGAGGGTGGCTCTTCTCCCAAGTTCTGTTTATTTGGGCTGCTCCTTCCATGCAAGAATTGGGAGTTTGGATTCTCTGCTGCAGTTAGGGATTTGGGAATAATTCTGAAGGGGGAAAGACAAAGAAAAAGGGAAGGGAGGAGTGGAGGGGAATGGGAAGGGAAAATGACACAAACAGCACTGCAGTGAATATCCAACATTCAGCTGGTGGAAAAGGACCTTGCTTCAGTGTGGATCTGTGAAAAATTCCATCTGGCCTCAGAGAATTGGAGCTCTCCTGCCTGACCTGTTTACCCTGGTGGATGAGCAATCCCAGGAAAGGAAAATAACCCCCTGAGAGGAGGAAGCCTCTGCTCCAGCAAACAGCCTTGTGTTTACAGGACTGGCCTCTCCAGATAAGTTGTTTAATCAACTCCTCCTAATGAAGACAACTTAAAACACAAAAAGGAGAATCTCCTTTTATATTTAGAGCGTGCAAAATGTTTCCAAATGTGCATGGTTGGTGTTTCAGGGCTCTGAGCTGGGTTGTGGTGCTGCTGCCTTCTCCCTTTCCACCACTGGATCCACCCTGGATCCTTTTTTAAGGGCTGTAAACAAAAGGGGTTAATTCCTGCAATTCTTGTGGTCTGTGGAAACCCTGCTGTAGTCCAGGACATGTTTCAGATTTATGGAATAGCTGTTCCCCTGGCCTCAGGACGTGCTGGGACTTGCTGCCTGCTCTCCATATAAGGGAGGAGATCCGACTTTGAGGTGCTGCGTGCCCCTTGGAAAATCAGGGGGAAGGCAGAGCTGAGGAGTGAATCTGACTGCTGGGAGGAGGAGGGATAGTGAGAGCCAATACCTGATCACCCCTTTGTGTTTCTCCTGAGTTGATGGGTGTGTTTGTTTGTGATTCTGCCCTAATTAGCAACTTCCTGGACCACCAACTAATCTCCCAAGCTAAATTCCGAATATGAAACACACCTTGAAAGAATCGGTGGAGACTCGTTCTAAATTGTATGCAGAGATGTTAAACAGCCTTTCATCTTTTTAATCCTCCAAAAACACCCCTCATCCTGCTGCAGAGGTGAAATCCTCTTTGCAGAGCAGATGCTGAGGGTGGTGGAAGGGTTGCCCCGTTTCTGTTGTGTGGTGCAGCACAGAATTCAAGTAGGGTCACGTCTGCTGCTTCAGACTCTTCTGGTCAGATGCTCCGTGTCATAACATGGAGCTGGAATGTCCTGGCTCCCAATTACTGACTTGTTTTCTTCTGCAAGGACGATGTTGAGCTTTCCAAGCTGTGTTGACTGGTGGTTTTTCTTGAGAAACCAAGATAAGGGCAGTGTTCCTCACTGCTGTCAGTCCTCTGCCTGATACCGACCTGTTTTCCAAACTTGGCCTTGAGGTCTTTGTCCAGCTTTGTTGCTTACAATGGTTTTGCTGCAAGGTCATTTTTTGCAGATAATGAGCATGAATTTTATTCTTTTTCTTAATTCTGTCCCTTTGCTCCTAATTATTCTGTCCTGGTTCTGCTGCAGCTTCCTCTCCATTTGCATTCACTCCCTCCCTGCTTCAGTGCCAGAGTTTCTGGCGTCAGACCCTCTTTGCTTTATTTCACCATGGACAGTCTGGCTGGCCAACTTCAATTATTTTATCTCCTTTCCTAATTAGTATTATCAGGCTCAGCTGAAACATATTTCACGTTCCCATATTTCTATTTTGCCACCTGTTTTTCCTGGTTTCCTGCTCTCCTGGTGCTCCTTTCCCACGTGCTTGGCTCTTGAGCTGACTCTGCTGTACCTGAATCGTTGGGAAATTGATTTTTATTTTCCCAAGCTGAGCTCATGAATCGCTGTGTCAACTGTTTGCACTGAGTTAGTTAATGTATATTTGTGTGCCCTCTGCCAGGTGAGTTTATTTGGAATTCCTTGTTCCCCGTTTTTCTGTTATTAGCTTGGAGATGAGATTTCTGCTTCCACACATTTTCTGCTGAATTGGGGCTGCAGGTGGTTGACCTGTGCAGGGTCACCTCCCCAGGCTTTGCCAAACATCTTCAGTCACCATCAGAAAGCTTTTACACACCAAGGCCCAGTTTGAGCTGTATTTAATAATAATTTTCCTCAAAAAAAAAATCACCACCATTTCTCTTGGTTTGGCTTTTTGCTCCCTCTTTTTTTTTTACTTTGTGCTTTTGTCTCTTCCCCACTGCACTCCAACCTGTTCTGCAGTGCTGGGATTTCATTCCTGCTGGAATCACCATTTGCCTCAGCATCCTCAGGACTTTTAGGGGAAATCTTGGAACCCGTTTGACCCCCAAGAGGCCCATCCTGCTGTTGTGATCCCCAAGAGTCCTGCTGAAAGCTCAGCCCCAGCAGATCCCCCCGGATGTGTTCACTGCCAGGATGGCTTTGCACTGTTCCCTCTCTGTTTGTGCCTCTCTGGCTGCTGCTCTCAGCTCAGCCCCAGCACTGACAAAGCACTTTCTGTCCTTGTCAATGAATTTTGGCACTTCAGCCAGCACTGGGGCTGGGCTGGGCTCTCCCAGGGCTGACTCCTTGCTCCTCATGTTTCTCCTGCATCCCTGGGGACCCATTTGACCCCCACTTTGCTGTAGAAATCCAGAGTTTTGTGTTTCCCTGCGTGCCTTTGCAGAAGCTCTGGCGCTGCCAGCACAGCTCAGAGCGTGTCAGCACTTCTCCTCTTCCAAAAGAAGTCCCAAACCAGGCAGAGAAATACCTGGAAAAGTTTCAGGTCACCCTGGGGGTCAGTGCTCTCTGGTGCCGCTGGGAAGATGGAAATTTTCCCCTCTCTCCCTCTGCAGCTCTCCAGCAAACCTTGGCCACTCCTTCCCCTCTGGGAGTGAGAATCTCCCTGCAAAAATGAGCAAAAAGGAGCCATCTCTGGTGGTTTGGAAATCCTTGATGATTTATCCAAAAATAGAGGGGCTTCATTTGATGGTTCTGTGAGCATCTGCCACGGATTAACTCCTCTCTTTGTTTCCTGAATAAAATACCAGTTCTTGCTGCCCATTCCCTGATTGTGGGCATGGACAGAGAATTCCCAGAATGGTTTGGGAAGGGACCTTAAAGACGATCTGATTCCAACCCCCAGTGGGGCTGAGATGGGAGAGGGGAGGTCCAAGCTTCTCCTGCACACTCAGGCTCCAAGGACCTCACATCCGTCCAGTTTGTTGTTCTTGCTCATTTTATGGCTCTTCCAGCATCTCCAGAAAGTCAGGATCTCAGGCCAGTCCCAGGCTGTGCTCTCAAAGGGCAGCTCTGTCTCCCCATTTCACTGCTCCATTCTGGTTTTCTGTTCCTCTGCCTGCCAAGCTCAGACTGGCTGGAAACCAAAGCCCTGGGAGGAGGGCAAGGAGAGCAGCTCTGCTGAGCTGGGATCTGGGGTCTCTTTCACCTGCTGGTGTCTCTCACACCTTCCCAAAGCTAAAAATGAGATTGTGCTGCCACCAGAGAATCCCAGAATGGATTGGATTGGAAAGAATCTTAAATCCCATCTCATTCCACCCCTGCCATGGCAGGGACACCTCCCACCATCCCAGGCTGCTCCAAGCCCTGTCCAGCCTGGCCTTGGGCACTGCCAGGGATCCAGGGGCAGCCCCAGCTGCTCTGGGCACCCTGTGCCAGGGCCTGCCCACCCTCCCAGCTGAGGATTTCTCCCCAGTATCTGACCTAAACCTCCTCTTGTGGCTTGGAGCGGGGCTGCCCCAATCCCTGCCCTCTGTCACTGGGACTCCAGCTGGGCAGGAACAGCCCCCCCCTGCTCTCAGCACAGGGGTTTCCTGTTGGAAATGCAAAATGGCAAAAAAAAAAAAACCTCTGAAAGATGAGAAGAGCCAAAACATGCACAGATGTTTTATCTTCCCACCTTTCCATCCCACTCCTGCTGTGCTGAGCTGAAAGTCCAAATGAGGAACGTCCATACTTTGAGCCTTATAATGCCAATGTCCTGCTCTGATGACTTTCCAGGATGTTTATGACTGCAGGATTTGTCAGAAATATTCACACTCCTAATTACTTTTAAGTGACCAGTACTGAAGTTTAAAAATATCTTTGATGTGCTTTCAGCTTTGCTAGAAGCACTTTCAGTATGGAAATTTAAGTTAGAGCAATTTGCAAAGAGGGACAGACCACTTCCAAAACAAACTCCACTTCCTAGGACAAAGGGGAAGGGTTTTAAACTAAAAGAGGAGAGATTTAGATGGGATATTGGGAAGGAATTATTGGCTGTGAGTGGTGAGGCCCTGGCACAGGGTGCCCAGAGCAGCTGGGGCTGCCCCTGCATCCCTGGCAGTGCCCAAGCCAGGCTGGACAGGGCTTGGAGCAGCCTGGGACAGTGGAAGGTGTCCCTGCCATGGCAGGGGTGGAATGGGCTGGGAATTAAGGTCCCTTCCAACCCAAACCATCCTGCAATTCTATGATTCCATTTTCCAGTTGCTTCCTTAGAGCTCTCTGTTCCAGCAGTCTCCCCACTACATTCCAGCAGCATTTTCCCAAATAGTTTCACAGCTTCTGGGCTCTGTGCTTTGGACAAGGTGAGATCCTGTTGGAAAAGCAATCCTTAAGGATCTGGGACGTGGCCCTGAGTGCTGTGCAGGGAGGGCTCACGCTGAGGCAGCAGCTGAAGATTTTGTGTTTCCAAAGCCCCTTCAGATGGGATGGTTCTGTCTCTTGGCAAACTCCTTTCTGCCTTCCAGGCTGCCCATCCTCGCATGCAACTGAGTGTTGGGGGGGGTTATTTTTACATAAAACTGAGGTATTAAAAGCCAGCAGGAGCTGGGGAGGGAGGTGAGGCTGCTTTGTGGTGGCTGCAGGAAAGGGAAGAGGGCAGAAAGGTTCCCTGCAGCGCTGTCACGGATCCACCTTCGCCTTGGAGACACCACATCTGCCCGGGGAGGGAGGAGGGGAGGCAGCCCGGGCAGGAGAGGAGCTGATTACATCAAGGAGAAGTTTGGCAGCCTGGGGAACAGCCTGATGGGGAACAGCCTGATGGGGATCAGGCTGATGGGGATCAGCCAGCACAGCACGTGTGCAGCACATGTCAGAGCTTGATGCTCCCAGCCAGAGCCCTGGGCAGGAGCAGGGTGGGAGCTCAGCTCTGCCCACAGCGCCTCTCACTCGCTCAATCCCTGCATGGCTKGGCTTGGAAGGGACCCTAAAGCYCACCCAGTGCCACCCCTGCCGTGGCAGGGACACCTCCCACTGTCCCAGGCTGCTCCAAGCCCTGTCCCTGRACACTKMCAGGGATCCAGGGACAGCCCCAGCTGCTCTGGGCACCCTGTGCCAGGGCCTGCCCACCCTCACAGGGAAGAATCTCTTCTCAATATTTCACCTAAACCACTCTCTTTTTGTTCAAAACCTCAACCTTTATCCCACCAATTATTCTTCTATTATTCTGCTCACCCTGAGCACATCTGAACTCACCCAAATTGTGGCTATCCCAAGGCTTGTCCTGGTGGGATTGAACTCCTCCAGTGACCACACTCAGGCCAAGCAGAGTTCTGCATGTCCTGTGTGCTTGGATGGGACCTCCCAGAGCCCAGAGCACAATCTGTGTCCAGGGAACTGCTGGGCTCTGCTCCCAGGGAACAGGGACAGGACAAGAGGAAACAGCCTCAAGTTGTACCAGGGCAGGTTTAGATTGGATTTCTCCATGGAAAGGTTTGTCCAGCTCTGAAACAGCTGCCCAGGGCAGTGGTGGGGTCACCATCCCTGGAGGGATTTAAAAGCCACATGGATGTGGCACTTGGGGACAGGGGTCAGTGGTGGCCTTGGCAGTGCYRGGGGAATGGTTGCACCCRACCTTAGAGGGSTTTTCCAACCTGAACAATTCCACGATTCTGAGCCTGCCCCAGCCCTGCTGCGCCATCTCAAGCCCATTTTCAGTGAGCAGCTGATTCCTGTCCCAGAGCCACCCAAACCCAGGCACTGATGGACGGCTGAGGTCAGGAGGGGCTGATGTGGCAGCTCCCACCCGGCATCCCCAGGCTGCTTTCCAGGGATTCTTCACTTCCCTCCCCAAGTCCTGGGGCTCCCTGAGAGTTACAGCTCTGACATCTGCAGCCACAAGGGAAAAAACCAAAAAAGTTGAGGTTTCACTGCTTCTTCCTGCAGTGAATTTCAATTCTGAGTGGCCTCAGCCTGGGAACGCCTGGGAAATCTGCAGCCCTGAGCCCTGCAATGCATCCCCAAAGGAAAGCAGAGTCATATGGATTTTGCAGCAAACATTTGGCCAGTTCCTAGTCCTCCTTCATAATCCTGATGGCATTCCTGGCCTCCTTGGGTTCAGGATTGATGGGGACATGTTCCCAGGCTGGTGGGGGAAGCAGGAGCTCTGGCTGCAAGCTGTTCCTGGGTCTGGATCAGGCTGCTCCTGGGTTTGTGCTGTGCCCTCAGGAGAAGCTGAGTGTGCAATCTGGGCAGGGATGGATTTATTTTGTGCACCAGTTACATCTGCAGCGCTCACTTGTTACTCTACAGCCAAAGCTGGGTTTCAATCAGGCCTTTTAAAGCCTAAAACCTGCTGCAAAATTCCCCCCCCACCTCCAAACAATTATTTAATGAACCAGCTAACTCAGCTCTGGCTGGCTCTCCCTGCAAATACCCCGTCCTCAACAAGATTTTTCCTTAGATTTGGATGAAATGCAATGATTGAGTCATGATTTTTTTCCCTGGCTCAGTTGCTGGAGCAGGGAATGTTGTTCACAATACTGGCTGTTGCCATATGCTTTTTTCATCAACTTAAAGGGTGCAACTTTCTTTTTTGCTTCCCCCTCCACTGACTCACTCCCCAAATATGTTTCTGGTTAGGATGCCTTGTGACTTCTTCCTGACATAAGGTTTTCTAGTTTGCAGGCAGCTTTGGGAATCGCCTCTGTGCGCTCTGAAGGGTCCCAGCTCCTGGGAGAAGCGTCCTGGAGAGAAGGAGCAGCRAGATGCTCACCTGGGGTCTGGCTGCTTGCAGTCCCTGGGAGCTCTCCTGCCACAGAAATGGTTTTCCAGAAGCCTGGAAGTCCCACTCGGATGCATTTTGTGTGAGGATTGCTGGGCTGGGAAATGCCTGAGGGAATTTTGAAGAGCTCTCTCTCCTGGATGCTGTGCAGAGCCAGGAGCTGGACTGGATGATCCTAAGATATGTGTGTTTCTTCAAGGGAATAACATACTAGAAGTATTTTTTTTTTCTTTTAATTCAGAAGAGGATTTTTGGATAAAACAATCTTAATCAGTGTTTATGGTGTGGCGTGAATGCAGTGTGGTATCTGAGCTAATCTTGGGGTCCATTTTAGAAATTTGAGGCGATTTAAAACAATTCTTGGCACAGTCGTTGCAATTCCAGGCAGCTCAGGATATTCTGTGATGCTGTGATTAGGTGAACTTGGCCTTTTGTCTGTTGATTTCAGGAATGCTGTGAGTGAAGGACGGGAGATGCTGCCTGAGCAGGATCCTGGAGGGACAGACAGACAGACAGACATTGTCCCTCCTGGAATTCCTTTAAAGGCCACCTTGTGCTGACCCCCACCCCTTCCCCACCGATGCCAAATTCCCTTGGAAAAGGTGAGTGAGGAGGCACCCCAGTGCTCCCAACATCCCAGCCCGTGGCCAAGGGAAGGAAACAGCTCCCCCAAAAAAAGCAGGCTAAGATCATTCCAGGGGCACCTGTGAGCCTGGGAGTGACTGTCTGAACACCAGAGTCCCCCCAAAGTCCTCCCAGCCCAGGAGATGCCAGAGGCTGGGCAGAAAGCCCTGCCTCTCTCCCCTCCAGCTGCAGGAGCTGAGATGCTGAGAGTTGAGTGGCTGGCCYGGAGCCAGAGTGCCTGGAAATGAGCCCAAATCTCCCTGTATTAGCTGGGATCTGACCCTGCAGCGTTCCTTGCCCTGCTGGAAATGTCACCCATGATCTCTGGAGCAGCTATCCTGCAAAGAACACCTCCTGGCTTTTTTTTTTCCCCCTCTTGAAATTGCTTTTCCTCACAGGACACCCCCATCTGTTTGATCTGGTGGGATGCAGGATGGCAGGAACGCGCCAGCCTTTCTCTTGTAGCACTTCTCATTTCCTACAGCCCTGCCTGGAAAGTTGACTCTGGGCTTCTCCACACTGGGAACGTTCCAGAGAAAGTTGTTCCAGCTGAGTGGCTCCCCAGCAGCACAGCCCTGGTGGTGGGTTGGTGGCAGAAGACACACAAGGAGGACACAGCGGGATGGCCCTGCCTGGCAGGGGAAAAAAAATGGGGATTCTGGCACCTCTCCCAGGGAAAAGAAACTGGGATTCTCCTTCTCCCTGCAGCTTCCCAAAACATGGAGTCTGCTCTTCCCTGTGCCACCTGGGACGTCGCCATGAGCACAGGCTGGGTGTGGAGGGTGGCAGCTGTGCTGTCACTGCCAAAGCCACCGGAGGTGCCGGTGCTGCYGCCAGGATTTGGGTTCTCCTGAGGAGGGGCTGGTTCTGCTGGGCAGCAGGTGCCACCTTCCCACTGGGGTCTCTTCCAGGAAGGATGGGTCACTTATGGCCAGCCCTCCACATGGGGACCTCTCCTTGGAGATCCAGGAGTGAACCCTGCCAGACTCACTGCCTAAYTTCCACTGTGCCTAATTTCCACGGTGATTTGATGGGACTTTGGGGTTTTTTACTGTGGGTTTTTTCCCTTATTCTTTCCAGCGCTGCTGTCACAGTTCTTGTCTTGTCCTGGCTCTGTCACCACCTGGTGTCATCATTGGGAGGTGGAGGAGGAGGAGGCAGAGGTGTTTCCTTGGAAAGAACAAATGTTGGAATAACCCATCCTTGTTCAGCTGGCAGCATCTCCAGTGTCCCAAACACACTGGAGAGCTGGAAGCAAAGCCTGGCCACTCCACAGCCCTGCAAGGAAGGACAGGAGACCAGAGGCTTGGAAAAAACACCCTGGCAGCCCAACCTCATGGATTTTCCCTTTAAGGAAAATAACAATCAGGATGTGTCAGGGTTTTGGTTGTTGGATGGAGATGGGGTTTCCCTAAAGCAGCCAGTGCTTGGTGCAGAGAGCTTTGGGAGCCAAGCAAGGTGATGATAAATCCCTGACTGTTCATCCCTTGACATCCCAAGGTGGGAGAGCAGCAGGGGCCTGGGTTGGGATKCCAAATCTGCCCAGTGCCCCCATCCACCCCTGTGAAGGTGGYACTGACCTTCCTGCCTGTTCCTTCAGTTCCTGGTCCCCAGGGCTCTCCCTGGCAGATCCCAGCTGAAGCCATGACATCCATCATGGGGAAGAACCACCTTCATTCTGATGGGTTTACACTGCCAGAGGGCAGGGATGGATGGGAGATTGGGAAGGAATTCCTCCCTGTGAGGGTGGGCAGGCCCTGGCACAGGGTGCCCAGAGCAGCTGGGGCTGCCCCTGGATCCCTGGCAGTGTCCACACCATGGTGGGCATGGCTTGGAGCAACCTGGGATAGTGGAAGGTGTCACCCATGACAGGTGAGGAACAAAATGGGATTTAAGGTCCCATCCAACCCAAACCATTCCAGGATCCTACAACTCCATTATGTCTGCCATCAGAGAATTCCAGAACGGACTGGGTTGGAAAGAACCTTAAAGATCATCCAGTTCCATCCACAGCCATGGCAGGGACACCTTCCACTGTCCCAGGCTGCTCCAAGCCCTGTCCAACCTGGCCTTGGACACTTCCAGGGATCCAGGGACAGCCCCAGCTGCTCTGGGCACCCTGGGCCAGGGCCTGCCCACCCTCCCAGCTGAGAGTTTCTCCCCAGTACCCAAACTAAACCTCCCTTGTGAAACCTCACCGTGGTTTGGAGCAGGGCTGCCCCAATCCCTCGGTGGGACCCACGGYGGCCTCACCTGAACCACTTCCCCTCTCTGTGCCATTCCCCTTCCCAAGAGCTTCCTGCTGGCTCGTTAAGCCACTCCAGAGCGTTGACCTGATTTCCTCCTTGTCTCCAGGATGTTTCCTATCCTGCTGCCATGGGCCTTGGCTTCTCCTCCCAGCCTCCCACGGCCGCGGGGCCGCGTCTGGCGGCGCATTCCTGCGCCTCGGAATCTCCGCCTTGCTATCTAAGGAGCTGAAGGATATTTCCAGCCCAGCCCTGCCAGAAAAATATTGGCATGCACCTCCATCTCCTGTCCTCCTGCACACACATCCAGCTCCTCGAGCGCTCTGATTCTCTGCCATGTTTAAACAGCCATCACTGACAGGCAGCTCTCCATCCAGCAGGTTATTTTCTTTCCTGGCTGGAGGGTTTTTTCCCCCCTTTTCCAAGCCCCAGCTGGTTCCTGCAGTTTCCTCTCCTGGTGACTGGGCTGGACTCTTCCTGCTGAGTGTCCATGCTGAGATTTACCTGCAAGGCTGTGCCTGGCATTAACTTCACTCCACTTTTGCAGAGAATCACAGAATCACAGAATGGTTTAGAAGGGACYTTAAAGATYACCTGGTTCCAACCCTGCTGCCATGGACAGGGCTGCCACATGAAGCTGGAATGCTGCAGCTCCAGCATCCTCCAGTTCAAGCAATGAGCTGCCAGAAGGTTTTTCTGGCCAGAGAAGGTGGGAGAGCCCTGSTGGCACAGAGTGGGCACAGCGACCACCCGGGAGTCATTTTCTGGCTTTTAAAGCCCTCTGATCATGGGGTGACTCCTTCACTGCCTCCCATCTGAACAGCCTCCCCAAAGAGCCAGTCTGAGTCTTTCTCCAGGTGRTTTGCCCATTGCTTTTTGCCCATCCCTTGTGGAAAGGCAGAACAGGGCATTGCCTCCCTCTTCCATCCCTCCCTCCCTGCACAAACCCTCTTTTATCTGCCTGAAGATGTTATCACCATTCTGTCTTTCTCTAGGGTAARCAGCCTGAATTCTTTCAACCTTTCCTCACYGGTCACCCTCTTGTCCCACCAGGATCTCTTCCTCCCCACTCTCTTGTCCCTTCTCCTCTCTTCCTCCTCCTCCAGCCTCACAGCTCCCACAGCAGGGGTGGGATTTATCCCAAGGGTGTGATTTATAGGGCAGGTGTGATTTATGGGGCTGCTGCTATACTCAGGGTAGGCTTTGCAGCCTTGGAGAGCTCCCTGCACCTTGCCTCAAGTCCCTTATTCCCGAGGTTTTGGATGTTTCTGGGACCAGGCAATGGGAACATTGCCAGTGGGGTTTCTGCTGCCAGCCTTTCCTTCCTCCTGGCTGGGCTTGGGGGCACTGAACCCCATCCTTGGGGAGCTCAAGGCCTCATGGATCATTCTCAGGATGCCACAGGAAAGGGAGGTGTGGGATTCTGGGGGAGAATTGGTGCACAAGTGTGTCCCACCTGCCCTCCCCATCTGGGTGCTCCCATTCCCTCCCTGAGGAACTGGGCCTGGGGGCCCTCCCTGAGCCCACCTGACCCTTGTTTTGCAGGGARTGTGGGGCTGCACCAGGAGCACCACAGGACCCTTGGCTGCAGGCACCGTGTGTCTCCCAGGAGCTCCCAAACCACCTCCATTCCATGGGATCTGGGGGATTCCCAACACAATTCCCATYCCCAGCCAGCTGGGAGCCCACCTCCCTTTCCTAGGGGAGCTGCTGATCTCTTCAGAGCGCTCTGCTCGGAGATGSAGTTCATCCCACCCGGCTGATTCAATAACACTGAGCTGATTAAAGCACTCTGCCCTGCTCTGGCTCTATTTTTCCAGCTCTAACTGCATTACCAGCCTGCTCCATCCCATCCTTCCGCTGGAGGCTGGAGCTGGAAAAGCACAAAGCCATGCAGCTGTCTGGGCATCATCCATCTCCCCCTGCCCCCAGAACAACAGGYTCCTAAATGTGCTGCAGCTTCTCACAGCATCTCAGGCGTCTGAGGGGAAAATAAAAGGCATCAGCCCCTTCAGTAGATGGATTTTTCTGGTTGTGTTCCCCAAATCTCCTTTTTCAGCTCTCTGAGAGCTGCAGTGATCCATGGTGGAGAGGTGTGGATGTGACCAGGAAATCTGAGCTTGGTGTCCATCAGGGCACAACCCCCCTGTTTCCCTGCAGCCTCCCAGTGTAAATTTCCCTTCAAAAGGAAGCAATTTGGGGTYATTTTTTAACCAATGCTGCTTTTCCACCCCAGCCATCCTGGGCAGAGTGATCCCTGCTCCAGTGGGGATCTGCATCCTCAGGGACTGTAAGTCACTGCTGTGTGTCCAGCCTGGACTTCTCCATCTGGAAAATGGGGAGAAAATTGCTGTGACTGATTCCCGTGGCTGCAGCCATTCATTGTGGGATTTGATCAGGGAATTTGTGTGATCTGTGTTCCCACACACCCCCAGCACAACAGGAAGAGCCAGGATATAGAATCCCAAAATCCCAGAACGGTTTGGGCTGGAAGGGACCTTGAAGATGATCTCACTCCAACCCCCTTGCTACTGGCAGATATCTTTGGTTTTGGTAAAAAACAAGACAGCAAAGATTTTGGGGTGCTGAAAAGATCATAGGGGAYGATGCTGAGTTGCTCCCCCTGGACCTGTGACTGGGGTCTGGTGTCTCACAMAGGGTGAAAGTGTCCTTCTCCATCAGGGCTGTGTCCCCAAGCACCCCACGGAGCCCTGGGGAGCCAGTGCTTTGCTCAGGGACCTGTTATCAGCCAGCTCTCACAGAGCTCTGACGTGGGAATCGATAAAAACTCTCCTTCAGTGCTTTTCAGTCTCTGGCAGCTCGTGAGCAAAGGCAGCCAAAGCCCAGAGGCTCCGTCCTTGGTGCTCTCCCT
>JACDOX010000451.1:226321-242115 GCA_014549065.1 Cardinalis cardinalis | reverse complement strand
CTCCTTCTCCTTCTCCTTCTCCTTCTCCTTCTCCTTCTCCTTCTCCTTCTCCTTCTCCTTCTCCTTCTCCTTCTCCTTCTCCTTCTCCTTCTCCTCTCCTCCTCTCCTCCTCCTCTCCTCCTCCTTCTCCTTCTCCTTCTCCTTCTCCTTCTCCTCTCCTCCTCCTCCAGCCTCACAGCTCCCACAGCAGGGATGGGATTTGTCCCAAGGGTGTGATTTATAGGGCAGGTGTGATTTATGGGGCTGCTTTGCAGCCTTGGAGAGCTCCCTGCACCTTGCCTCAAGTCCCTTATTCCCGAGGTTTTGGATGTTTCTGGGATCAGGCAAYGGGAGCATTGCCTGTGGGGTTTCTGCTGCCAGCCTCTCCTTCCTCCTGGCAGTGAACCCCATCCATGRGGAGCTCGAGGCCTCGTGGATCCTTCTCAGGATGCCACAGGAAATGGAGGTGTGGGATTCTGGGGGATAATTGCTCCACAAGTGTGTCCCACCTGCTCTCCCCACTGGGTGCTCCCATTCCCCTCCCTGAGCTGCTGCTGTCATACCCCTGGTCATGGGGATGAAGAACAAACCCACCCCAGAGCATTTTGGGGGCTGTGGGGTGGGGACAGGACTCTGGAACCACATGGGTTGGTGGTGGAGCCAGCATGGAGCACCCCAGTGCCATCCAGAGGGGATGGGTGGCCCAGGCTGGAGCTTCTGGAGGTTCCACATAGGAAAATCCTCCCCCATCCTCACACCCCTGAGCTCCACTGGCCAGCCCCATCCCCAGGGCTGCATTTCCTTCTCCACTCCACAATTTGGGGGTTTTGCCAAGCTCCAGAGCACCACCAGAGCACATCCATAGAGAGGGAGTTGTCCAGGGCGTCTCAGGGGTGCCCCAGTTCCTTAACAAAGCCTGTCAGAGCAGCTTCTCCTCCCCCTGGGAGAGGGAAAACTGATGGGCTGGGAGCCAATTTCCCGAGGAGCCGTTGGGGAGGGAAGGGCTGGGGCAGGGGAGATAACGGGATGTGCCAGGGCTGGGCTGGTGCTGCAGCACTCCCTGCCCCTCTGGAATCTCACAGGGTGCTCTGTTTTCCTCCCCTCCTTCACCACCTGGGACACCTGCAGGGTGCCAGCACAGGGTGAGTTCCCACAGCTCCACTTCCCATCAAGTGGCTTCCCCCCAAAAGGGCCTGAAGAGCAGCTGGGAATAATTGATGGTGGGATTTGGGGATTTTTTTTTTCCCCCCTCCAGTAAATTATTCCCAAATTGATGTTTCCCACTATCTGTCCAGAGAAATGTCAGATCCATCAGATGAATTATTTGGGATTTTTGGTGTCTCTTCTTGCTGACTAACAGTGGATAAATGATTCAGGGTGTTACTTCTGACACCCCAGAGCCACCAGCCCCAGGGATRCTCATTGAGTGTTGCCTGACATTTGGATTTTCTTTGAGCCTCAGCTCCATGGGAGAAATCCAGCCTTCCAGGCTGGACTTGGTATTTGYGAAGGCAGAAGAATAGGAGGCCTTCTGGAGGGGGAGAAAAGCCAGAACGGGGGTGGCAAAGGCTCAAAAAATCTGATGGACAATAGAAAGTGGTTTAATATGTTGCATATTGTGGGAGAAGAGAGGGTGTGGGAGATGTTTGAGCCTTTGGGCTGGATGGAGGCAATGGTCCAACAGCCCTGAGGGTTCTGGAGATGTCTGAAAGATGGATGTGGACAGCAGCACCTGAGAGGGACAAATTCCTGCATCCCTGGGCAGCATTTACCACGAGAAGTCASAAGCTGAGGATGATGAGTGGTCCCAAAACCATCAGTCAGGCACAGGTGATGCAGAGGAAGATCAGGAATGGGAGGGATTCCTGGGCAYGGCTCTTGGAGACACTCAGGCACCAGGCTGGAAGGTGCAGGGATATTTTGCAGTCCTGGAGATGAATCAGCTTTTAGGAGAATTTACTTGGGATTTATCCAAATTCTCCATCACATGGATTCAAGTGTTCAGCTAACAACTCCCTTGGGCTCCAAGTGATGTTTTAGGATGCYCTAGAACCCACCAGCCCTTCCAGAAGGACACAAAATTCAAGGACACTCCTGACACTGGGGACAACCAACCAGAAAATGATCTGGGGCACGTTGCTTCCTGCGTGGGCCAAAGCAAGAGTCACACACAATGGAGGTCACTCCTGGCAGCTGGGAGCAYCAGAAGGACACAGAAAAAGGCTGAAAGATAAATGACAGCACGGGAATTAATGTCAGCAGGAAACCAGTGGCYGACACAGGCCCAGCCAGAGAACCAGCACAGTGCTGTGTAATGAGCTGAGGACAAAACCTCCCAGCCTGAGGCTTCAAGAGCTTAATTGACCCAAATACCTGGAAAGAAGGTGAAGAGGGGACAGAGAAGAGCCCTGCAGGGAGGTTTGTCCTGCAGCACAAGCCTGGCAGGTTCTGGTGCACCGTGGCTGATTTCAGGAATTAGAGGCAGGAAAATGAGAGAGGAATTTGTAGCTGTAGGGCCTTGAAACCTCAGCTTGACTTGCCAAGGAGGAGGCACCTCAATCCAGCTTTGTGCCTCTTATCTCAGTGTAGCTGTCTCTTACAGCCTAGGATTTATTCCAGATGCTGCCAGGAGAAGCTGTGGATGCCCTGGAAGTGTTCCAGGCCAGGATGGACAGGGCTTGGAGTGACCTGGTCTGTGGAAGGTGTCCCTGCCCATGGCAGGAGGGGATAGAGATTGTTTTTAAGGTCCCTTCCAACCCAAACTATTCCAGGATTATTTTCTATGATTTTGTAACCTTTGGGCATGGAGGACCAGGCTGGATGGTTGTGACAGTGCTGAATCTYGGCCCCTGGCTTCATCCCATGTGGTCTTGGCCATCAGAAAAGGGACATGGACAAGGGATAGAGGGACAGGACGAGGGGGAATGGCTTCCCACTGCCAGAGGACRGGGATGGATGGGAGATTGGGAAGGAATTCTTGGCTGGGAGTTTGGGGAGGCCCTGGCACAGGGTGCCCAGAGCAGCTGTGGCTGCCCCTGGATCCCTGGAATTGTCCAAAGCCAGGTTGGACAGGGCTTGGAACAACCAAATCCCAATCACAACCTAAAAAAMCTAAACCTTCATGTCTCCTGTGCCTCTTCAAGAGCCTCATCACAAACATCCTTCATCCTTTCATGATGGGAATACTGGATTGACTCCATGCACCACCCGGGTGGTGGCACATTTCTAGGACACGTAACCACCACAGCATCATTGCTCTGCCTTTACATCCAGAAAAACCGAAGAAATCCACATAATGTGGATGTTTCTGAAATGACAAAACCAGGGAAGAGCGAATGTGACCAGAAATAAACAAGGAAGCAGAGTTACCCAGCATGTTTCCTTTGCCAGAAGTGTGACCTTGTCCCTGCTGGGAAATGGTCATTTGTGAAAAGGGAGCCTTGGCTGCGTCCAAAAGAGGCGGAAGGGGATGAAGAGGAGGGGGATTGGAGTGAGATGGTCTTTAAGGTCTCTTCCAACCCAACCTATTCTGCAGTTCCATGATTTTGTGAAGTAAAGAGCTCACAAAGCCCACGTGAACAGCGGTACCTGTGGCAGCAGTTTGGAAGGGAGAATATGGGCTGGGAAGTGTTGGAGACACAAAAACTGGAGGGAATAACAAGCATCTGCATTTCTCCTTTTTGGTTGTTTTTTTTTTCCCTGAAACTTCATTATTTTAAAGAAGGAAGTGCAGACAGGGAATATCAAGACCCAGGTGAATACGAAGACCCAGGAATACGAAGACCCAGGTGACAGGAGCCTCTCACCACCAGGTCAGAGCATGTTGTGCTCGGACCATCTGAGGRAACAGAGCCTTTTTTTACACAGAGATTCAGGGAATTTCTCTGTCTCTCAGTATGAAGACAGGCCAGGCACTCGGTCCTGCTGCTTTCCCTGCTCCAGCCACCCAGGAAAAGCACCAAGCAGCAGAGTTCCATGGCTGGTGACCCTGGGAAGAGCCAGTCTGACCGGCTTGCCCGGAGCAGCCAGGCAGGAACGCCAGCTGCCTTCAACAACTGCCCGTAACACTTTAAAAACCAAAACAGAGGTCACGGGCTAAAAAAAAAAAAAGTGACAAAACAAACCGGGGACAGGGAAATCGTCACTCAGCTTCACCTCTGTTTTCTCAAGAATGCCCACGGCGCCGTTTCACTGGGAAGGAAAGAATCCTGGTTCCCAGGAAGAAGGAGCAGATGGGTTGGGAGCTGCGGGGCGGGCAGGTCTGGTAGGTATCATCCCAAGCCCGATGGAAGTGGCCATGCATTTCGGCACCTTATTTGGCATTGCTGCTCCCAGGGAGCGAGGACTTGTTGCAAACAGTGGGAAGAGCCCTGGGGATGCTTGGCTGGCTCTGACGCAAGAGCTGCGCCGGGGCATTTTTGACCTTGCTTCGCCTCTCCCGAGCGCTGCAGCTCAGGGAGCCTCTCCCTCTGCACAGGGAAGGAGCCCCCAGGATGGAGAAGGCAGGGAAAGGGGCTCGGGGGAAWGGGAAACTTTGCCAGTGGGTTTAGGAGCAGAAGGAGCCGGCAGCCTTTCCTCAGCGTGCAGCCAGCTGTACTAAAAGGTTACCAGCTCCGCGGGGCCGTATCCAATTGCATCAGCTGGGAACCTCGTCCAACACGCCTTTGGGCCGAGAGTAACCCTTTCTATTTATTGCSCTATTGTTTGAGGCTGGAGGAACACGGAGATACCATCTGGGAAAGCTTTGTTGTTACAGACCGGCTCTCGCCTGCGCTCCAGAGTCACCCTCCAAATCACGATCCAGCTTCCACGTTTGGGGGATGGAATGGGGGCTCCTCCGAGCAGGGACTGAGGCCCCAGSAGGGTTTGAGGTCACCTGCTGCAGGGTCACCCAATTCCCCTCTGGCAGCATCAGCCACGTTAGCAAAAACCCTYGGGTAAAACCTGGCTAAGTCTGCCCAGAGTGACCTCAGGAAAGGTTTTATTAGTATTAAAGGTATATTAGGTATTAAAGCAGAGGAACAGCCTTTATAAATATCTCCGTTATATTACAAATATCTCCATTATATTATAAATATCTCCATTGTAATGGCAAAGTGAAAATTGGAAAAATTTTACCATCCTTTTCAGAGGTTTTGTTGCCTGCGTGGTGCCAAARCAACCTGGTCTAGTGGAAGTTGTCCCTGCCCATGGCACGGGGCTGGAACCAGATGGTCTCATGGTCCCTTCCAACCCAAACCATGCCATGATTCCTTGGTCCTAAAGCTGCCTGTGCCATTCACCGGGCATGTGGGAATGGTGTTCCTGGCTGGCAGAGCCATCCCCGAGGCTGCCAGGGCGGGCACAGCTTTGCYGGGATGTGACTTCCCATCACCTGGCACGGGGCAGGATACGTCCAGAGCGCTGGACCTCAAACCRCAGCCCCTTCCGCGTGCTGGATTTTCAGGAAGCGCGGTTGCTTGGCGGGATGTGTGTATCACTGGGTGGAGGAGCTACAGGAAGCGGATAATATTTTTTTTTCCTCCATTTGTGCCGGTTCAGACCCTTTTATTTAAAGACAGTTCCCATTTCCCATATTCACACAGATTATGAGGATGGAGGGAACCAGCTCATCTCCCAGCCTCAACGGGGGCGCGGGCTACTATGCCACGGTAGGGTTTTGCCGAACGGGAGGGATTTTTCCTATGAATTCAGGGGCAGTGCTAAAAAACTCCCCAAAGGGTGCGGAGCGGGCACGGCTGCCACGGAACCCACGCGTGGTTGGGATGCCGAGGCTCCTAATGGAYGCTCTCCGGGCTGGCTCCCGAATTTCCCCCTCTGGGTGCCCTGGGACCAGCGGCCACGAGCTGAGGCGGGCAGGGCTGAGCAAAGCCGGGCACAGCCGGGCCGGGATGGGGTAAACTGGGTGAGCTGAGCCGGGATGAGGTGCCTGGGCTGGGCAGAGCCAAGCCGGGATAAACCGAGCTGGGATAAACTGGGCCGAGCTGGGGCGGGCAGACCCCAGCCGGGATAAACCGAGCTGGGATAAACTGAGCCGAGCTGGGATGGGCACAGCCCAGCCGGGATAAACCGAGCTGGGATAAACTGGGCCGAGCTGGGATGGGCACAGCCCAGCCGGGATAAACCGAGTTGGGATAAACTGAGCCGAGCTGGGATGGGCACAGCCCAGCCGGGATGAGCCGAACCGGGATGAGCCAGGCAGAGCTGAGCCGGGCTGAGCCGAGCTGTGTTGAGCCGGGCCGAGCCGAGCCGGGCCGGGCCGAACCGGGCCGATCCCAAGCCGGGCCGGACCGATCCCGGCCGGGCCGCCCCCCGGCGATTCCCGGATGTTGGAGCGGCCCCCATTTACTCCGTCCTTCGCTTCCATAAAAGGCCAAGGGGCCCGGCAGCCACAGGCGCGTTTTTCCTTTAATTATTATCCCCCTCCTCCTCCTCCTCCTCCCTCCCTCCGCCTCCCGCTCTGCCCGCCCGCGCAGCTCCTCCCGGGCGGCCCCTCAGGAGCTGCGGCGGGTCCCGATCCCGCCCCACCGCGCCCCCAGCCCTCCCCCGGGGCGCGGAGCGGGCACAGCCGGGCCCATCCCGCCGCCGACCCTGATCCCGCTCCCGCTCCGTGCCGGGCGCGGCCGGCGGCGCAGGAGGCCGGGGCCATGGCGCTGGACGGGATCCGCATGCCGGACGGCTGCTACGCCGACGGGACGTGGGAGCTGAGCGTCCATGTCACCGACCTGGGCCGCGACGTCACCCTGCGGGTCACCGGCGAGATCCACATCGGCGGCGTCATGCTGCGCCTCGTCGAGAAGCTCGGTGAGTGCCCCGGGACCCCCCGGCCAGCCCGGCATCCTCCCAGGGCTCAGCGCCCTGCTCCAGTGCTGTGCTTTAACTCCCAGCGCCCTGCACGCAGTGCAGTGCCCGAGTACCCCAGTTTAGCCCCAGCACTGTGCTCCAGTGTTGTGCTCCAGCTCCCAGCACTGTGCTCCAGTGTTGTGCTCCAGCTCCCAGCACTCTGCTCCAGTGTTGTGCTCCAGCTCCCAGCACTCTGCCCAGTGCAGTGCGCAGCTCCCAGGACTCAGCTCCAGGATTGTACTCCAGCTCCCAGCACTCTGCTCCAGTGTTGTGCTCCAATTCCCAGCACCCTGCCCGTTGCAGTGCTAGAGTACCCCAGTTTAGCCCCCAGCACTCTGCTCCAGTGTTGTGCTCCAGCTCCCAGCACTCTGCTCCAGTGTTGTGCTCCAGCTCCCAGCCCCCTGCCCAGTGCAGTGCCAGGATACCCCAGTTTAGCCCCCAACACTCTGCTCCAGTATCTGCTTCAGCTCGCAGCGCCGTGACCCGGTACCCTGACCCAGTACCCTGCTTTAGCTCCCAGCACCCCTGCTGCAGTACAATGCTCCAGCACCCTGCTCCAGGACTTTATTTTTGTCTCCCAGCACCCTCTCCCAATACTGGGCTGTAGCCCCCAGCATCCTGCCCCAGTGCTGTGCTCCAGCACCCACCACCCTGCTCCAGTATTGTGATTTAGCTCCCAGCACCCTATCCCAGTCCTGTGCTCCAGAGAGGCTCCCAGCACCCTGCCCCAGGTCCCAGCATCCTGCCCCAGTGCTGGGTTTTAGCTCCAGCACCCTCTCCCAGTACTCTGCCTTAGCTCCCAGCACCAGGGAGCCYCCCAGGTCCCCACACCCTTCCTTAGACCCCCATGCCTTTCCAGGCTCCCCCTCTCACCGATTTCACCACCCCGTGGCCTCAGCCCCCTCSGCCGGCTGCTGCACTCCCGGGATTTTACACAGAGTTCGGAACCAGCTCCGTTTTCGGCTTGGGGCTGGGGGTTTGTTTGGGGGCGCCCCACAATTTACACCAGAGCTCCATCCTGAAGTTCCGTGCGAGCGAAGCGCTCCCARGGAGCCCATGGGGCGATCAGTGGGGTGATGTGAGCGTGGGGACCCGGGGGACAGGGCGGTGTGCGGTGGCTTTGGGAGCGCACCTGGACAAAGGGCCCGTTTGTCCGGGGCGCGTGGGAGCGCCGGGGCTCGGCCCGGTCCCCGCCGAAAGCGGGGAGCCCCGGAACCTCCTCCTCCTCCTCCCCCCTTGTCTTTTTATCGGCTCTTTATGGCTCGGCTTTGTTTACTCAGCGGTGCAGCCCGGGCTGATGGCTGTAATTGCTCAAATAAAATATTAATTGCGAGGTCCCGCGCGTGCCTGCGGCTGTGGGAGTAGCGGAGCTGTCAGCCTCAGGTCCCGCTCCAATGCGGAGCCAGCCCTCGTGTGGCCTTAAAAAAAGCCCATCTCTTCCCCCGTACTTAGGTTTTGATTTATTAATTATCTCGGAGTCGCAGGAAGGAAGAGATGGATATAAATGGATATAAATAAGCTGCGTTTCCAAAGGAAGCGAGYGCTCGCATCAAAGGGTCTGGTGCTGGAGGCAGCCTGAACTCCCCGAAAACTTCATTTTATTCTGATTGGTTTTTGTTGTTTTTTTTTTACTTAAACGCTGGAGGTGCAGCAAGTTTTGCTGAAGTTCAGTGGGGAAAAAAAGCAAACCAGCTTTCTAGAGGTGATAAAAAATGCACTCGTGAGTGAAGGAGCGATGCTCCCTCGGTGCCGGAGCAGCTCCAGGGCCGGAGCGTGTGTGGAAATGTGGAAAGCCAGGCATGTGCACGGGGCCGGACCTAAATTAGCTCCTGACGTAATCCATCCCCCCCGAAATGTTTGCCCGGATCCTCTCCACTTGTTAAATTAGGGATTGTATGAGAGGGAAGGAATGCGGCGGCGGCGTGGGGAGAGAGAGGGGCTCAGCCCCAGAGCCTCCCTTCCCGGCACGGACACATCCATGGAGATCTCCGGCTGCTGCCTTCCCTTTCCCCGTGGCTTTCCTTGCCCAGCCAGGCTATACGTATTTAGCTCCTTTTCATCTTCCTGCGTGTCAGCTCTTCCAGCCCTCTCATTATTTTTATGGCTCTTCTTTGAGCCGCTGCCAGCTGAGCGGGGTCGGGTGGGACGGGGCTCGTTCCTCATCCTCCCCTGCTCCTCAATGCCTCCCTTCATCCAGCCTCTGCATCAATTCATTTTGCAATTTTTCCACATCAAAACCCTTTCCCTGCATTTTTAACCTTTTCCTCCCTGGCGTTCCTCCGTTTAATTCCTTACTTCGACAACTTTCAGTGTTAAAAAGAATTATTCTTCTCCTGCCAAGCAGATTTTCTGCTGTGAGCTTTAAGGAAATTTCCTAATAATAAAGTTTCCTTGCAGTTTTGTGCTTCCCTGTGAGATGCCCCGCACTRTGGGGGGAGGAAGGAAGGTGGGTCAGTGCCTCAGGCTGGGATTTGCCTGCTCCATCCTTTGGGACAAATCCTGCAGGATTTGGAAAGGAGATTGCTGTGGCCTGCCTGGAGTTGCACTGAAGTTTAGTACATCAGTGAGAATTTGCAGCAGATCAGCCACGCTGTGGTTGTAGGGTGCTGGTAGGAAAAACGCCTTCCCTCCTCTCAGCAGCAAAGAGAGCTTGGAAAAGAGAAAAAAATCTTGATTTATGAATGCTCCTACAGCATTTATTGATGCTTGTAGGAGAAAGAGTGCAGTAAATATCCTGTTGGGATGAAGCAGGAGCCCAGCAAAGTTTTTCCTCCTTAAATTSAGGGCTGCAGCTATCCATAAATCCCATGGACTCAATTCCTGCCTGCACAGAGCTGCAGTTGGACTCTTTGGGAGCAGGCAATTAAAATCTGTGGCTGATGCAGGCAGGGATTGGAGGAAGCCCAAGCAGCAGATAGAGATTCTGGTAACTCAAGTGAATTGCAATGACCTGTTGGCTCCCCTGTTATTCATCACTCGCTGGATTAAGCCACTCCATTAATTGAGCCGTGCCAAGTTCTTGGCAAAGTCATCCCTGAAAAATAAGCAAAAAACTGCTGAGGTTTTAAGAGCAGCAGCATTTAGTTGCTCTGTGAGGGCTGGGGTCTGTACTGGAAACTCCTGGTGCTCTCTCAGGGTTTTTTAGGAATTTTGCCACTATTGACTTACAAACAAAAAAAAATAAAGTGAGGTTTAAAATCACTGGGAGCAGAGGAAGGAAGGAAGTGAACGCAGGTTATTGTTGTTGTCAACTTGAGGCTGTTTTAAACACATGGAATTAAAAAAATCCTGCTTTTTTTTTGAAACATGCTTGGGAGGAGCTCTGTGGAGTTTATGGAATTCTGTGGGATATATGGGGGATGCTCTGTCTGGTCATGGGAATAAAGGAATARCTGACAGAAACAGGGCAGGGGGGACAAATGGTGTCTGGCAGAGGCACAGCCTAAGACAGATGACCTAAATGTGCACTGAGCAGATTCAGAAAGTCTGTGGGTAGAAGTTTTGTGATGGAAATGTGGATTTCTCTCTGGGATTTTTTACAAGCAAGATGTGGGTGGCAGGCGACTCCACGTCTCAGGGTCTGCTGGGAGCACTGGGCACCTTTTTGGGCTTTTACCTGAGGAAAACAGATAAGTGGGTGAAAAAAAACCCCAGCAAGGTTTGGAATTASAGATGTCCTTCTGGACCAGAAGGGGTTAAGGATGGGTAAGGTGGTGGAATCCCTATTTTAGTGACCTGGGATGGTCAGGAGAGCTGACGTGGATAAATGTCAGAGCAAACCCTCTGCCCTCAGACAGGCTGACAGTGGCAGGCACTGATGGCATCTCCTGAAGCCTTGGGGTTTGYTTTTGTGAATTGAAGGTGGGATAAGGGTTTGTGCAGCTGATTGAACCTCCATTGTTCTCTTTGGCAGCTCCTCCAYTATCTCTTTGTGTCCCCTGGGAGAGGGTGGGATGTCACCTGAGGACTGGCACCGSAGTTGTCCCGTGCAGTTTGGGTTGTAGCACTTCAAGCTCTTTTTTAAAGTGGTTTCAGCCAGCAGATGTGTCTGGGATTCACCCCAGGGGCTCTCTTCACCATTAAATAGACTTTGCTGTGTTATCTTCCAAGGATTTCAGCTCCACTCCCTGCAAGATCAATTCTAAATATTAGTGTTATTCTGCCTGTGAAGTCTCCTCTCCTTAATGGACCCCTGAAAGGTTTATGAATAAAACACCAGCAAAGTGCAGTGTCATTGATTTGCCCAGGTTTGTGTTTGAGGTTTTGCAGTGCTTATAAACACTCCAGGCCCTCATGAGACTGGCTGGGGAATTTTTTTTGCCTTGCAACTGGAATGAACTCTTAGAAACAGCTTAAGGCTATGGGAGAGAAAGGCAGTCCTTGTCCCAGCCCATTCCTGTTGTGAGCACAAGGCAGGAGGAGGCTGCAGGGCTTGTCTTGTAGGTGGCTTGTTCCTTCTGCTTTGGATTTTGCTGGAATGCTGCTTCCAGATCTGGGATCCTCATAGGAAGGACATGGAGCTGCTGGAGCAAATCCAGAGGAGGCCATGGAGATGCTGCAAGGGCTGGAGCCAGGCTGGGAGAGCTGGGRRTGYTCMCCTGGAGAGGAGAAGGCTCCAGGGAGAGCTCAGAGCCCCTGGCAGGGCCTGAAGGGGCTCCAGGAGAGCTGSAGAGGGACTGGGGACAAGGGATGGAGGGACAGGAGCCAGGGAATGGCTCCCASTGCCAGAGGGCAGGGATGGATGGGAGATTGGGAATTGGGAATTCTTCTCTGGKTGCCCAGAGCAGCTGTGGCTGCCCCTGGATCCCTGGAAGAGTCCCAGGCCAGGTTGGACAGGGCTTGGAGCAGCCTGGGACAGTGGAAGGTGTCCCTGCCATGGCAGGGGTGGAATGAGATGGATTTTGAGTTCCTTCCAACCCAAACCACTCTGGAATTCTCTGACTGTAGCCACACTTCCCAGAATGAGGTGTCTGAGCATCCCTGCTCAGTGCCAGGTGAGCTTGGGGTGTTTCCCAATCTGTGCCCAGAATGTCACCTGGGCACCTTCACCTGGGCCATCCACAGCTGCTCCTCTGTCCCTCAGTTGCCACCTGAGATGAGAAGGATTTTTTGCCTCAAAATCAGTGCTCAGTGTTGCTTTCCAAGGGCGTGGCAGCCATGAGAGGACTCCAAGTGCCATTCAATCCTCAGGGATGTGTTTGTGTCCCCTCTGGGGCTGATGCTGAGACCTTGTCCCAAATAATGTCACAAATGGGGCTGGTGTTTGGGGCAGGCACTGACCCTGCTCCAGATTTCCCTGGAAAATTTCTTCCCAAGTTTTTAAACAGCAAAACCTGCCCAGCTGGCAGTGGGATGGTGAGCACAGAGGGGATCTGGCACCTGCTGAGCCCCAAAATCCTCCTGCTCCAGATCCTGGCAGGATTTTGGGCTGTTCTGGGGTGGAATTGGTGAGTTGGTACCCCACTGGATGCTTCCACTTCAGCAGCATCCYCCAGGAGACCAGCAGAGCTGCTGCCATTCCAATTTCCATGGTGCCACTTGATGAATTAATTGGGGATTCACCCTCCAAACAGCCCATTTTTGGTGACACTAAATGACAACACCCCCCCAGCCATGCACACTGGTCTGTGAGGGGCTGCCTCATTCCTTTACATCCAGCTTTGGGCTCCAGGAAGCTCCAAAGTGGGCTCAGATTGATGGTGGCTCAAATAAAGTCCTCTTTGTGAGCCTGAGTGGAATATTCAGCTGAGCTGCCAATGAGCAGARGAATTCAGGCTGGGGGGAGGTAAAAGCCCCATAGAGGCAGCTCTGAGCTGCAGTCACAGCAATTAATATCTGTACTCAGAGTGGTGATGATTCTTTAAGAGCAAAAACAATTAGGGTTTTGTTTTTATTTATTTATTTTTTTTAATTCTGTCACTGTGAGCCATCTGATTGGGCTGGAAGGAGCTCTCAGGTCCCAGTGGGAGGGGAGGGAGCGTGGGGTGGGAGGTGGTGTTGGTGCTCCTGCAGATCCCAGAGCCTGGCTTTGCCACACCACAGACAGGAAATTGTTGGGGTGTCTGCTACCACCCAGCCCAAATCAGCAGCTTCCTCTTGCAGCTCCCTCAGGTTTTGATTTGACACAAGGCACGTGGGGAACTGAAAAATCATAGAAGTCATCCCATTCACACACTTCCCCTTTTTTTTTTAATCCTTTTTTTTTTCCCTTTCCCTTTTTCTTTCTTCTTCCTCTCCATCAGGGCTTGTGTTTCACCCATCTGCTGGGTCTGTCTAAACCATCCAAAAACTCCAAGAAATKGTACTCAGGATAGAATCCCTGGAAATGCTCAAGGCCATGTTGGACTTGGAGCACCCTGGTCCACTGGGAGGTGTCTCTTGGGGTGGAATTAAATGGTTTTTAAGGTCCCTTCCAACCCCAACCACTCTGTGATTCCATGATTAAACAAAGCAGCACCTGGATTTTAACCCTTGCTCTTTGATGTGATTAAAAAAAAAAAGAATTGTGGACAACTGCCTGAAATTGTGGATGTGGGGAATGTTTACTGAGTTGGGAAAGATGAGGGATTATTTGCTSTGCAAACTTCAGTTGTTTCAACATCACCAGGGACACCAACGCTGCCAGCTCCTGGTTTGGGTGTTGGAGGAGTTTTTTTTAGTGGTGGTTTTTCTGACAGATGAGGGGAAGGAAGGAGATTTACAGCCCTTGTGGAGCTCCCTGGCTTCAGCCCTGGGTGTGCTTGGGGGGAAAAAGTCTCGTGGTGTGAAAACATCTTGGGGAAGCTGCATTTCTTCATTCTCATTCTGAAGTGTGAATTTACTGATTGCTTAGAAAGGGGCAGAGAAACAAGACTGAGCACAGCTCAGCTGGCAGGATTCAGTTCTGAATGTTCCAGTGCCTTTCTGGGGTTTATGATGTGTAATTTGGAAAAATACTGAGACCCCCAAATTCCTGTTGGATGGAATTTTAGCAGAGTTGCTGTTATTTAGTTTTCTTGCCCAGGTTTGCTTTTGACACATTGCTTTCATTCATGCTGAAGCTTCTACCAGGTAGAACTGTTGGGACAGACCATGAGAAGTGCTCAGAAAACCAGAAGAAAGCTTATTTATTTATTTGTTTATTTATTATTTCTGGAGAGCTGGTTTTGGTTTTGTTTTTTTCTTTCACTCACCCATTTTCCAGCGAGGATGCAGCTCCCCCTCTGTGGCCATTCAGATGTGAACCTCAGCTGGGTGCATGGCCCTGTGCCAGCACTGATCCCCCTGGGGATCTTGAGACACCTCCACTTTTTGGTGAAATGTGGCTGAATTTGGCCAACAGGTTGAGAACAGCTCTGGGAGAGGATGCACATAAAAGAGGATCCACATAAAAGAGGATGCACATAAAAATCCAGCCCCACCAGCAGCTGCAGAAACCTTCAGAACCTCAGCTGATTTTTAGCTTGCACAGCATCCTGACAGCACCCAAAAATTCCATCTTGCCAAAGGGTTTTAAATCTCTTCCCAGCCCATTACACCTGCTTGGCTGCTGGTTGTTTTCTTTCTTTTCCCCTGCTCCCTGCAGGCACATGTACTTTGGGAAGGGTGAATTGCTGAAGCTCCAATTCAGTTAGAAAGTCAGATTTTATGAAATTGCCTGGAAGAGGCTCTGTCCCTCTCTTGTTCAGCTTCCCATCCTGGCTGATGCTCCACAGAGCTTTGTCCASCTCCAGAGCTTCTGCAGCAGGAATTGTCCCCATCCCTTGTTATAGTAACTTCTTGGAGCTAGGTCTGATAAGTTTTAGGAGGCTTATAATACACCCAAGATAGCTCAACTGTCTTTGGAGGCATAAAAATGAGCAAGATGGCTTCTGTTGCAGTGTTGGAAACAAAAAGGTTGAATAAAAGGCAAAATAACAAATAGAAAAACTGAGCTATGTGCTAAACGTTTTTACTCTTAGTAAAAAGCACTTTACRAAAGCAATTAGTTCCTTTGTTTACTTCTTTCTCCAGTTAATTGCTCAAGCAGAATTTTTTAGCTTCTGTCTAATTATCTRTCTTTAAGTTTGAAGTAAAGTCTCCTGAGTCGTATGAAGTGTCTTTTCATTTAATCAAAAAGAAAAACTTCTGAATTTCTTTCCTTTTAAGAWGACAAAGATAGTTTTATCASTCCATCAACAAAGAGCACACTCCTACAATCCCTCATGTCCTGCCCGGAGCTTCAGTGCCAGGATTTGGGCCTGTGATGGGTGAGGCTCAAGGCTGGGGGTGTTAAAGTCCTTTAAAATGTTTTGTGTTCATTAATGAGCKTTGGTGAACAGGCAGAACCAAAAAGAAATCATGGARTGGTTTGGGTTGGAAGGGACCATGTCATCCCACCCCTGCCATGGGCATGGACACTTTGCACTATCCCAGRTTGTCCWAACCCCATCCAGCCTGGCCTTGGGCACTGCCAGGGATCCAGGGGCAGCCCCAGCTGCTCTGGRCACCCTGTGCCAGTGTCCTGTTCTTCCAACCATGATCCCACATGGATCTGTAGGAGAAGGACCAACGCTGAGGCTGCCTGAGCTATCTTCAGGGCTCCAGAGGTCACTTCCAGGGCTCTGAGCTTCAACCGGGGATTAACCATCACTAAAGCACTTGGGGAATTGCCTGGTGAGGGGTTGGGAATTCAGGGTTGGGAATTCAGGTTGCTCATCRTTCTCCTTTCCCTGCCTGATGCTTCATCCCTCCCAGTACACATCCTCTGGCTCCCTTGCTGGCTGTGATGTCTTTTTGGCAGCAGCAGCTCCTCTGGCTTGCACATTCCTTGGGGATGAGTCAGGACTGCAGGCTGCTGTCACCCCGGGACACTTGTCCTTTTTGGAGAGGGAAGGGAGCATGGTCCCTGGAGAAGTGCCTTTCCTTTCCTTTCCTTTCCTTTCCTTTCCTTTCCTTTCCTTTCCTTTCCTTTCCTTTCCTTTCCTTTCCTTTCCTTTCCTTTCCTTTCCTTT
>JACDOX010000451.1:204201-221772 GCA_014549065.1 Cardinalis cardinalis | reverse complement strand
GCTCTCCTGCTCCATGCACCAAATTAGCCTCTTTTTTTTAGTTTTTCCCAGATGTTTTAGGAATATTTGCCCTCATCCCTGATTTTTTAGTGCTCCAAGGCTTTGCCTTCCCCTCTCCTGGACGCGCAGAAAAGAAAAACCCACCAGAGCAACCACACAAGGTTCTGTGCAATGAATTTTGATGGTTGGTAGTGGTGATCTTTTTCTCTTTTTTTCACTTGCAGCCTGAAATTTCTCTCCTTCCCAAGTTTTTAAATCCTTTAACCTTGTTTTCCATGGCTATGGATCTCTTTGGGTATGGATGACATCCCCAGGGAGCAGGAGAGGGTCTCCCCCATCCCTGAGCTCACCCAGGGCATTCCCAGCTGTTTATTGCTGGAAGTCTCTTTTCCTTTCAAGGATTTTTTCCTCCTCCTCCAGCTTCCCAAGAGGGGTGTGGATGCAGCCAACACCCAGCCCAGGGCCTGGAGAGCCCCTTGGAGCTGTGAGGGCTGGATTAAGGTGTTATCAGCAGGAATTTGTGTTTAAACATGCTTTAAGCAGCTGCCTGCACTCAGTGCTTTTTGTCCACATCTGTATTTTTTCAATTCAGTGTGAAGTGCATATTAATTTTAAAATACAAAAATGATCCCAGAAAAAGTGAGCACTTTAATTTTCCTATAAAAACCCTTGAGGAGTTTCAGCCCATCTGCACCAAACTCAGTGAAAAGGTGGAAAACTTGGGGTTGGTTTTGTGTAGATTACCAAAATTCAAATACAAAAATGACTTTTTGCAAGAGGAAATGCTTGGCTTGTAAATTGGTTTCAGTCCCTGCACTGTATCTTGGATATATATATATATATATATATATGTGTGTGTGTGTGTGTGTATGTGGATATATTTTTATATGCATTTATTCTGTGTGTTTATCTATAATTACATATGCATATAATTCAGTTTTGTCTCTATTTTATATATGCATATATATATATATGGGGTAAATATTTATGTGTATGTTTATATGCATAATATTTCTTATATATCTTATATTTTATATATTTTATATATATATATATATGTTTAACAAAAATATTTGGTTTTTAAATTATTTTTATGTAGATAAATTTGAGATAATGGGAAAGCATTTTTTGCCACCTCAGCTTCCCAAGTGTGCCTAGAGCAGAGCAGGGATAATCCTGATTAAACCCACCCCTGGGAAAGAGCCAGGGAAAGCTGTGGAGCTCATTCTGCTCCTTTTGGAAAACCCCCCAGTGTTTTGAGCTTTGGCTCTGGCATCTTTTGCTCCAGAGGGGGATGGTCCTCTTGGATTGTTCCTGTGGGAATGCTGAAGGCTTGAATGCATTGCTCTAAAAGCCTTCCTTTTTAATTAAGGAATGATCATTTTTAATTAAGGAATGAGCTGCAAACTCTGCTGCAGCAGCAGCTGCTGCCTGTCTGAAGGTGGAGAGAATTCCAGGGAAGACAGCATCAGCTGCAAATCCTTTGTTTCCAAAAATCCACCAAAAAGCCATGATCCAACCCAGGCAGGTTTGCAGAATTCCTCCTCAAGCTTATACAGGAAAAATTTAATTTTTTATTATTAACCCCCAGTGTTAAGGTTATGGAGGCATTTGCAGGGTCTTGGCTGCCCTGTGGATTTAATCCTGGAAGTGGGTGTGAAAGGGAATCTGGTGATTCCCAGGAAAGCCTCCAAACACCCATCCACTGGGATTTAACCATGCACTGGGAAGGGGAAAAAAAGAGATTTATTCAGTCATACCAGGGCTCTGTTGTCCTGARCAGTGCATGGAAGGAGAGCCCATCTGCAACAGGGGATATCCCAAAATAACAAGGAAGATCGAGTGTTTACACAGTGCTGCAGACTCGTATCCTCCTGCTTGGGAGTCCTAAGCTGGCCTGGAGGAGCTGCCAAGTGAGAGCAGAGCTTCTGCAGGAAGGAGCTTCAGTAGCTGCTGCAGCAGGAAAGGGACTTAAAAAACCAGGGATTGGCAGAGGGGAGTGTTTGGGAGCAGCCAAGTGCTGGGATAAATGGGATTGTTGGATTATGCCCTTTTCTGACCCAGAGATGGGGCAACTGAGAGGTGTTTCAAAACTTTTGTTCCATTTTCAGTCTCATGTGAAGGGTGAGACCATACAGATGTTATAATTCACACCATCACAATCAGCAGCTAATTATTTCCTAATTACARTTCATTATAAGTGTTTCTTGGCCTGTCAGCTTTTGTCACACCATGCTGTAAATACCTTAAAGCCAGTCATCTAAAATTATCTCTCATAAGTCCTACTACAATACACCTTTCATAATTCTATTTCTCCAAAATGCCTAATCTCATTTACAAAACCCCCTTTAAAATTTATTAGTTCCATTAGTTCCACTAGTTCCATTTCTCTCTCAACAATGTGTATCCTATTCCATAACATTTCTAAATCAACATTTCTTATCTCAAAGTTTACATGCAAATATATATTATGTGAGTCTTCTACTTTAAAAACTTGAAAAAAATTTTCTACAAATCCATTTCCCACATGGGATAAATGGGCTGCCAGGAAGGGCTGCCTGGATTTTCTTTGCCCTTCACCCRGATTCAGCCTTGCTGCTGGAATTCTGATTGTGTTTGTGTGAGTCTGTGTGTGAGAGCCAGCCCAGAATTAAAGCACATCCTGTGTGCATCTCAATTCAGACTTGTTGCTGCTTGGATTCTAGATTTCAGGGAATTTAGTGGTGGCTGYGGGAATTGAAATCTGCAATTGTAATTCCTGCTGGACAAGCTGGCGGGATGTGACTGCGTGGATTGAAAGTTGAGGATGTTTCAGGTTGAAAACACTTCATAGGGCAGCCCTTCACTCCTTCTCTGGCTGTTCTGTCCTCACAGAGGTCTCTGCAGCCATTTGTGTGATTTAAGATGCCTCTCACATTCCCAGGACTGTCTGAATGGCTTTCCAAGGGGAGCAGCCCCGTGGGTTTTGCTGTACAAAACATCCCGAACGTCCCTCGTGCACGTTCCTGCCTCTTGGCACAGCTCTGGGAGGCAAATGAAACACCAGGTTCTGCCTGGGGAAAAAAAAAAATAAATAAATAAAAATCGCAGCTGGGTTTGCCAGCCCTCCCAGGCTCCAGAGGTTTGGGTTCAGGCTGCAGGGGAAGGTGGGGGTTTATTTTGGAGGCCGGGAAGGAAGTGCTGTGCTTCCCTTTCCCGAGGGTGTTGCTGCTGGGGTTGGGCTCCTGGAGTTCCCCGAGSCCAGCCAGGCTCCAGCTGATGCTGACAGCTGCAGCTGCCACATCCCTGCTGCCTTCCCCTGGGGGCTCCTTGGCTGGAAGGGTGGCAGTGATTTCTGGTCACCCTTACATGTGTGCAGCTCGTTTAGTGGAATCCTGGAAGGGTTTGGCTTGGAAGAGAGCTCAGAGCCCATCCAGTTCCACCCTTATGGTGGTGGGACACCTTCCCCTATCCCAGGCTGATCCAAGCCCTGCCCAGCCTGGCTTTGGGCACTTCCAGGGATCCAGGAGCAGCCACAGCTTCTCTGGGCACCCTGTGCCAGGGCCTCTCCACCCTCCCAGGGAACAATTCCTTCCCAATATCCCATCCAWCCCTGCCCTCTGGCAGTGGGAAGCCATTCCCTGTGTCCTGTCCCTCCATCTCCTGTAAATAGTCTCTCTCCATCTTTCTTGTGGCTTCCTCAGSCATTGGAAGGCCACAGTTAGATCAACTCACAGCTGCTTTTCTCCAGGCTGAGCAATCCCAGCTTTTCCTCACAAGAGGTGCTCCATCCATCTGCTCATCCTGTGACCCTGCTCTGGACTCACTCCAGCAACTCCATCCAGCTCSGAGGAGCTGCTGGATCTGCAAACACCTCTGAGATCTACAACCTGTAGTTAACTTCTAAATTCCAGGTCTGGGATCTCTAAGGTGAATTTGCAGTACTTAGAGACTTACCTGAGCTTTGATAAGTGAATGGTAACTTGATAATAGTTGGTAAATATGAATAAATTGATGAATATGATAGGTAGATAAATATGAAGTGGCCAGTCAGTGATGGTAGTCGATGGGAAGAGCTTGAGCTGAAATATTCAGCCTTGCTGTGCAGCTGTAACCCCAACAAATCAGTAACTCATGAATTGGGACTCTGGTGAAGGTTTRTAAACCTTTGATCAGGTTTAACCAGGCTGCTGGCATTCCCTGGCCTGCAGGGATTGCTCCAAGCAGTCCTGGATCCCTTGCAAAGCACCCAAGGCTCTTGTCAGTGTGTAAAACTCAGCTCCACAAAGCAGCTGCTAAACATTTGCCAGCCTCTTTTATATATAACTACCCCGTGGGACAGGCACAGACCTTCCCCTTCCTGCTAGAACCAACATCTCTCTGTTAATTGAAAGTGTTAATTACTCTCAGGCCCAGAGTGTTGTTTTTGTGCCGTGGCCTGAATGGTTAATCAGCAGTGTAAAGCCAAATCCCCTTCTGTTAGGCATAAATGTTACTGATTCCAAATGCCTTTGGTTTTTTCCTCCCCCTGATGTTTGGTGCCAACTCGTTCAGCTTTCAGTAGGGCAGAAGTTGGACTCCATTACCAGAGTCCATTGTCATGATTTCTTGGATTTTTTTCTGGGTAGACAAGGCTTGTGCAAGTTTGCATGCTTTTCTATATTTGGTTTTGTTTAATTTGATTGTACAAAGCTGTTGAAAAGTCCAGCTGAATGTTTCCACTTTCTGCAGAGCTGATTGTGCCATCAAACCAGGAGTTCAAAGGGAGAATCCAGCTCCTGCTGGGTTTTCTCAGTAATCCCAAACTCCAGATCCTGGTTTGAGATAGGGACAGACAAAAGTTCATTTGTCACCTTGTTCTCATCTCAGTTGAATTCAGATGGGGCTCGTGGGGACAATCTTCATTCTCAAAGGATCATGGAGTATCCTGGGCTGGGAGGAACCTCGAGGATCATCCRGTCCAACTCCTGKAMWGGACACCAGGAATCCCAGCATGATGTTGGTGCTGGCTTGTGCTCCTTCAGTCCCTTTGGCATTGTGTCTGCTGGGATTTTACCTAATCCTGGAAATTCTCCAATCCTCTGGAATTGCTCCTGCCTTTCTGGCTGGTGCCCTGTGGTGCTGAAGGATGGAGACAGGAGCTGTTGGAACAAATGTCAGCTGGTGGTTTTAATTGGGGTTAAACTGGTGTTTCATGGTGGAAATCCAGGATCACGGGGATCTGGAGCTGAAAACTGAATTAGTCTATTACTAAATATATTATTATATTGCATATCATTCTCTTTTCCCTGTGTGCTGGAAGGACGTGGCRCTGTTATTGGTTGTCAGAGTGGAAAATGCTCTGCAGGAATGGCAGGGCCAGGTGTTGGTGAAAAACACTCCAGGTGTTAGGGAAAATATTGCACAGGGTTTGTSTTTTGGAGTTACCACCATACTTTGGTTCCCCAAATGCTTCCCAACCTGAAGGTGACCATGGTTACATCCCAGCTGGAAGGAGATGTGGCTGTTGAGTTTTCTTGGTCATTTGTGAGGCAACTTTTTGTTTCAGTTGGAAATTTTCAGGGTTTTTTTGGTAGAAACTCAAAGTCCTGTTGAATTCGCCTTGCAAACCTCCTCCTGCTTCTGTTTTCCACGTGTGCCAAGGTGGTTGGGCTCACCTTTGGATAGCACAGATGTCCTGGATGGTGGGGAAAAACCCAAGAATTGATAGTTAACCCCAAAAACTGTGCAAAATCCCTGCTGGGGGAGGTGCTGGGTCGCTCATGACCCCTTGGCTTTGTGTTCCAGGTGGGATCACTGCCAGGCTGGTGATCCATGGACACGCTGAGTCTCATCTTTATTTTATCCCTTGGATTCTTCCCTGCTTTTATATCCCATCAAAACACTATTGAATACAAGCAGTTCCTTGTATCCAGAAAGGGTTGTTGGAGTTTTTTGGATCCATAGTTCCTTCTCAGGAAAGGARARARARAMAAMAAAAAAACTTTAAAAACTTCTTTTGTCCTCGTTCTGGTGCCGCTTTTAACTGGGGGAAAAATGGCTTCTTTGTTGCAGATGTCAAGAAGGACTGGTCTGATCACGCTCTGTGGTGGGAAAAGAAGAAAACTTGGCTCCTTAAAACTCACTGGACGTTGGATAAATACGGGATCCAGGCGGATGCCAAGCTCCAGTTCACCCCTCAGCACAAACTGCTGCGCCTGCAGCTGCCCAACATGAAGTACGTCAAGGTCAAAGTCAACTTCTCTGACAGGGTCTTCAAGGCTGTTTCTGACATCTGCAAAACMTTCAGTAAGTGTTGAAAAACCTCCCCCCCTTGGGGAGTTTCCTGGTTGGTTTGGCTCTTGCTTTTCCTCTGGTGATTGTCCTGTAAATTGATAAATCCTTGGTGTTTTCTGGCTTTGAGCACTCAGGAGTTGCTTGGACATCAAACAGCCCAGGTGTCCTTTCTTTTTCCCTTCCAGATCTACTCTTTTGTCTGTAAATACTTCAATAACAGGACCAATTGAGCCAAAAAGTGATTAAAAAATGCATTTTTTGTGCTCTTCCACAGCAGAGCTGTCCTCAGGTTTGTCACAGGCGAGGTGGTACCAGCCCTGCTTCATACTCAGACTGGTTGTTTTTGGTTTTTTTTCCCCCTGCAAATTTATGTGCTGGATGAAAAGCAAACCCTGAAATGGGAAATCTGCCAGCCCTGTGGGTTGTCTTCTAGTGGAAAATCACATTAGAGATTGAGTGGTGATGCTCCACTCTAAAACTGTCTGGTGGAGGGAAGGAACTGAGTCTTGCTGTCTCCTCTTCACCCTCATTTCCTGCTGGAGGAGAAGCCMATGAGAAAGGAGGGATCATTTCCTACCAGGTATAATTTTTTTACCCATCTTCACAAATTCCTCATCACAAAACCCAGTGTTTCTTCCTGCCCAGCAAAAAAACCCAACAAGGGGATGGCAACTCCACCCTGAGGAGCTCCAGAAAGCACTCCCTAGTGGAATTCTCCCCTCCCACARGAGCCTACAGCCCATCCTCAGCTGTAGCAAATCTATTCCTGCTCTCAGAAGGCAGCTGAAGTTACTCTTGGCTGACCCAGTTGTTTGGGGAGGCAGGAAGAGCTCATCCCTACGTGCAGKGTCCAGCACATCCATGGTTTGGTTGGTATTTTTAGCTGGTTATRGAGCTTTGCTGTTGCTTTCCTGTTTTGTTGGGGTTTTTTTTTTAATATAAACATTGGGCAATTTCTCCTTAAAATAGAAAAGGCTTAGCCAGCATTGTGTCTGAGTGGATTTTGCTTCCCCCACCCCCATGTCCCACATTTGGGCATTTGGGATGTCGTGCTAGACAGGGAGGTCCCAGGCTTGGACGCTGATGAATCTCTCCAGCAGTGACTCACATCAGGAAATTCTGATAYGGTTCATCACGAGACAGGAGATCTGTCACTGATGCTGTCAGAACTTTGTGTGGGTCTGAAGCAGCCTTTTCTTCCAAGTGCAGAGCTTTTGGTGTATTTATGACCAAACCAGCAGCATAATCCTGATATTGAAAGGTTTGGGAGCAGGGAAAAGCCTCTGGGGTAGCAGAGGTTGGAGCTGTGAGCAGGCAGCAGGGACACATCCATCCAGGGTGGTGCTGACTTCCCTTCTGCAGCATCTGAAATACTGAAATGAAGTTCCTGATTTTGGGGAAAGCAGGGCTTTTACTGGAAATTTCACTTTCCTTTGAGTGCCTCTCAGCAGCCTGAGCTGTTTGAGGACAGACACAAGCTGCAGTGATTAAGTTGTTTAGCCCTCCCAGTTGTGTTTACTGGGAGCCAGATGTTCAGCAGAGCTACTGGGAAGATGATACATGAGCTTGGCATCAGCTTGAGGGAAGAGGGGTTGGGATGTGGGGGTGCAGAAGGGCTGGAGATGGGGGGCTGGGATGCTCTCCCCAGGACCACAGAGGTATAAATACAAATGATGTGCAAATACATTTTATGTGAGTGTTAAATTACTCCTATAGATGTTGAAATACCACTATTTATAGATGTCATATCTAGTGTGTTTTAACATTTATATACTTTTTTATATATATATATTATACATTAATGTAAAAACCCATATATTCTAAATATATATATATATATATGTATATATATGTATAAATCTTGGCTCTGAGGGTGGCCCAGAGAAGCTGTGACTGTCCCATCCTTGAAAATGTCCAAGGCCAGGCTGGACAGACCTTGGAGCACCTTGGGATAGTGGAAGGTGTCCCTGCCATGGGTTGGAATGGAATGATCTTTAAGGTCCCTCCCAACCCAAATTATTCTGTGATTTTGTGATTCTATGATTTTCCTTTTTCCCTCCCCATTTCTGTTTTCCTGCCCCATTTTTCTTCCATTTCCTTTCCCTGCCCTCCTCAACATCCCTGCACAGAACTCTCATACTCCATCTTAATCAAGCTAATTGTCTCTCCAAGGAGAACTGAGCAGATATTTCAAGGTGGAAGGGAAAGTGATCCCAGCATAGTYCTTGTCTCTGAAATCCCTTGATTTCTGAGCTCCAGGGAGGTCAGGACAGAGCTGTGCCTGGGAGTTGCTCAGATTTTGGCTGTACCTGTTTGCTGTCACTGCTCCTGGACCATTTAATTACACACCTCAGTAACTCCARCACAAAGCATCACCACTGAATAATTGAAGTAATTCCTGAGGTTCTCAGACTCTGGCTGGTTGCATTTATAAAATCCTCACTACACAAGCAGGAGCACACATGGATGAATTATTTGGGGCTGTCCTTTGCTTCTGTTCCCTTTCAGTTGTTACCCAGAGGTAACAACTTGACCCTTGCAGAGTGTGGTTGATTTTTAAAGAGAAGTCTCTGTTCTTGTGCAGAGGGAAGTTATTCCAAAGGGCAGCTCCCCAGGGCTCCCAGGGAAGATGCTGRAGCCACTCACACATCCCTCACTTTCCTGGAGGTCGTGTGAAGCCGGAAAAAACCCCAATCTCACTCCCAGTGCTGGATTGCAGCCCCTTGATTCCCACAGCAGCCACTCAGGAGGGATAAAGGCAGGGGTTGACCCTGGCAGGCACGAGGAGAGGAGCAGGCAGGGCATGGGATGGGCAGCCCTCATCCAAAGGGTGGCCTGGAATCCTGCCCAGGAGCAGCTGCTGGCAGGCAGCTCCAGCCTGAAGGGCCAGCTTTGATCTGCAATTAAAGACCAGAGAAAGAGAAAGTAAAACTTCACTTCTTTATTTTTTTTCTTTTCCCTGAGCAGCAGGGATTTGTGCTTCCTGCCTGCTGGCAGTGGGACACGGGGGGTTGGGATGGAATGCTCCCTGCTCTCATCATCCCACTGGGAGATAATTTCACCCAGAAAACTGCCCCTCAAATATCCAACTGCAGATTTGATGGGCTGTGATGCCTTGTGCAGGCTGCCCTGGAGCAGAGGCTGGATGGAGTTCCAGAATAAAGCAGGGATTGATTCCAAGCATCTCCTCCATGGATCCACCTTGGGCAGCACCAGAGCCCAGCCAGGGCTGCACCCAAGATGAACCAAAATGGCCCCAAAATGCACCAGYGSKCMCGGGSTCTSTCCCTGGSATCAGTTCTGCTCCATTTGCAYCTTGCASTTCAYTGTCCCATYCCAGCTTTAGCCCCTGCAGTCCCACCCTGCTTGTTTTTCTCTCTCCAGCCCACGGTGTTTGTGCTCTGGGGCTGAGATTTGGRTCATTTGTCCTTGGTGCCCAGCTGGAGCAGGAATTGTTTTGTCTCCCTGCTCTGTGCACAGAGCTCAGCATCCCCTGATATGGAGCCCAGATCCACACACTAAAGCAGCACAGAATGTGAAAAATAGAAAAACTAAACCTGAGGCATCAGCTGCACTCAGCATTTTATTGGTGTGAGTGGGAATATCCTCATTGAAGGTGGGATTTGGGGAGGTGGGAGATGCTCACCCATCATCCAACATAACAACAAATRGAAAAATCCTCTTTTCCTATGAAGGAATTCTCAGCTGTGAGGGCAGTGAGGCACAGGGTGCCCAGAGCAGCTGTGGCTGCCCCTGGATCCCTGGAAGTGCCCAAGGACAGGGCTTGGAGTATCCTGGGACAGTGGGAGGTGTCCTTGCCATGGCAGGGAACTGGATGTTCTTTAAGATCCCTTCCAACCCAAACCATTCTGGGATTCTGGGATGGCTCCACCTGATTCCAGCCCAGTGGATGCCTTACAGCTGCTTCCTTCCAGCATTCTGCCTGCATTTTTTTCCATGTATCCCAGGAGCTCCAAGGGACTCCAGGCAGGCTCTGCTGCTGCTCTGTGGGCACGTGGGACAGGAAAAGCAAACAGCAGGATGAAACAGTGAGAGTTTTTTCCCAGGGTTCAGCATTTCCTGCCCCAGCAATGCTCCTTCTCCTGGGGACATGACTTATGGTGGAGCTGCAGGGTGAGGGGAGATGCTGTGACAGCAGAAAACCAGCTCCCATGCTTCTGCTCTTCTCCTGGCTGTGAAGATTTGGGAGTTCTGCTGCCCTCCAGCCTGAGAAGAGGAGCAGGGAGGATTCTGGTTGATGTTCATGGGAGCACAGAGAGAACAACTCAGTGCCAGAGCTGGGAGGAGGAAGCTCTGGGAGGAAACACTCCAAAATTCATGGCCAATCCCTCCCTACCCACCCCGAGGCTGTGTAAGACAGAGAAATTCCCTTCAGGCTCTTTTATTTCCCCAGAGTCTGGTGGAGCTCACACCCAGCTCCTGCCTCATAATCCCTGTGAATTAGTCACCTGTTTTGGAAAACAGAGTCTAGGGAGCATCCTGTGCCCAGCTGTGGCATTTCCATGCCCACRTTCCATCTTGCTCTGGTCTCCAGCTCCCCTTCTTGCACAGGGTGAGGGTGCTGAGGAGCTGGGGGTGCAGAGAGTCCCATGGGGGTGATGAGCTGCTTCCCATCATCCCAAAATAAGGAGGTTCCTGAGACTCAGCAAATGGTGGGAAGGTGACAGCCAGCCTTCCCTGCCCCTGCCCCAGCCTCCAGCCACCAAATGCAACCTGAGCCGAGGTGGCAGTGGCATTTGGGAGTGGCAGGATGCCAGCCCAGCCCAGCCCAGGGAAGGTGACACCATCCCAGTGCCAAATGTGACCTTACCTTTTTTTTTTTCCCCCTCTCCAAACACTCCCTGCTCCAGGACAGAATGTCCTCTGACTCCTGAAGTATTTGCAATATTTCCACGCCCTCAGCTGCCAAAAAGACTTCTATAAAAAGCCACTGTTTGTTGTTTTTTGGGGTTTTTGTTGTTTTTGGGTTTTTTTGCAAAACTGAAACCCTTTGGTGGACGATGTGCAGTGTTCCCAGGGCTCTGTGACAGCCACGTGGAGCTCCATCCCTGGCCCAGTTGCTTTCCAGGAGGCAAAGCTGCTTGGAGTTTGTGAAATCACAGAATAYCCTGATTGGAAGGGACCCACAAGGATCATCAAGTCCAATCCAATCAAGTCCATCATCCTGGCCCTGCACAGGACAGGAATCCCACCATCCCTGGCCACTGCAAACCTCCTAAACTTTCTTCTGTTCCTTCACACTCTGCTGGTAAATAAAGGAGTGTTTTCCCTAAAATCATGSAGTCCTGGTAGATGCACATGAGCACCTCAGGGGGAATTTGGGGAGCAACAGCAGCATTCAGGAGGAATTTCTTCATGGAAAGGGTGGTCAGGCCTTGGAAGGGGCTGCCCAGGGAGGTCTGGAGTCCCCATCCCTGGAGGTRTCCAGGGAATRACTGGATGTGGCACTCAGTGCTCTGGGCTGAGTGACAAGGTGGGGATGATTCACAGGCTGGATTTGATGATCCTGGATGTCTTTTCCAACCTCAGTGACTTTGGCATCTGGGGATGCTCAGGAGCATCAGGAGGATGCTCGGGGATGACRTTCCCGGTGAAACCCCGAGCGTGGATCTGCTGCCTTTCCCTGCCACGAGCACAGAGCTTTGGCAGTGGCACAGCTATTTCTAAATATGTCCAGGGAATGGGTGTGGAAGGAAATCTTCCCATTTCCAGAGCTGGCCAAACTGCAACGTCCTCAGCTTTTTCAACTGCAGGGCCCAAGCGTTCRCTGCCAGCTGCGGCGTTTTCCCCTTTCATTGCCTGCCCGTGCTCAGCTGTCAGACCAACCCCAGGAACTGGGGTCAGGGAAATAACCAGATTTAATTACAGAGTGTCTGAGATGCACCAAAAAAAAATCCTTTCCGCTCTCCCCCCTGTCCCCACTGCATGGTGTTCAGCGTGTGGAGGAGCAGCAGGTTTTATGTCACCGTGTGAGTCAGTGAATTTTTTCATCCTTACTCTGCTGTTGACAGAGACCCTTTAAATAGAATTCCATCCTGAAGACATTAGGGCATGCTGGCCAAGCCTTCCTTGGAATTAGCTGGATTGCTCTTTATGGGCTGAAGCAGAGGGAAGGGTGTGAGTGGATTGTTTTTTCTCTTGTTTGTGGGATWAAATTAATGGAGTTTAATTGGACTGGAGCTGCAGTTCAGCCACTTCAGGGGCAAGGCTTGTAGTGCTGCCCGTGCTCCAGGAGGCATCCAGATAATGGGAGCCTGGGGATTTCGTCCCACTTATGGAAAAAAACATCCAAACATTCAAGTGTTTGTTGACTCTGCCTCTCCAATGGCTCTTTTTATTGGCCTTGCAGTAATGCTTGGCTCCATCACCACTGCCTGCATCCTCCTCCTCCTCCTTTTCCTTCTCCTCCTGGGTCTCTCTGGGCTGGTGGTGCCCGATTTCAGCTCTGGGAACCACTGGCACAAACATTCACACCCCTCCAAACCCCACTGACCCCATTTTTGGGTGGTTTTGCACATCACTGCCCCCTTGGCAAATCCATAAGTCAACAGGCACTTGGATTTTCCACCCACAATTTGGGAAGGCTCCAGCAAAGCCTCTGCCAGGGTCAGCCCCGGCTGATTCCACACCCATAGCACTCCTTGGGCATCTCCAGAGGCTTTGTGGGATGTCCTGAGAGATCTGCAGGGCCCCAGGCAGTGAGTGGAGAGCTTGGCTTTTGCCCAGATAAATATTTAAGTTCCTGGGCATCTGAAGAACCCATAATAAAATGTACTGAATGTACAAACCCAGTAAACTGTGCTGGGGAGGTGAGGACCTGCTCCATCAGATACTGCCCAGTGTCCAACACAGCCACAGCCTTATCTCCAGACACTCCTCAGGTTATGTAAGTTCCTTTTTTAGTTTCTTTTTTGTTTTTTTTTCCCTCTGGTCTGTTTTGCAGAACTTTATCACGAGAGAATTTACGTTGCAGATAAGTCGGATGCTTCGTTCTGTAAACTTACACTGTGAAAAACCATCCACAGAACTCACTCATTCCAAGGAAAAAAACACCTTTATTTTTGGTTTTAAGTCTGAAATGGAAGAAAAAATGAGGTTTGAGGTCTCATTTTTCTAAGACTCGTCAGAGTGATGCACAAAGGGTGTAATTTTAATGAGTCACTGGTTGGAGGGAGCAGTGATGGAGTGCAGAGAAATCCCACTTCCCAGAGATATCCCACTTCAAAACACAWTTCCTGAAGGAGGGTGGCTGGATCAGCATTAAAGAGAGGATTTCCCCTCAGTGCTGTCTGTGCTACAAGTAAATTTATGGAGTTTTTATGTTCAGGAATTGAGGAGGTGAAGCAGCCCTCTGGCCTTTAGGGGAGCCAGAAATGGGGAAGGAAATTGGATGCTGGAAGCCTTTTTGCAACATTAATTTTCTTTCTACATCAAAAAATTTCTTTGTGTCTCAGATTATTATCTGTATTTATGAGAACTGAATACTGCAAGTAGTGTGATTTCCCATCATTTCAGGTTTTGGGGACGTCCATCCATACTCAGCCCTTCCAGTCAACGATGTCATGTTGTAGATGTGGGTGATGGAAGAAAACCATAAATCTGATTTCTTGTGGGAATGGGAGCCCCTGGAGGCCTGGAAGTGTCCAGGGCCAGGCTGGACAGGGCTTGGAGCAGCCTGGGATAGTGGAAGGTGTCCCTGCCCATGGCAGGGGTGGAATGAGATGAGCTTTAAGGTCCCTTCCAACCCARATCCTTCTGGGATCCCCATCACAACACACCTTGGTGGATAAAGATGCAGCAGCTGCAAGATTTACTTGGTGGATCTAGTGCAAAAGAGCATAAATTGGGAATTTTACACCTTGTAAGGAAGATTTTTTTTTTTAAGTCAGTTTTCAGGATGCAGATGGTGCTTTGTGAAGGAAGAGGGTTTAATCCCAGCTCTGGAGTTTGTCTAAAATGGGAGATAAATGGGCACAGCTGGGCTGGGTGAGCTGTGCAGGGGCTGGATGAGAAATGAGGGATTAAAATGGAAAAAAAGGTCAGGGATTTCCCTTCAGCCACACACAGCAGGCACAGGCAGCATCTTGGAGCAAATGGAAGAGAAGGTGCTGCAGGCAGCAAAATGGCTTCATCCAAAAGTTACARAAATTTCTCTTGGAGATTCAAAGCCACCTTTCTGATCATATTTTGAGCTCAAGAACTCTTCCTTCCAGGCTCAGGCCTAAATGTCTCCTTTCCATAGAATCCCAGARTGGTTTGGGTTGGAAGGGATCTCAAAGCCCATCCCATGCCACCCCTGCCATGGGCAGGGACACCTTCCACTGCCCAGAGTGCTCCAAACCCCATCCAGCCTGGCCTTGGGCACTGCCAGGGATCCAGGGGCAGCCACAGCTGCTCTGGGCACCCTGTGCCAGGGCCTGCCCACCCTCCCAGCCAGGAATTCCTTCCCAATATCCCATCTAAACCTCCAGTTTGAAGCCATTCCCTGCCTGCCTTGGTGGGCTTGTAAAGTCCTGGAGGCTGTGGATGGATGCACTTGGGAGGAATTTGCTGCTCATCCATAGGATCCCTGCTCATCCATGGGATCCCTGCTCATCCATAGGATCCCTGCTCATCCATGGGATCCCTGCTCATCCATAGGGTCCCTGCTCATCCATAGGGTCCCTGCTCATCCATGGGATCCCTGCTCATCCATAGGGTCCCTGCTGGCATCCCCAGGATGTGCTGCCTGCTCCACCCCCTGCAGCCATATGCTGCTCCAAGCAGCTGCCCAAAACTTGCCCTGGATCCTTCCTGTCCCGCTGGGAGCGTCAGGAACAACTGAGGGGCTATAAAAAGTGTCTTTGAGATCAGATGGTCAAGCCCTGGGATGATTCCAGGATTCCTTCCAGAATCCCAGCCTGGCCCAGAGCCTCCTCCTGGCCTCCCTGAGTGCTTCCAGCTGAGAGTTGCTAATGCACCATAAATAACCCTCAGAGCCTCARCCTTGCTCCAAAATACCAGGGGAACTCCTCCATTTAGGCTGTGCTGCCTCTTGTCCCCTGCATGTGACCCTGGTTGTCCCAGCAGATTCCTGCTCCATGAGGTAAGCTGGCTGGGAYAAATGGGAATGCATGGAGCTGCCTGCACTCAGCCTCTGGGTATTTGTTGCTAGAAATGGTCAAAAAGTTGGGCAGGGAAACTGGAGGGGTGGGTGGTGGGGTTTAGTGAGGTGATTTGTGTGGTAATAAATCAGGGTTTAATTAAAGCTTAAAATAAAAGTTGTATATATAAAAATGAATAATAATAGAAATATTCTATATTCTATATTATATTATATTATATTATATTATATTATATTATATTATATTATATTATATTATATTATATTATATTATATTATATATTTTATATTATATTATATTTAAATTATTTATTTAAATAATATTTATTTCAATATAAATAATAATATATATTATATATAATGATATTATATATAATAATAGTATAATAATAATATGTATATTTTATTATATATTTTATATATATAAATAAATAATATAGGAATGAATACCTCTAAATACAGAAATAAAACTAAATTATAAGTTCAAAAAGTTTGTCTATAAAATATAAATATATAAAAATATATATCTTTTTAGAGGTTTAAAATCCATATAGATATCTAARTCTATATATTTTTAGCCTGGAAGTATTCAAGGCCAGATTGGACAAGACTTKGAGCAACCTGGGGTAGTGGAAGGTGTCCTTGCCCAYGGAAGGAGGTAGAACAAGGTGGACTTYAAGGTTCCATCCAACCCAGACCATTCTGGGATTCAATGATATGATTGAAACAAATAAATATAAATATATAAATAAAGCTGAAAAKAAATGGTGCTTTCTAAATAAATAAATATACACAATATTTGTATCTATACATATCATGTGTAAGTAGCTAGAAGACTACAAATAAAAAATAAAASTTAAATTAAAGCTAGATAATGGGATGGGACACCTACAACATAAAAGGCAGTTCAATCCAGAAGTGTGCAGCCTCTGGATTCAGGAATGCCAGGGCTGGTGGGATCCACCCCTGAAATCACCTGGATGGGGGAGGTTCCCAGTGGGCATTTCCCAGCCTGTTTGCAGGAGGGGATGGTGCTGGTGAGGGTGGGCACTGGGGGGCTGTGTCCTGCTCAGGTCACGTGCTGGGCACCCAATTCCAGTGTTAATTGTAATTCTGGGAGTGCTCAGGGAGCTCCCAGTGCTGCCAGCACGTGGTGGGATCCCAGCCCTGTGGCTTCTCCTGCCTGGGATCATGGCTGGTTGATTGTGTCCTTCAGCATTCCTTGGGTGGGAAAGCCCAGCCTGGCTGCAGCCAGCTCCTGGCTCCTGATTTTTCCTGCAGCAGGGATGGGACCAGGGCTGCTTTCCATAGGGCATTCCAAAGGGAAAGCTCTGAGCATGTTGGGGTGATAGGTGCAAAAAACAGAGCAGGAAACAGCACAGGAGCTTCAGCATGGCCAGCCAACTGCACAGGACACTCCAAAGCTCCTTCCAGGCTCAGGCATGTCCAGAATCCCCATCAGAGAATCACAGGAGGGTTTGGATTGGAAARGACCTTAAATCCCATCCCATCCCACCCCTGCCATGGCAGGGACACCTTCCACCATCCCACATTGCTCCAAACCCTGTCCAACCTGGCCTTGGGCACTTCCAGGGATCCCAGGCAGGAAAATGGGAGGGGTTTGCTGTGAAAAAGAAACACTTTGGCCAAAATCTCTTTAAAAARTGGGTAAATTACAGGCTTTAAAGTTTCCAGTCTGATGTGTAAATAAATGGCTTAACTCTTGGATGGCTCCTATGGAAGTGAAAGGGAAGTGAAAGCCTGTTACCTACATGGCTAAGTAGGGATTTGTGTGCTGATTCCTATTTCTATTTCATTTTTATTTCTCTTTATATTTTTTTCATTTCTATACATTATTTCTATATTACTGTGTATTATTATAAAATTGTATATTATTTCTAATTTTATATTATTGGTGTGGGGGGTTATTATTTTTTCTTATTTAGATTTAATGTATGAATGTATTACTAGGCTCTGTCACGGTGCTCACATTTACATTTGATTGACTGTGCCTGGGAAATTCCATATTTTATCCAAATGTTATGTTACCTTTCCAGCCAAGGACACTACTTGTTTCCAACAGGCTTGCAGGGAAAATGTTCTCAACTTGATTTTTAACCATTACAGAGCAGGAAATTCATCCAGGGGAGATATTGAGCATTGCTGGATGTTGTTCCTGATGGAAGGATATT
>JACDOX010000451.1:182388-204076 GCA_014549065.1 Cardinalis cardinalis | reverse complement strand
TTCTCCCTTTTTCTCATCCTGCCATTATAAAAGTTGTCCATTTTCCCCTCCAGACATCAGGCATCCAGAAGAGCTCTCCCTTTTGAGGAAACCCAGAGATCCATCAAAGAAAAAAAAGAAGAAATTGGACGATCAATGTGAAGATGACACCTTCGAGCTGGAGGGGCCTCTGATCACGCCGGGGTCGGGTGAGCTGGCAAAAAAAAAATGGGAGCAGGGAAAAAACCTGGCACAGCAACGTGGGGCTGATGGAATTTCTGAGGGTCTGTGCAAGAAACAGACCCCAGATCCATGGCACAGGTCCTGGCGGGCTGCAGCACTCGCTGGCACGGATGCATGTCTGGGGCTGTCACGCATTTCTGGGAGCAGAGCAACCCCCAGGCTTCACAGAACAATCCAGAGCCCAAGTGTGGCCACTTGAGCACTCAGATGGTGTTGCTGAGAGCTTTTCTTAGCCTGTTAAGAAAGGAGTTAAATGGAAAATCGTTGCTAATGTCTGCATTCCTGGCGTGGTTTAGGCTGTGCCACCGTTCTGCTCAGTATTTACAGCCCAGCAAGGGCAGGGTTTTATTAATTGCTTTAGTGTTGCCTTACATGAACGGTGTAGCTGTGGATTGTGATGYTAAAAAAATCCTTTTATTGCTGGGGGCTGGTTGGCCAGTGTGGATTCCAGATCCAGAGCAGGATTGGGAAGGGAATTTCTGGTGGAGAAACATCCCTGATGAAGGAACATCCCTGATGGAGTTGCCACAGACAGAAAATTGATGCAGGTGTTTGCAAGCAGAGGGGGTTTTTCAGCTTTTTTTCCATGGCTGCTGGAAGTCTGGTGTCTGAAGGCAAATGGCAGTAGTTTAAACCATTATTTTGGCCAAGTGGGAGCACTTTATCCCAAATGGATTTGTGGAGAAAGCCACAGTGGTGAGCAGGAGAGACGTGTCTGGCTGCCAAAGCTCTCGGGTTTAAATCCAGCAATCCAAGGGCAGCAGGGCAGCTTTAATTAAAAAAACTACCTTGGAATTGTAAAGCTGTGTTAATTGATGTTAAATCAGCTGCAGGGAGTGTGGTTAATGCCAGTGGTGGCACAGGGCTTGCAGAAAGGAAGGTTTTGGCTGTGCAGGCTGATGTGCACCATGGGTCTGGAACAAGGGAAAATAATCCTCCTTCTGCTCTGATCCCACTCTTTCTCCTCTCTTAAAATTAAAAATACTTCTGGCCTTGTCCTCTTCCACTCCTGGCTCAGAGAATTTGGGCAAGGCTCCAGTCAATTTTCATTTCCATTTGGTGTTTTCATCTTGAAWGTCCATTCTAAGCCTTTCCAACAGCCAGTGTTCACAGAGAGCATCTCTGTTAGATTAATAGGAAAGACTTGGCCTTCTTTGGGGGAAATGTATGCAAAAGCTGGGCTTTATTTTAATTATTTATGGCTCTTCCAGTGAGTCACTTGGCTGGTTTTGCTCTCCTTGTGAATGAAATCACTCACAGCAGGTTGAATTCCTGCCTGTTCAGGTGCCATTCGATAAAAGCCGTGGGTTTCATCTGAATAAATCATTTCTAGTGTTGTTCCAACATCAGTTTGTGTGCTGAAAGCTTCTGGAAAACTAATTAATAATTCAGGAGGTGCTGATTTCAATGTCTTGGGAGTGTTTTGTCACTGAATACCCCAAACCTGGCAGTGAAACCATTTAAATCCCAGTGGGCAGAGTTGTCAATACACCCACAGGATGTRTTGCCCAACACTTTCCATTAGAAGACCTGTAGTCACTTGTTTATACAAATTAGCCAAATTTGTAGCTATTTCTGCTGGAACTTTCCATGACACTGCCTGCCTGGGGCAAATTTTTTAAGGGAAGCTTCTTTTGAGATGTTTCAGGTGTTTKGAGAAAGAGATGAGGAGAAAAGTGCAGGGGAAAATTTGCTCTGATGGAGCAGATACTCAGTCAAGGAATGTGGGGGATATTCATGGAAAAACTTGCCCAAAATTTGAGGCAAAAAGTGGGATTTTCTTTTGTTGTTCCAGTTGATGCTCAGCCTTGTGTGCTTGAGCCATGTGAAGGCTGAAGCTGCAGTGAGGGTGGATGGGGAGGAGGGAAGAGYTCTTCTGGGAAGTGATTTATGGGGGTTCATGGCTGGTTTTTGTTGGAGTTCTCTGCTCCARTGCTGTAACAATCCATGGGGAGAGCACCTTCCTGCTGCTTTTATAATCACAGAATCACAGGATAGCTCAAGGAAGGGACCCTCAGGATCCTGGAGTCCCTGCTCCCAAAGTCCAAGTACCTGGTCTAAAAACCTGGAAATCATCCCTGGCCTTTTCCTTGCAAACAGAGGTGGATTTTTCCATCCCTTGACATCTCTGCTGCTTTTTTGCTCCTGCCTGGTTTGCTGGATCTGTCTTGGTGACAGGTACCCATGGTGCTTTCAGGTCCCCAAATGATTTATCCACACTGGGATGCCAGCAAAACAAGCAGGAGCATTAAAAGCATCCTTGTTTGGTGATTTTCACTTACATTTTCCACCTTGGCAGGCAGTTTAGAACCAGGTTTGTAATTATTTGGAGTTTCCTAGCCATGATATTGGCTGTCAGTGACATTGGTGCCACTGATTCCCACAGTTCTTCCTGCTCCTTGAGATACCCATYGTGAAAATTGAGGGTTCAGAAAGGTTTTTCCATTGGTTTGGTCTTGGACTTTTGCAGTCCAGCTCAGTTTTCTGTCATTCCTTGGCCATGAGGGTGTGGGGATGGTTTGGAGCAAGGAGCTGGAGCCGAGGTGGTGGCTCAGGGCAGCAGCAGGAGGTGGCACAAAAGGTTTTGTTTGTGGCATCTCAACTCTGTCACCATCTTCAACACCCTCAGCAGAGCTCTGGGAGGGAGAGCTTGGGTGCACTGAATTGCAGGCTCATGATTTAGGAAGGACATGGCCCTTTCCCAAAATCCAGTGTGGTGTTGGACTTTCTGGTTCTGGTGGGCAGATTTGTGCCCAGCAGGTGATGCTGGGTGAGCTCCTTGACCAATAGGAGAATTCCTGGCATTAGGAGATGGTGGTTGATACTCCCTTATTCTGAAAATCTGGATTTTATATAAAAATTCAGTGTCCCTGTGAGGTAAAGAGGGGTTGTTTCACTGGATAGTTTGGGATGAAAGGGACTTAAAAGGGACTTGAAGCACTTCTCATTCCACCCYYTGCCAAGGGCAGGGACACCTTCCAGAGACCAGGTTGTCCAAGCCCCATCCAAACTCTYCTGGAACACTTCCAGGGATGGGGCAGCCACAACCTCTCTGTTAAGCTCTCAGCTATTTTAAGCTATGAGATACCAAGCTGGATTTGTTTTTTTTTTTCTCTTCAAATTAGTAATTTTTAAATGTTTGGGTGTTTTTATGTCTGCTTTGAGTCGGTACRAGCTGTGAAGCTTCAAAAGGCCTGGGAGTAACGTTTGCTTTGGGATCAGTCTGGCACCACATTGCACCACTCAGCACATGAATCCTGAACTTGTGTGGCCACCTCAGCAAGCTTTTCCATCCGGGAATGCCACATTTCCATGCCCAGCTGTCCTGGGGAAGTCACTTCCGTTGCTTTGCTGCCACCAGCGCTGCTGCAAACGCTCCATTAGGGTGGTGCAACCTCACCTGTGCTGTTCTGGCCTCTTCCAAAAATGCTCATTTTTGGCTTCTGTCCTTCTCCTGCTCTCCGGGTGACTTTCTCTCGCCTTCTCACTTCCCTCCTTTCTTTCCCTCTCTATAGGCACCGATATTCTTTACATCGGCCCCGTCAAAGGTGAGCTCCACCTCARTAGGACTTTTGCCCTCTGCCTCTGGTCTCTTTGGCTGCACCCTTAGTTTATTTTCCTGCTCCTCTAAAACTTTTGACTTCCAAAATCTTTAAGCAACAGGTAATACYGGTAAGTCGGGGGCCACTCACGTCCCAGATGCCACAGAAACACAGGGGGCAGGAGCTTCCCGGTGTGGGAGACCTGAGTCTTTTCCCATCCTTTGGGCTGGAAGTTTTCCATCAGTTTTGCTCTTGGAGAAGAGCCAAGAGAGAGGAGAGGGACAGGGAGAGCAAGCAGTGCAGCGTTTTCCCGTTGAGAAGAGATGAGAAGGGAAAGTTTTCCATCCGCCGGCTCCGGGTTTGCGYGGAGCCGGCGTGGCCGGGAGCAGGCAGGGCTTGTCCCGAGGCTAATTCCCGGCTTTTATTCCCCTCACTGGTAGGAAATATCTATTCAAGCCCAGGACTCTATAGCAAAACGATGACGCCGACCTACGACGCCCACGACGGCAGCCCCCTGTCCCCCACGTCCGCCTGGTTCGGCGACAGCGCCCTGTCCGAGGGCAACCCGGGAATCCTGGCCGTGAGCCAGCCCGTCACCTCCCCGGAGTCCTTAGCCAAAATGTACAAGCCCCAGACGCTGCTCGATAAGGCCAAAATCAACCAAGGGTGAGTTCAGGAGATGAGGATTTGGGGTTGTTTGGTTTTTTTTGGATGATTTTTTAATGGTGTTCTCGAGCGCGTCGTGGCGACTCCGCCGGAGCGTTCCGTGTGCGTTATCCCGTGTTGGCAATCCACAGGTGGCTGGACTCGTCCCGATCCCTCATGGAGCAGGAGGTGAAGGAAAACGAGGCTTTGCTACTCCGGTTCAAGTACTACAGCTTTTTTGACCTGAATCCAAAGGTACAGAGCTCCTTGTTCCGCTCCCATTTTGAAATTCCCGTTCTTTGGAGCGAAGGGTGCCTGATCTCTGACATGCTGTTGTGTTGGTAAATCTTCCAAAGACTGTGGAAGTTTGAAAATTGGTTGTGCAGGCTCAAACCCAGGATTTGTGCTCCATTATACCAGGGGATTTAGGTGTTGCCAGAGGTGCTTCAAGAGTTCTTAAATCCACTTCTTGTCAGTGGCAGAGGATTTTTCAGTCTCAGATCACTGTGTTGAGATGAGAGATCACAGAATCCCAGAATAGTTTGGGTTGCAATGGGCCTTAAAGACCATCTCACTCCAAGCGCCTGCCGTGGGGAGGGACAGCTTCCAGTGGATGGGGTGGATTGTGTGGAGCTGGGCTCCTGGTTTCCCGAGCATTCCATGTTTCTGTGCCGCAGTACGACGCGATCAGGATCAACCAGCTGTACGAGCAGTCCAAGTGGGCAATCCTGCTGGAGGAGATCGAGTGCACGGAGGAGGAGATGATGATGTTTGCAGCACTGCAGGTGAGACACAGCCCCAGATGCCCCTCGGTTGGGTTAGGCTTGGTTTTGTTCTCAGACTTCTCTGCTCATTAATCTGATAAATGAAATTATGGAATCACAAAGTGGTTTGGGTTGGAAGAGACCACAAAGCTCGTCCAGTTCCAACTTCCTTCCACTATCCCAGGGTGATCCAACCTGGTCTTGGACACTTCCAATGATGGGGCAGCCACAGCTTCTCTGGGCAGCCTGTGCCAGGGTCTCACCACCCTCACAGCCAAGAATTCCTGCCCAACATCCCATCCAAACCATCCCTTCTTCAGTTTAAAATCATGTTTTAAGCCTCACCTTGTCTCTGGTGGGAGCTTGGCTTTCTCATGCTGGTAGGAGTTGGGTCATTTCCCATCTCTAGATTGTCACTTGAGTTTATGAGATAATTTAAATACTTGCCACTGATTATCCCTCATGAAAAATAACTTGACCTGCTTTTACCAAACATGTTTGTATCTATCTTAACTTGTAGTTTTGTCCTTCTTAACCCATCCCATACAAACACGGGGTTACTRAACTGTGCCTTTCTGGCTCTGTGCCCCCAAACCAGCTGGGGATAATCTGTGGCTTTCCCAGAACTATTTATTTATCTGGTTTATGAAATGCTCTGTGTGATTTGGCATAAATGCTCCACCTGCTATTGAGTTCATGAGAGGGATGGCAGGCCTTTGTTCCGTGTGGTCTGGCACACCTTGGAGCTGTAGGATGCAGAAATATCCCCCTCAGGAGCAGGGCTGSCTGCTCCAAGGGCCCCTCCCAGGAAAAAGAGAGAGGAAAGCAGAAATATAATGGCTCAGTGTACATCCAAGTGCTCCAGAGTGGGTTGGGCACGGTTCTTCCTGTGAGGTTTTATGGATGTTTTGGTTTTSTGGGGTGAAAACAGAAGCAAAGACATAGAATCCTACAATGGTTTGGGTTGGAATGGGCTTTAAAGGTCATCTTGTTCCACCCCCTGCCTTGGGCAGGGACACTTCCACTATCCCAGGTTGTTCCAACTCTGTCCAGCTTGGCCTTGGACACTTCCAGGGATGGGGGATCTTACAAATATACATAAACACCTGGTGGGAGGCAGGAAAGGGGGTGGACAGAGGTGCCCAGTGGCAGGAGCAGAGGCCATGGACACAGCCTGGAATGTGGGAGGGTCCCTCTGCACATCAGGAAGCATCTTCATACCAGGAGGGGTGACTGAGCACTGGCACAGTTTGCCCAGAGAGGCTGTGGATTGTCCATCCCTGGAGTTACTCCAAAGCCAGGTGGATTTGGTCCTGGACAACAGCTCCAGGTGGCCCTGCTGGAGCAGGGAGTGGCACCAGAGGTCCCTTCCAACCTCAGCCTGATGSAAAGAGCAGCTCTGCCCTGTGGGGTCCAGAGATCTCCCTCAGGATCAGTGTCTGGAGACTCCTTGGATTGGAACCATCCAGGATGGTCCCTCCTGACCCAGAAAACCCCCCCAGCATTTGCTGGCCTCTGCTCCTGGTGTCCCACTCTGCTTCCCAAGCGTGGTGGCTGTGTCACCGTGRTCCTGTGGGATCCTGGGGACACAGGAGCACCCAGGTGTGACCCTGGCCTTGCCTTGCAGTACCACATCAACAAGCTGTCCATCATGTCCTCGGAAAACCACCTGAACCACAGTGACAAGGACGTGGACGAGGTGGACGCCGCGCTCTCGGACCTGGAGATCACCTTGGAAGGTGGCAAGACGTCAACAATCCTGGTAAGGGAGTTTTTCCAGGCATCCAGCCTCATTTATTTCCTTTTTTTCTTCTCCKTCTGATGAGAAAGTTGCCCACATCCCAGCAATATTTTCTTTAAAATACAGGGATTTTAGATACCAAGGGCTAGTTCTGGAATGAGGGAACCCTGGGCAGCATCTGGAAAAGTCTTGGAGGAGCCAGGATTTTACTGATCCCCCCCTGCACCAAGCCACCCTTCTGATGAAATAATGGAAAACTAAATGGAAATTAAGTTGGTTTTYATCCTCACTACTGACTTTCCCAAATTACTGAGTTTTCCACGTCGAGGTTCCTCTTCCACTGTTTCTAATTCACGTTTTACAGCACCTAAAGCAGCTGCTGGATTTTCAGAACTAATTTAGGCTTATGAAACCCTATTTTTATTAGACTGGATTTTAGCCTAGGTCTGTATTTCAGAGCATTTGGGGCTTTTCTTCTTGATATGTCATTTTAACACTGGTTTTCCACCTTTAAAAATATAAAGCCTCAAAATTAAAGTGCATTAAAAGGACTTAGTCCTGTCAGCCTTGGCCCAGCACAGCTTTTCCAGGCATTTTGCACATTTAAACCGTCTCTTTCCAACCCTAAAATCTGAAATTTTCCACTTTTACACTTCATATAATTTTTTAAGTGTTTATGACAGGTCTTTTTGAAGCTACATCCATCCTTAGATGCTTTGTTGGCATTAACAACAGCAGAGCTTTGCAGTATGACCCAGAAATAACAACAAATTTTTATCACCAAGACATATTTTCGAATTCCTTTTGCAAAACCAGATTTGAAACACATCACTGAGGAACAGTCCCTGCCAGAGAGGAGTGAAGAGGACAATGATTCATCCAAAAAATCCCATCCCTTTCCGTAGGGCTTTGGAGCAGGAGCCATTTCCAGATGCATTCGAGTAATTGAATACGGATAATGGGCAATTACTGGATTGTTTGTTTAGATTCTGCATTTTTTTTCCCTGTGGTATCTGTAAACAGTTTCTCATTGCAGACTGAAAGTAAACTGTCCTGCTACTGGAAGCTCCTGGAGCAATCCTCCCTTTCTTTCCCTGCCCCTCGAATTTTTTTTTTTCACTTCCAGCTCCTGGGAATTGCAATTGCCACCCTGATGCAAAAAAAAAGGGAATTTAAAATCAATAATTCCAAAATTTTGGGGGAGAAAAGAAATAAATCTTTGTAGGCTTAGAAATCCCAGTTAGTTCTGTGCAGAGGTGCCTCTTCCCCTTTTTGTTTGGAGCATCAGGAATAAGTGAAGGGAGGAGAAAATTCCCTGTGCAACGATGACCCCGGGCTGGGGATTGGCTCCAGCAGCAGCAGGAATTCCTCAAAGGAAAACCAAACCWTGTCCTCTGCTTTCAAAACAGCAGAGCTGGGCCTTGCATTTTTCCCCTGCTGGGCGTGGCTGGGGCTTTCTCAGGAGCAGTTTCACAGCCCCTAAGCCCTGATGGTGCTCCTGGTTCCCTCCCCTGACCTCATCCCTTCCCTGCTGATCCCACTGCTCCCAGTGACTGGGGTAATCTTTGATTTCCAGGGTGACATCACTTCCATCCCTGAGCTCGCTGACTACATTAAAGTCTTCAAGTAAGTGCTGATGGGAAGAGCTGCTTGTGGAACTGGTAATGCCTGTGAATAATTAATGGTCCTGCTTCTTAATTTCCTTTTTTTTTTATCTCTCGGCCTTATGGTATTCAAAGTATTCAATACTTAAGTTAATTGGTTCTTACACACAAAATTCAAGGTGTTTTCCTGCTCTGGTGCATCCCATAGCCAGCAGTGTGTGCTTGGATGKTTCTTTAATGCCCAGGAGAGAACAAACCATCCTGAAATGAGGAGTGAAACCTAAAAACCTCCCTCAAAGACTCCTCCTGGTCTGCAGGAGGCTGGAGGAATTCTACCCAGCCAGGATTCCAGTCTCTCCATGCCAAAAGGAGCAGGTTAAGCTGACTCTGCCCCTCTCCCAGCTTGCTCAGGATTTAGGGATTTTTTTTTTAGCTTGCTTTGACTTGGTTGGTGGTTCATGGAAACCGGGAGCAGCAGCATCTGCACTTGGAGGAGCATTTTTGGCAGCCACCACCATCTTTTGCAATTTATTGCCTGCTGCAGTGAAAGTTCTGGAAGCTGGAAACACTGRTGGGATTTCACAGCAGAGCTGCAGGATAGTGCTGGTGGGGGAGATATGCTGCAGCCAGTGAAGTAGCTCTGGAACAAACCTTTATTTTAGGAATTGTTTGGTTCTGGAGCCAGAACCTGGCACTCTCTGCTCTGAAAACCCCTTCTCCCTCTCCAGAGGTGGATTAATGAGGTCTCTGCCTCTGTCTGGGCTTGTGGTCTGCCTTAATTGGGATGAAGTTTCAAGGCTGTGCCCAGCCCCACAGTGGGTGTTTTTTCCCTCCCTTGAACAAACAAACAAACAAAAAAGCTTGTTCTGCCCCTTGATCTGCTGACTTGCCAATCAAATTAGGCACCACTCCGGGAGCTAATTGCCTGCAAATTGGAGCACCAGGGGATGGAGCAGCCAGAAGCTGCTGGTTCCTCACTCAGTGCAAGCCCTGAACCCTGGGGTTGGGATTTGAGGCTGTCAGATTGAACACAGAATTCTGTTTGCTCCTAAAAAKGGGGCTCAGGTGGTGTTTTAGTGCCAGAAATCCAGTGTGAGTGGTGCAATGTTTGGAGCTGTCCCAGCTGTGCATGTGCCTCTTGTCACACTTCAGCTGGGGAGGAGAGCTGGGGGAGCAGTGCATGTCCCTTGTATTCCATACATTTAACTCCATATATTTATTTTTAAATGGGTCCCAGCATGTGCCTGGTGTGGCTGTAGATATTTGGAATGGAACCACTCTCTCTCCCCTGCCAGCCAGCTTACTGCCCTTGCCTGCTAAAATCACAGAATTCCAGAGTGTTTGAGGTTGGGATGGACTTTAAAGATCATCCTGTTCCAACCCCCTGCCATGGCAGGGACACCTTCCACTGTCCCAGGCTGCTCCAAGCCCCATCCAGCCTGGCTTTGGGCACTGCCAGGGATCCAGGGGCAGCCCCAGCTGCTCTGAGCACCTGTGCCAGGGCCTCCCCACCCTCACAGAGAAGGATTTCTTCTTAATATCCCATGTAAAATACTCTCAGCAGCATTTTCTGAGATGAAAACACGAGAAATGCGTGAGAGGCTGCACATCCAGCCTTAGAATAAAATTTTGAAATCAGGGAAGGTTAAAATATTCTGATACCTGGGGCTCTGTAAAGGCTCTGGGCTTGTGCTGAGTTCAGGGTGCTTCACATTGCAGGGCCACCAGTTCTCCTGCAGAATTGAGCAAAATCCRTGCTTTCTGTAGAAAAGAAGGGAACCTTTTGTGCTGTGGAGTGTTTAAAAAGCAAACAAGGAGTGCACTCGAGCGTGTGCGTGACTGACACGTCCTTGGAAGTGCTGCTTCCCCCAGAGCCTGAGCAGAGCAGTTCCAGTTTCATGTGGTGTCTGGAGAGGCAGAYTTTGCAGTGCTTCATGGACTCCTCTGTTTTTGTAGCACAGTCCTCCAGCTCCCCCCACCTTGCCCCAAATTATCTCCCTGGGATTGAAGAGTCCAAATTTGGAACTGGAGCTCCACTCCTTGAGCCAGCAGTGCAGGAATGGCTGRGCCCCCAGGCAGGAGTGGGAATAACCCAGGCTGCTGACAGCAGCTTGCCAGGGCTGAAATTCTGAGGGAGCACTGAGGTTTCCTGGGGAGCAGCTTGTTTTAGGAGCWYAGACCAAGTGAGATGTCCCCCCACRTGTCCTGCAGGCCCAAGAAGCTGACGTTGAAAGGCTACAAGCCCTACTGGTGCACCTTCAAAGATACCTCCATCTCCTGCTACAAAAGCAAAGAGGAATCCAACGGGACTCCTGCTCACCAGATGAACCTGAGAGGTAAGAGAAGCACAAGGCTGGACTAAGAGAAGCTGCTTTTTATTCCAGGAATAGGCTGCTCCTCCTGCATCTTGTTTTCCCACTGCTTTATCRCCTTGGAATTCCATCCTGGGGTTGGGTAAAGGTGTGTAAAGGAATGAGGTGGCTGGGTTTAGTACTGTGGCACAGACTTGGAGTTCTGAGTGTGATTATGTGTGATCCCACAGGGAAGCACCACCAGCCCCCCAATACCTTGGGAAGAGAGCTTGGAGARCCATGGARTTGTTTGGGTTGGAGAGGACMTTCCAAACCTTGTTCCAACCTTCCACCTGCCCTTCTCCTTTTTGTCAGCTCTCCAAAGGACTGCACTGACCCCCACAGCAGAAACTGGAAAGGACAGACTGTTTTCTTTCTCTACTGCCTTTATTTCTCCTCTCCCTGCTGCTGGCTGGGAGCAGCCTCACTCCAGAGCTGAAATTCCTGTGGTGGCTGCCTGTCCTTAAGTCAAGTGAAACATTCCWGCTCCAGCAGCCACGGAGCTGCAGTGAGCTCGGGTGTTCTCCCTGTGGATGCAGGAGCAGGGGGGATGCCAGGTGACCTCAGGCTGCTGTGGGAGCAAGGCCTGGCCCCCAGGACCTTTCTGGGAGCTTTTGACAAATCTGCTGTGACGGCATTTTCAGCAATSTGGGAGGCGGCGTTGGCGCGGCGCCCGCGCTGCCGGGGCTGGGTCGGTTCATCACCCCTGTGTTTACACAACCCCTTGGAATTCTCTCCAGGCACCAGGAGCAGGATGCTCACAGCCAAATCATGGAATCCCTCAATGGTTTGGGTTGGAAGGGGCTTTAAAGCTSATCCAGTTCCACCTCGCTCCCACGGGCAGGGCCACCTTCCACTAAACCGGGATGGTCCAAGCCCCACCCAGCCTGGCCTGAAACACTTAATGGCATCCCATCTCTCATCAATAACATAGAAAGGTTTCAGGGTGAGAGTCAACACCTGTCCAGTCACCTTTTCCTGTCCYTTCCTGAAGATTTTGGGGTGTTTGCCAGCCACTGGCTTCATTTCTGATTCCAGGCAGGATCCAGGAGTTCTGTGGGTTGGCTTCAGCTTCATTGCTTTCAGATCAGGTCTTGCTTTTCCCTCCRTTTTCCTGACACTTGGAAAAAGGGACATCTGACAGGTTTTTTCTGTGCTGTGTGGAGTGTTCAKCCAATCAGAGGTGTGGGACAAACCTTTGGCAGCACTGAGATGCCACCGGAGACCCTTGGGTCAGGGAGCGTTGCTCTTTCTTTTCCTATTTTCACTTTCTTTGCCATTTTTTAAATCATCATTCCTCACACCCCTGCTAAACACCATCTCCCTCATTGCAGGATGTGAAGTTACCCCTGATGTGAACATCTCTGGTCAGAAGTTCAACATCAAACTCCTGATTCCAGTGGCAGAGGGGATGAATGAGATTTGGCTGCGCTGTGACAATGTAAGTTCATCTCTTGGACTGGCCACCTCTTCAACCTTTTTCCACCATCCCACCCCTGCTCAGGGGCTGTTCTTTAAAAAACAAATAGAAAATGCTCTCACCTGTCTGATCTCAGCATTCCAAATGTGCTCCTGTGAGTTCATGTGGGATTCACATTCTCTGAACCTGAGAGAAGCAGAGAAAAGAATGATCGAAACAATTCTTATCTCATTTGCTGCTCCTGTGTTGTGCCAAAGCAGAATGCAATGTGGAGATTGTTTACCCAAAGTGATGGTGTTTTGTTTCCTTGGCCTGTCAGGGCCAAGGGCATGTGCAGACTGTGGGTCAGCTGACACTCACGAGATTCTGGGCAGTTGAGTTGAGTTGGGTGCTTKTGCAGATTCAGTTTAGATGTAATGTAATATAGTGTAATATAATATGGAATAATATAGTATAATCAAGTAATTAATTAGCCTTCTGATAAGATGGAGTCAGATGCATCATTTCTCTCCCCTTGTCAGGGGTTGCCTGCTTTTCCTAGAAGTTCAGAGCAGAARATCAGCTTTGGCTTTGCTGGGTGGTTTTTGGCCACGCATTGGTTGGGTTCCTRCCTGTCTTTGTGCATGCTGGAGACTCCTGAGGCTGGGAGGGGAATGAGGTCTCCATGGGGTGTTTTTTGAGGTGTCTGGTGGTCCCCCCACGGCTGTGACAGACACGTGTCCCTGTTTTGGGGGGCAGGAGACGCAGTACGCCAGCTGGATGGCCGCCTGCCGCCTGGCCTCCAAGGGCAAGACCATGGCCGACAGCTCCTACGGCATGGAAGTGCAGAACATCCTGTCCTTCCTGAAAATGCAGCATTTGAACCCAGACCCGCAGCTGATCCCTGAGCAGATCAACACTGACATCAACCCCGAGTGCCTGGTGTCTCCTCGCTACCTGAAGAAGTACAAGAACAAGCAGGTAGGTGCTGCTGGTGGCCTTGGCTGCGCTGGACACGCGTCCCGGCGGTGGCTGGTGTTTAACACGGCGTGGTTTGGATGTTTTGGATGTCCTCACTCASTGGGATGCACGTGGTTACTAAAAGGAGGTGGGACTGAAGGGTGTGGTTTGGATCCAGCACCTGGGGATGGCACCCAGCACCGGGATTCTGCCACGTGCTGTGTGAAGTGCACAATTTCAATTGGAAATGCGTTTGAAATTGGTTGATGTTTATTTTAAACACATTCTGGGAATGGTTTGGCCCCTGCTGATAATGGTTTGGCTCCAGCTGCCCCATCTCTGCCCGGTGCTGGGGTTAAAACCCCTTCYCCTGCACAGAATCCATGGAGAAATCCCCAGGATCAGCAGAGTTGCAGTTGCTTGCAGTGCTTTATCCACACTTGGCTGTAACACGGTTTGCATATTTCTCTCTTTGCTTTTCCACTGCTTCCAAATGCCAGTCCTTGGAATATTGCTTTGGTTTTGAGTTGCTGTGACTCGTGCTTGAACTCCATCCACGCTCCATCCCATCCCTGCCTGACAGGGCTGAACTGTTCCGCTCTGGGAATAAATGCAGGATTCTCTCAAAGAGAATTATATGTCAGAACAGCAGCAAAAATAAGGAAAGCATTGCTCCGTGGCCTTTTGGTGACTTAAATCCTTCAGGCTGCTGGCTGGGGCTGGATATGATTTCTCCAAGCCCAGAAGAAGGCTSCAAGTCAGAGAAGCCGGAAAAATATAACTTTTTATTGGCACAGCACGATGATTTCCTGGCAGTGGAGTTATATTTTATATAGCCCTTATTATTCTCCTGAATAAGCCTTTATATCCCCTTGGATGGAGGAGAGGCTGCATAAATATACTACTTTAACATATATATATAGATATATATATTTATATATATAAAATACTTTCTAGGTTTCTGGGAAAGCAGAGGCACCTGGAAAAATATTAGCTTGGAAAACTTGCTTACTGTGCAGGTATCCTGGTTATAAAAATAAAATCCATGGAATTGTGGGGATGGGCACGATTGGGATGATCCCAATCAGGATGTGGCCATGGTGTGGACACCAGGGCCCTCACAGGCATCAGCTAAGCAGTGGATTTAGGATTTTCMGTGGTGGCCAGAGGCAAAGCTTGGAGCAGCAGAGGATGTTTGCTGAGAGGAATGAGGGATGGAGGCTGCAGGAATGTCAGGAATTTGACCACCAGGGTCCTTCTGAGGCRCAGGGAAGGAGGGGGAGGAGGAGGAGGCTGTGCAGCCCACAGGAGGTGCTGGAATGGGAATTGGCTGTGGATTTATGGAGGCTCTGGGTCCTCACCCAGATGATGTTTGTCTCCTCGTGCAGCGGCGTAGGGTTGGCAGGTTGGGATTGGAAGCACCAAATCCTAAATGAAAATAAACAAAAATTGACCCAAAATAGGGATTTTCAGAGCTCCCAGGTGCCCTGCCAGAGTTTGATGTCAGAGCCAGCTGGGGCAGACACATCTCTGAGGAGCACAGCTGATGTTCCCTTCATCTGCTTGTTACCCCAAGCAGCATCCCAATCATTTCTCCACATATCCCAAACAGAAGGATCTGCTGAGCTCAGAGTGAGATCCTGAGCTTCCTCTCGAGCTTCCCCAGCCAGAGAGTGGCCTTGAGTTTGTGCAGAGACGTGGAGAGGAAAATGAGGCCATGAASCCACCTCTGAACGGGCAGCTTCACCCTCCCCTTCACCCCCAGCAGGAATCACAGAATGTCCTGAGTGGGAAAGGACCCACAAGGATCAGAGTCCAGACCCCCCAACAATCCCTCCCTGGGGAGCCTGGGCAGTGCCAGCACCCCCTGGGGGAGGAACCTTTTCCTGAAATCCATCATCCCAAACCATCTCAGGACCAAAACCATCTCTCCACAACGCCAGGGCCTGGCTGGGATCACTCCAGTGCTCCAGCAGGGCCGGCGTGAGCGGTGACTCTCTGCTCGCTTGTCCCTGCTCACATTCCCTTTGGCTGCTTTTCCACCTAAGGAATTGTGCATGTGGTTTGTTTTGGTTTTTTTTTTTTTTTTGCTTGAACTTTGGTTTGCAGTTAATTTACACTTTTTCTTTGCTTTGTTGCCATATTTCTGATTGCTTTTTTTTCTTTCTGCCTCCTTTTCTTTTTTTTATTTTTTCATTTCGCCTTGCCATCTTCAGCCAGGCTATGTAAGAGACTTGGTAAGTGACAGCAACAATAAAAKTAAGATAAACTTAAAATAAACTTTAATCTAGAACCCCTTTGGTTTAGAGAGCAGCGGTGAAAGCACTAACAAAACCTGCACCCTCCCCGTGACACGTGGGCCCTGGTAGGTTTTTATAACAGTCCCCAGTGATTTATGGGGTGAAACTGGAAACCCTCCACCACAAATTTGCCTTGTTGTTCGCTCACATCCTTAAAGTTCCCAAGAGCATGAGTGGGAATGTGAACATCTCTGGTCGGACAGCTCTGATCTATATTTGCTTTCCTGTATCTGGAAATGGGAAGCTCCACGTGGGCTCTGAGCAGTCAGAGCTGAAACAAAACCTCAGGGGAGGAATTATCAATTATCCGCGCTCGGATCCGTGGCGGCTCCGCGGCCGCTCCCGCGCGCGCGGCAGCGGAGGTGGCACCCAGGTCCCCTGTCCCCTGACCCCGCTGTGTCTCGCCGCCCGCAGATCACGGCGCGCATCCTGGAGGCTCACCAGAACGTGGCCCAGATGAGCCTCATCGAGGCCAAGATGCGCTTTATCCAAGCCTGGCAGTCGCTGCCCGAGTTCGGCATCACGCACTTCAACGCGAGGTGGGTGCAGCTGCGGGGCTGGGCTGGGCTGGAGGAGTGTCCATCATGGGTACAGGGAGTGGGTTGAATACCCTGGAATGACTGTGGAATGGCTTTGGTTGGGTTGGATTTGGTTTGGTTGGGTTGTGTTGGGTTGGGTTGTGTTGGGTTGGGTTGCGTTGGGTTGGGTTGTGTTGCTTTGGATTGGGTTGAGTGGGTTGCATTGGGTTGGGCTGGGTTGGATTGCCTTGGGTTGAATTTGGTTGGGTTGCATTGGGTTGGTTTGGGTTGTGTTGCTTTGGATTGGGTTGAGTTGGGTTGCATTGGGTTAGGTTGGGCTGGACTGGGTTGGGTCGGATTGGGTTGCGTTGGGTTTGTTTGGGTTGTGTTAGGTTGGGTTGTGTTGCTTTGGATTGGGTTGAGTTGGGTTGCATTGGGTTGGGCTGGGTTGGATTGCCTTGGGTTGGATTAGGGTGGGTTGTGTTGGATTGGGTTTGGTTGGGTTGCTTTGGATTGGGTTGAGTTGGGTTGCATTGCCTTGAGCTGGATTAGGCTGGGTTGGGTTGGATTGGGTTTGGTTGGGTTGCATTAGGTTGGCTTGGGTTGTGTTGCTTTGGATTGGGTTGAGTTGGGTTGCATTGGGTTAGGTTGGGCTGGACTGGGTTGGGTCGGATTGGGTTGTGTTGAGTTTGTTTGGGTTGTGTTAGGTTGGGTTGAGTTGGGTTGCATTGGGTTGAGTTGGGTTGCGTTGGGTTGGATTGGCTTGGGTTGAGTTTGGTTGGATTGGGTTGGGTTGGAAGGGACCTCAAAGTTCATCTCATTCCAACCCCCTGCCGTGGGCAAGGACATCCCTGTGCACGTCCTTGGCCGGGGAAGCCGCGCCGCAGCTGAAATTAAAAACATGAGCTGCTGTGATTTGTAAAAACGATTTTACAGGTAAACTCAGCTGCTGGGTTTGTGTGTCTGAGTTGTTTTTCTCAATGCCTGTGCCAGGTTCCAGGGTGGGAAGAAGGATGAGCTGATCGGCATCGCCTACAACCGGCTGATCCGCATGGACGCCAGCACGGGCGACGCCGTCAAGACCTGGCGCTTCAGCAACATGAAGCAGTGGAATGTCAACTGGGAGATCAAAATGGTGAGATGTGTCTGACACCCTGTGCTCTCCCCTGCTCCTGTCCGTGAGACAGGAGCCACTCCTGGAGTCCTGGAATCCCAAAGGGATTGGGTTGGGAAGGACCTTAAAGCTCATCTTGTTCCAACCCCCTGCCATGAGCCTCTCACTCTCCCAGGTTGCTCCAAGCCCCGTCCAGCCTGGCCTTGGACACCTCCAGGGATCCAGAGGCAGCCACAGCTTCTCTGGGCATGCTCACCACCCTCCCAGCCAGGAATTCCCAGTTCCCACTCTCCCAYCCATCCCTGCCCTCTGGCACTGGGAGCCATTCCCTGGCTCCTGTCCCTCCATCCCTTGTCCAAAGTCCTTCTCCAGCTCTCCTGGAGCCCCTTTAGGCACGGGTGGAGTTGTGTGTGACCCTTAAGAAAAAAAACCTGAATCTTTCTCTCCTGTAGCCAGGAATTATTTTCTCCATTTCTGAACCCCACACAATTAAATGAAGTGAAACCTGAGCACTGATGCTCAGGCTCCATCCTAACCCATAACACAAATACACAGGGCCATATCCATACTAAAATTCCTTTCATTGCTGTGCAACTCAGACTTTCATGWAAATAGCAAACAAAACAGAGTAGTTACTTCCCCTGGCTCTGAGATGGGCTTTCCCCCTGCTGTTACATGTGGATGCACAAATTTTTGGGCTCCTTTTTGGCAGAACACACAATTAAAACTGCCAGGGATACGTGAGGGTTGTTCTCCTGCAGTTTGCAGCTCATTAAGAGTTGCTGGAAAAATTATTCAGCGTCCCCCTCTGCCTCAGAGTCATTGTTTTGACTCAGTTGCAAGCCCAGATATCCCAATTATCCAGCTTGGACACTCTGCTGGGAATCCCCATCCCTCCTGCAGAGCTGTCAGTGATGGGGGGACAAAAAGAGAATGAGCATCAATAAATGAATGGTTTGTTCAGTCACTCCAAAATGAGCTCCCCCAGCCCCCATAAGGTATTTCAGTGGCCAAAATTCAACTTAGAAAAACCAAGGAAGAGTGGAAAGAAGGCCCAGACTTCAACAGGTCTGTGCCCARTCCCTGTTTTTCTGGAAGCAGGGAAAGTGTGGCCACATGCTCACCATGGAGAGGTGGAAACACACTGGGGGATTGTTTCTGAGTCATGGGGGACTACARGGGGTAATGGTAATTTAAATAAATAAATGAATGGATAAATAAATATAAAACAATACAAAAGGCAATAAAAGGTATTTCAGTATCTAAATATTTSAGTAAGAGTCATAGGATATGTAAAGGCAGAAGGAATTCATAAGGATCTTCAAGGCAAAATTACCAKTCACAGGATCCCAGAATGGTTTGGGTTGGGARGGACCTTAAAAATCACCTCATTCCACCCCTGCCATGGCAGGGACACCTTCCACTGTCCCAGGCTGCTCCAAGTYATGTTAAACCTGGCCTGGGACACTTCCAGAGATCCAGGGACAGCCACAGATGCTCTGAGCAGCCAGAGAAGAATTCCCAATTCCAGATCTCCCATCCATCCCTGCCCTCTGGCAGTGGGAGCCATTCCCTGGCTCCTGTCCCTCCATCCCTTGTCCCCAGTCCCTCTCCAGCTCTCCTGGAGCCCCTTCAGGCCCTGCCAGGGGCTCTGAGCTCTCCCTGGAGCCTTCTCCTCTCCAGGTGAGCACCCCCAGCTCTCCCWGCCTGGCTCCAGAGCAGAGGAGCTCCAACCCTTGGCCTCCTCCGGGCTCACTCCGACATTGGCACCACAAAATTTATCTCAGGCATTAGAAAACCACCTGAACACCCCGAAACTGAGGGGGAAGGGAGGCAGCAGCCCCTGGGCAGGCAGGCTGGGGCTGAGCGGGGCTGTGTGTGCCCGCAGGTGACGGTGGAGTTCGCCGACGAGGTGCGGGTGTCGTTCATCTGCACCGAGGTGGATTGCAAGGTGGTGCACGAGTTCATCGGGGGCTACATCTTCCTGTCCACGCGGGCCAAGGACCAGAACGAGAGCCTGGACGAGGAGATGTTCTACAAACTGACCAGTGGCTGGGTGTGAGCCCCGCCGGCCTCGCCCCACAGGAACCCCCATGGCCATATTCATGTTTAACTTTCCAAAGCTGTCCTTTGAGATAATGCTGCTTAATAAAGTAAGCTTGAAATGTATCTTTTTTTTTTTTTTTAACAATACCAGACCAGTTAATCTGTGTGCACTAATGAGCACTTCTGTTAATTTGCTATAACCAGACCGTGTCTGGGCAGGGTGACAGTGACCCACAGATCCAGACTCCGATGGGCAGATCAGGATAATGATTTAACTGACTTTAAAAAGCCAATTTTTGAAGAGAACTCTAAGCCATCTTCTTGTAAAGCCATCCAGGGCTAACCTATATGAAGTCTATTTATCATGTTTAATGCATGAGTGTTTTATTTCCTCTTTTTTTGTGTTTTTATTCTGTACATTTGACCTGTTTGAAGTCGTCCTGCTCCCAAGCAGAGCTGCCATCTCTCCTCTCACACTACACCAGGACTCTGAAGGTGCCTGACATGACTTTGAGGATAGTTTTGTGTGGCCTCGAAGATGATCTTCTGTTAGTCTGTTATAGCTTGGTTTTATTTGTTTAACTTGCCTTTTGATAATCATTTATATTGTCTTTTTTTTTAATTTTATTTGTACACCGTATTGTATTATGACACTTTTAGTATTCACCAGCATAGTCACTGTTCTGCCTCTGATATGCAAATTTTTTCATTACGATATGAAGTAAAAGGTTTATGAAGTAAAGGTTTTTGTGTAACTAATGTAAAAAACCACAAATTTTATAAAGTTGTACAGTTTTTGTAACTAGTCTCACAAGCCAGCTAGGATATTGCATAGATCAGCAGTAACTGTAGGATGTCTGGAAGGGGTACGGGGACGAACCGAGGAATAAAAAACCCACAAAAAATACAATTTCAGTCCAGTAAATTTTGATCTAAGTTAAAGGGGATTCCTGAGCTGTGCCACAACACCCTCACTAGCTCATCCCTGGGGCCAGGACTGCCAGGTTCATTAAGCYATTCCCACATTAACGCTAACGAGGAGGGATCCTGTGCCCACCTAATGCCAAGGAACAGCCAGTGTTGTGTTCCCACAGTCCGTAGTATCAAAACTATGTTCAAATACGTTTTATTTTAAATAAAAGTCAAATCTTCTATTTAACATTCAGCTGCCACTCCTGGTTTTTGGGGTCTGCCTGTGCTATGGAAAGGCCATAAACAATTCCATAGGATGGAGCCATCCCATGCCAGCCTTAGGCTCCCTCCTGCTGCCTTACTCAAGTCTGCTGAAACAAATGACACCAAAAAGCAACAAAATGTTAGAAAACTCTGAAATGGTTTGGGTTGGAAAGGGATCCTAACGCTCAGCTCGTTCCACCTCCTGCCATGGGCAGGGACACCTTTCACTATCCCAGGCTGCTCCAAGCCCTGTCCAACCTGGCCTGGAACATTTCCAGGGATCCAGGGGCAGCCACAGCTTCTCTGGGCACCCTGTGCCAGGGCTTCACATCCCTCACAGGGAAGAATTCCTTCCCAAAATCCCATCCATCCCTTCCCTCTGGCAGTGGGAAGCCATCCCCTGTATCCTGCCACTTGTCCAAAGTCCCTCTCCAGCTCTCTTGGAGTCCCCTTTTAGATCCCACTCCCTGGCCAGGCAGTGGACAGCAGCCCAGGGATTGAGGGAATCACAGGATCTGAGCTGAACCCAGCACTAAATGTCCCCAGCTGCCACATCCACAAAGCTTTTACATCCCTCCAGTGACTCCACTGCTACCTTGGGCAGCTGTGCCAGTGCCTGATCATCATTCCAACAAGGAATTTCCCCTAATATCCCCTAATATTTCCCCTAATATCCAACCTRAGTCTCCCCTGGCACAAATTCACCTCCCCATTTCCGCACTGATCCTTTCACACCACGTGCCCTGGGACTGGCTGCACCCTTGCTCCATAAAATCCAGGGTAAGGAAGGGCTGGCCTGGAGGGGCTGGGCAATTCCTCCCACTCCAACAGCAGCACCCAGGACGTGCCAGGGATGCTCCCAGTCCTGCCCCACACCCCCAGGCTCCCTCTTTGGGATGCAGCAAGTCCGGGCAGCTCCGAGACACGCGAGCGGAGGGCGGCGAGCACGCTCCTGGCAGGCAGCACCGGGATCTCAGCTGGAACAGCTCCAAGGCTGGGTGTGTGATGGCATGGCTCCCTGAAAAACACTCACCTCTTGCCCAGCCTGAAAACACTCACCTCTTGCCTCCCTGAAAACACTCACCTATTGCCCAGCCTGAAAACACTCACCTCTTGCCTCCCTGAAAACACTCACCTATTGCCTCCCTGAAAACGCTCACCTATTGCCTCCCTGAAAACGCTCACCTATTGCCTCCCTGAAAACATTCACCTATTGCCCAGCCTGAAAACATGCACCTCCTATTGCCTCCCTGAAAAACACTCACCTGTTGCCCCTCTGAAAACATTCACCTATTGCCTCCCTGAA
>JACDOX010000451.1:151090-182314 GCA_014549065.1 Cardinalis cardinalis | reverse complement strand
ACACTCACCTATTGCCTCCCTGAAAACGCTCACCTATTGCCTCCCTGAAAACGCTCACCTATTGCCTCCCTGAAAACATTCACCTATTGCCCAGCCTGAAAACATGCACCTCCTATTGCCTCCCTGAAAAACACTCACCTGTTGCCCCTCTGAAAACATTCACCTATTGCCTCCCTGAAAACATTCACCTATTGTCTCCCTGAAAAACTCACCTATTGCCCAGCCTGAAAAACACTCWCCTATTGCCCAGCCTGAAAACATGCACTTCCTATTGCCCCCCTGAAAAACACTCACCTATTGCCTCCCTGAAAAATATTCACCTCCTATTGCCCAGTCTAAAAAACATTCACCTATTGCCCAGCCTGAAAACCATTCACCTCCTATTGCCCAGCCTGAAAGATATTCACCTCCTATTCCCTCTCTGAAAAATATTCACCTCCTATTCCCTCTCTGAAAAATATTCACCTCCTATTGCCTCCCTGAAAAACATTCCTCCATTTTGCCTCCCCAAAAAACATTCACCTCCTATTGCCTCCCTGAAAACATTCACCTCCTATTGCCCAGCCTGAACGACATTCATCTCCTATTGCCCCCCTGAAAAACACTCACCTATTGCCTCCCCAAAAAACATTCACCTATTGCCCAGCCTGAAAACCATTCACCTCCTATTGCCTCCCCAAAAAACATTCACCTCCTATTGCCTTCCCAGAAAACACTCACCTCCTATTGCCTCCCTAAAGAACATGCACCTCCTCTTGCCCAGCCTGAGGTCAGCAGGATGGGGAGGTGAAAAGATGGATCCAGTGCCCTCGGTCCGTCCATCCCCAGGGCTCCAGGGCTTGGCCTGGCCCTGGCCGGAGCTGGGGGAGGTGGTGAGGCAGGAAACGCCGAGCAGAAAAGCCCGGGAGGTCGGGGAAGGGCCATGGGAAGGCAGCGGCTGCTGTCAACCACGGCCCCCGAGGGTGGGAGCCCGGTGGGAAGCTGCAGGAAACAGGGAAGGGTCACACGGGGTTTGGGGTGATCCAATGGAGTTTCTCAGGAGTTTTCYGCTGGGTTTTCCAGGATATTTCCTAGATGAAAACTGCTTTTCTCCTTGGATGAAAAGATGCAAGTGGTAATGAGATGTTGGAGYGGAGCACGGTAAAAAATGATGTGGTTTTCCTAAAATCTGGAGAAACACCAGATAAAAYATGGCACAGATGGGAGTGGCCACGCACTGAGGATGGACAGGGGTGAGGAGGAAGCGTGAGGAGCACACGGGAAAAGGGATTAAAGAGGGAAATGGGGAGAGCTGGAGCCCACGGGAAGGGAAGGATGATCCACCTCAGGGACAGGCAGCAGAGAGGACAAGGAGGTTTGTRGTTGTTTGCTCCCTGATCAAAGGAAAACCAGGATGTGCTGGGCACAGAGGGTTTCCAGTGGTGTGGAAATCACAGCTGGGTCTGGGGTGTCTGGGCATCAAAGCCAGCAGCAGAGGATGAGGAGGGTCTTGGCAGGAAAAGGCACAGCCAGTCCCAGCTCCTGCAGCAAAGCACTGGAAGAAGACACGGAGATTTATTTTGCTGACAGGGAAATCTGGCCGTGGTTGTTTCTTTTGGGTAATCAAAGCAGTAATCCAAAYTAAAACCCAAACCAAATCCCAGGAGAAGCCAGCCCGTGGGTGTCCCCAGCCCCAGGGTGACTCAGCCTCGGGGAGGAAAAGCTGAGACTGCCTGGCATCCACAAGACTGTGGCTGTGCTTGGGAAAGAGGAATTATTTCCAACTTCCAGTGATAAGCACATGATGAGGAGGGAGATTCAAAGCCAACAGGGCTGCTCCAACCCCGGTTTAACAAAAAAAAAGTGGCAGAGATGCCTGAAAATGGGACAACTCCAGCCCTCCAACAGCAGCAGGGCCAGGGRGATGATGCTCCTCCCTTGCTGACCCCGCTCCAGGACCTCGAGGAGGGGAAAAGGAAAAAATAAATCACTTTTTTGGCAAGGGACTGATGCAAACCGGCTGCCAGGCTGAAAATGCAYCTCTCAGAATGCATGCAGCAGGGGATTGGGATGCCTGTGTGAGCCAGGCATGGCCTGGGGGGTCGGCTGGGATTCCTTCAGCGTTTCAAGCCCCGAGTAATTTAATACTGCGCAGATGGGCGAGCCCTGGGGCGGGTTTGGAGCGGGATCGGCGGAGGTTTGGATGCGGGAGAGGTTTGCAGACCCTCAGATATTTTTTAAAAACGGCAACAAAAGATATATCTATATCTATATCTATATCTATATCTATATCTATATCTATATCTATATCTATCTCTATATCTATATCTATATCTATATCTATATCTATATCTATATCTATATCTATATCTAATCTATCTATATCATCTATATCATCTATATCTATATCTATATCTATATCTATATCTATATCTAAAATATATCAAATCTCTCCCCTGCAGCAGGGAGAGGGTAAGAACTGGGTGTGGAGGCATCCTGCTGACAGGAATTGATGGAAAAGGGACATTTGGGGGAGCTGCTGGTTTGGGGTGAGGGGGAGAGCAATCACTGCCCATCCTTGGCAATTTTCAAGGTTCAGTGGATGGGGCTTGGAGCACCCTGGGATAGCTGAAGGTGGCTCTGGTTGGAAGGAGATGATGTTTAAGGTCCTTTCCAACCCAAAACATCCCATGATTTTGTGATTCTTCTCTGACACAAACACAAATCTGTGATTYTTCTGTGACACAAAGTGATCCCCAAGCGCTCCAGAAGGAGCCGGGTTATCCCCTCCGCTCCAGCCAGGACACGYGGGTTTCCAAAAGCCCTCCCGTTCCTCCTGCCCCAGGGGCTTTCCTGTGGCGGGCAGGGGCTGGAAAAAGCTCCTTCAATGAATCCCTAGCAAACCCAAGGCGGGTGAGTCACTGCAGCGYCTCGGGAAGCACCCTGGATATTCTCCAGCCTCCGGGCCGGGCAGGGGCTCCTGGGTGGCCGGCAGCACTGCCCTGGCTGCCGGCAAAGACCTCCCAAATTCCCGGGGCTCACAGCACGGGGGGATGCAGAGCTTCACCCCACCCTGCCCTGCCTCGTCCGACCTCTCCAAGCGCCCCGGGCTGGGAGCAGCAGCACCTTTCACCTGACCTGCCCCACACAGGGGCCCTGTGAGGGCGCTCAGGACCAGCAGGGATGCTCCTGGCATTGATTAGGGATGCAGGAAAGGCAGACCTGGCGTCGCCAGAGCCGGGATCCAGCGCGGAGCTGGGAGCACACGCGGATGTGGATGCGCCTGGGTCTGTCTGGCCTCATGTCCCAGGTGTATTATCCCTCATCGCCGAGGCAGGAAGGGATGGGGAGGATCCAAAGCTCTCCACAGTCCGGAGTGACAGCASCAGGAGTGCTTTAATGGGACTAATTAAATCCGGGCGGATCAGTGACCGCGCTCCTGCCGCTCCAAACCTTTCTGGAGACCAGTGGGGGTTTTATTTGTTTGCTTTCAGTCTCACAAGAGCCCCGGGTGCTTTCATTTGCAGCCCTGAGGCACTAAACAGATAAAGGATCCATAAATATCTGCTGGATGTTATAGATCTGAAACAAACAAAGTGCYTCCCCCCTGCTCACAGCTCTTCCCGTAAGCACCAGCGCGATCCTGGCCTGCTCCCGTTTCCATCGGCATCCCAGCCTTCCCTTTGAAATCCCCTGCATCCCTCCAGCTGTTCCACATATTTCAGGCTTCAGTCTCCCCCCAGAAACTGCTCCTTTGGTTTCCCTTRAGCTCTTCTGTCTGGTTTTCATCATTCCAGGGAATTTTCCCAGGCCGAAGGTCTGCGATCCCTCGGGATGCAAACCTGGATCTTCCCCTGCTGATGGGCTGTGGGGGAGAGATGGGAAACTCCAGTTTAAGAAGGACTTGAAATCCCAACATGCCAAATTCATCCCAGAAAAGCTGCCAGGGGGCTCACACCAGCGTGATCAGCATTTGGTCTGATCCGAGGAAGAGGCTGTGGAGCTGCATTTCAGGAGTTTTTCTTTTTTTAGCTTGACACAGGAGCAGCAAAATATTTCCCAAATTCCCAAGTGACTCAGAAAGGCCAATCCCATATTTCACAGGGGCTCAAATAGGCAGGAACCTGTCAGATACTGAAATCATTCAGAAAATGTTCCCTTTGATCCCCAGCTAGGACAAAGAGCTGGTAACAGAGCTCCCCTGTGCTGTCAGCTCCTGGTGAAGCTGCAGATTCCCAGCTGGTGGGAAGCCTCTGCTTGGAGAACTCCCACTCCCCCTCCCCTGAGAATGCAGCAGTTTGAGCAAATAAAGCATTTGCTCTGGGTTTTATTTTTGGCTTTTGGTCAACAGCTGGTCCGTCCCTAATGAGTGAGCTGGGCTTTGATTTCCTGCCTGGAGAAGGGGGTGAGAAATGGGAGAGGATCTGGGTTAGAAATTTGACTCACASCAGTGATCCCAGCTGGGATTTACTCCCATTAGTCCTTTGCCTGGGGACAYGTCCCAAAGAGAGGCACTGGAACAGCTCAGGAACAAGCTCAGGGGTCACAGGGGARCTGCAGGGGTGCCCAGAGAAAGAAAAGCTCCTGATCCCAGGCTGTGCAAGGACAGGCACTGCCCTCCAAACTGGGCCCAGTGAATGGGATGGCAGTGGCTCYGTTCTTCCCCTTGTGCAACTTCTTCATCATCATCACAGAATCCCAGAATGGTTTGAGTTCAAAGTGGCCTTAAATCCCATCCTATTCCATGGGCAGGGACACCTTCCACTATCCCAGATTGCTCCAAGGCCTGCCCATCTGACCTGGCACCAAAAACTTCCAGGGATCCAGGGGCAGCCACAGCTTCTCTGGGCACCCTGTGCCAGGGCCTGCCCACCCTCACAGCCAGGAATTTCTTGCCAATATCCCATCTAACCTTGCCCTCATTTCCACATCTTCTTTTGTTCCAGAGCATTTGAGCCCACTGAGCTCAGGTTTGAGCTCTCCCCCACCAGTGGGAATGGGATGCTGGTCCCAGTCTGATGGGAATGAGCCCATCAAATTCCTGCCCACCCAGGGGCAGGGATGGCCAGACCTCACCTGGGAAAAACCAGGTTCCTGCTATCCCTCATGGCTCTCAGCAGATTTGGGCAGGAGGGCAGAGAGCTGCTGGGACCCTGAGGAARGAGTTTTGTGAGTTTTGCTTTTCCCCTGATGAGGCAGCGAGGGCGAGGGGAGCTCTTGGGAAGGGCAAACCTGGGGAGCAGCCTGCCCATCCTTCCAGGGGGACAGGGCCACCTCCAGCCCCATCCCTGCTGTGTCCACCCTGGGTGGCCCTCTGCAGGGACCACACCTGATTCACATCATCTCCCAGCTGAAAATCCTGTGCCAGCCCCTCCCAAGGATGCAGGGGCTCCCTGGATTTCAGGAGGAGCCACAGGGCTGATGGCTGTGGGCAGCTGCTTTATCTCCTGAATGTTCTTCCCCTTCCCATAAACAGGAGCAGAGGGTGGGAATGTGTCTGAGCCAGGGAAATTGTAAATCTTGCAGAGCACTGAAGTGACAGATCCTGGAGGAGAACTGGAGTAGGAGCAGGGAATGCTGCTGGTGAGGGAATGTGGAGGGCATGAGGACCAGGGTGGATGTGCCCCTGGCACAGCCTGGAGCAAAGGGAAGGGCCCGGCCCCAGCTGCTCACATTGTCCCAAATGCCCACAGAAAATGAGAGCACCTGGAACCTTCAAGTCTCAAATTGTCCTTCAAGCTCCCTGAGACCAAGTCAATCCAAATGATGCCACTAATTAGGCAGAGTTCAAAAACAACCCTGCAGGATTTCCTGCCTCCTCTTGCTCCCCTACAACTGTGCCACGAGGTAAGACAGAGGAGGAAAAGCTCATAAAGCAGAATTAAGGCAAGATGAGCATAAGCATCCCTGATTAGTCATTTTCCTTTCATTCTGAGGGACCCCCCACCCTCCCCTGGTCCACACACCCCCAAAGCAGAGCTCACCTTTCCCATCCCAAGCATGCAACACGTGTCAGAACGCTGGGCTTCATTAAATTCAGGTCACTCAATTCCAGGGAAGCACCCAGGCACTGGCAGGGATCCCTCATTGTCTGCACGGCTGCAGGAGCAGCTCCAGGCACGGAAGAAGCTGAAATCTGATGTGTAATAACTCCACCTAGAGGGAAAAGGGACTGGGAGAGCAGAGCTGAGCACATTCCCCATCCTGGCCCCAGGGACGGCCACTGGGACAACAGTGCCATGGTCACAGAATTGTGGCTTCACAGAAGGGTTTGGGTGGGAAGGGACTCCCAAACCCATCCAGTGCCACCCATGCCATGGCAGGGACACCCTCCACCATYCCAGGCTGCTCCAAGTCCCATTCAGCCTGGCCTGGGACATTCCAGCAGCCACAGCTGCTCTGGGCACCCTGTGCCAGGGCCTGCCCACCCTCACAGGGAAAAGTTGCTTCCTAATCTCTAATCTAAATCCCCCCTCGTTCAGTTTGAATGCTCTGTCCCTTGGGTGTGCCTGAGACCATCAGTTCCCAGTGATCCCATGGCTGGCTCTGATCCCAAAGCCACCTGTCCCTTTCCWCCCCAGGAACAGCTGCCCCTCGCTGGTCTCACACAGAAGATTCTTCAAGTCCTTCACTTGGGACATTTAAATATATCCCTTAAATACATCCCCCAACACCCATGGAAGAGGAGGGCAAGGSATCAGGGCTGTATTTCCTTTGGAAAAGCTTCAATCCTGGATTTAATGGAGCTTTGGGGAGCACAGCACTCCTTAAGTGTCCCACTGATGGGACACCAGGTGACAGCGTGGGGCAAATGCCATCTTGGTGCCACCTTGGTGGAGGAGAAAAGGCAAAAGCTGCTGTTTACTCACCAATCCAGGAGAACAGCCTATGGAATCCACAGTGTGCTCATTTAGTACAGGAAGATCTGTCATCCCACGTGCTCTGCCTGTGGCTGATGAGAAAATGTCCTTTTACCCCAGATTTCCAGAGTCACCTGCAATGTGCTCACCCTGGACCTGCAGCACTTTGGGATCAGAAGCACCATTKGGGCTTCATCCCCCATTTCTCACCCCCAGGCCAGATTCATGCYGGATCTGATCCCAGCTCCAAGTTTTTGGGATGAGCTGATATTTTATAATTTCCCATAAAACAGCCACATCCAAAGGAAGGTGAGACCCATAATTAAGTTGGAGCTTTTTTTGTCGTATTTTTAAAGCCTTGACTTGGACTCTGAGCCAGGATACTGGAGCATTAACGAGGGGAGATGTTGTCAGCTTTAGGTAGGGATTTTCTCCATAAAAAAAAAAGTGGATTTGGGACATGGGCAGGAAAGATGGGAAAACCTGAAGACACCAAACACTCCCAGCCTCCATGGATGGCAGGCTGGGGCTGCAACACCCCTGTGGCTCCAAAGACTTTCTGGGCAGTTAAATTACATTTGGCTGCTTGGTTAAAGATGGGATAATTATTTCCAGAGGCAGACACRGTCCAGATGCACTTCTCCTTCCATAACTGCACTAACACTATCCCAAAACCCCAAGGAAATGCCATTTCCCAGGCCCAGGAGGCCATGTGGATGGCAGCAGAGCTTTGCCAGGTTTCCTCTTGACTTTATTAAGCTGGATCAGATATTTAGTATCTCATTATCTGTCTGCAGGAAACACTTGGGGAGACAGAGCAGCRTCTTTCTCTCCAGGAGATAAACAGGCACTGCATCCTCTGCAAAATCCAGGTGCCTGGAGCTGCTTTGTGCAGCTCTTCTGACATTTCCACCCCTCAGGATTTGTTTGKGGCTGGACACAGCCCTGTCTGGGAGAGGTTAAAAGAGCCAGAGGCTGATCCCTGGGTATTSCAAGCCCTGAGCATGTTTCCAAAACAGAATGTAAACACTTTTATTGTGGCAAGGATTCCTCTGCTCTTGCTGCCTTGTGTCATGCAGGCAAAGGAAAAGGAGAGCACTTTGTCTCCCCTCATAAAGCAGGGTGTGTTCAGGCTCTGACACTGACATCAAACAAGTGCATGGCTCCCTTCCCATCTTTCTGGCTGTCCCTCAGTCATGGATTTGCAATTTCCCTGCTGACAAATCCAGAGCAGCCAAAGGAGATCACTTTGCTGGAGTTTTGGGGKTTTTTTTYCCCTCACTGCAACAGAAAATGTCACAGTGGAACTCGTGGAGGAGATGTGGAAATGAGGAAACAGGGGAAAGGTGTTATTTCAACTTTCCCCTCAGAAATCCTGGTCTCAGAGATACCAGGGACCTGTGGATCCTTGCTGGCCTTGGAAAGAATTACAGAATRTCCTAAACTGGGAGGCATCAAGGACCAGCTCCTGAAAGGTGCCTGTGCTCAGCTGGGGCTGGGCTCTGTCTCCAGCAGCACTGACACAACCAGAGCACACAGTGTTAAACTGCACCAAGGGAAATACAGGTTGGATAGCAGGGAAAAGTTTTTTCCAGAAAGGGTGACAAAGTTCTGGAATGGCTGCCCAGGGAGGCGGTGGAGTCCCCATCCCTGGGTGTGTTTAACCAAGCCTGGATGTGGCACTGGGTGCCAGGGGGGAGTTGAGCTGCTGGGGCTGGGTTGGACTCCATGATCCTGAAGGTCTCTCCTAACCCAGTGATTCTGTGAATTCTGGGATTCTGTGGATTCTGTGGATTCTGTGCATCAGAGTCCAACCCCTGTCCCTGCCCAGACCCTCAACAATCCCACCCTGGGCATCCCTGGCAGCCCCTGGAGCTCTGGCAGCCTCAGGCTGTGCCCATTCCCTGGGCAGCCTGGGCACTGCCAGCACCCTCTGCATGAAGAACCTTCCCCAGTATCCAACCTAAACCTTGCCTGGATTCTGTCCCTGCTCAGCAGAGAAGGAGCAAAGCCCATTTCRAGTGTGGACTCAGCAAAAGGGGCTGACCCCTGATGCAGTTTTTCCCATCCTGGGAACACCAATCAATGTAATGGAGCTGTTGGAACAAGTCCAAGGTGATCAGAGGGATGGAGCAGCTCTCCTGCAAGGAAAGGCTGGGAGAATTGGGATTGTTCAGCCTGGAAGAGACTTCAGGGTGACCTAATTGCAGCATCCAGTGCCTGAAGGGAGCCTACAAAAAGCATGGAGAAAGACTATTTAMAAGGGCCTGGAATGACAAGGAATGTTTTCCCACCCAGATCATTCCCCTGCATTGGTTTAGACTCTTGCTGCTACAAAATCCACGAGCAAAAAGATCTGTCAGGACCTGGGGTGGAGAACAGGACAGCACTGGTGTCCAGGACTGGCAAACTCAGCCTTGCTGGGGCAGAGCAGGAGTTTTAACCAAAATAAAGGATTTCCCCCTCATTTTTCACCATTCCACTGCTGCACAGGAGTACTGGGATGCACACACAGAGAGTGCMCTGCTCAGCTGTTAAATCCCACAGGCCAGATGCACCTGCTGGGTCAGGATGTGAAAAACGCCGATCACTTGTTTTTTWAAATTTTMAAAGTTTAATAGWAATAAAATGGTTARAAAAATAGTAATACAATTAGAGTAATAATAATTTGGACAATTTGGATTAGGACAATATGAGACAATAGAAACAAAGAGTTACAGAYGTCYGGGTACCTTTTCTGGGCAGCGTGAGCCTGAAAAAGGACCCACGTTCACAGAAGATTAACCCTTAAAAACAATAACCTGTTGCATATTCATACAGCTCATCCATGGTGCATAAATTCCATTSAMACACAGGATTCTGTCTGGGCAKMSTCAACTTCTTCCTCTGAATCCTGACAGCACCTTCGAGGCAGGAAGAAGTTCRTTYCTTCTGATAAWGGAGCAATRAATTMTYTTTCTCTGAAAGATTCAGGTGTCCTGKGGCTGCTRTCTCACTGCAAATCTTTTCTTTAAAAAAAGTATCCTACATAGCACAGTTTCTATTTTAACATTTTTTATAACCTAAAACTATATTTAACACACTACTTAAGAGAATTAATACAGCATKACTTTCTAACACAACACATCTAATATTCACTTTAATATTTGCAAAAAGCCAATCATAAAATGCACATTTTTCACAAGGACATCCCTCCACAGCCATTGTTGGAAACTGGGAGGATGCTCCTGGAGGAGAATTGTCCAAAAGTCGCTGCATTCCCGTTGCAGGTGCAGGAACTCTGCCCTGAGCCTCAGTGGGGAAAGCTGGGCTGACCCCATGTGGTCATGGCCTTGTTATGGCAGGGCTTTGGTTTTAAAATGCATTGACTTTCCACTCTTACTTACCCAAAGTGTAAAATCTACCTCAAATCCATAAAATCATTCCATCCAGGAAAAGGCACTGTGGTGGGGGTTAAGCCAAACCTCTGGCTGCCACTTTTCACACCATGGAAAGGTGTCCACATTCCATGTCCCTGTTCAACCAGGCAAAGCAGCACAATAAAATATTCATTTTTTAGCATGGATGGGGCATTCCCACTCCTCTGAATCCCTCAAAACAAACGAGAAGGGATAGGAGGGGAAACTCACACTCAGTTTGTGCCTCTCCCTCCCARTGAAAGGTTAAATATTGCAGTGGTTCATCTGGCTGCAATCTGAGCTTCGCCCCCAGATTTTGGGTGTGCCTGGACCGAGGAAGGTCGGTGTGTGTCATCTGGTCACTCTGGGCCTGAAGAAGTCAAAAAATAAGGAATGTTGATTGTTTCCATGGTTACAGGATGATTCATTCTGATGGTAAAATAACAGGGGAGACACATGGAAAATGAGAATCATGTCTCAGAAGTGTTTTGTGTCATTATTGCGTTCACCAGTTCTCCTGCTGCAGGCTACGTGCGTGCCCTGACCTCAGCTACTCGTAAAACTGTCCCTTGAGATGATCCCAAAGTTGAGGTTTTTTCTTGAAAAGGAATTGAAGTCCTTACTCATGAAGTCTGTCAGCCTTGGACGCTGAACAAGGCCCATCCCAACACAGGTCTTGTCCAAGCGGAGCAATAGAGCCTCCAAAAAAATCCCCCTGAGATAAAGTGAGGGCCTGGAGGGACGGGAAAAGAGATAATGGCTTTAAATTGGAATGGGGTGGGTTTAGATGGGATATTAGGGAGGAATTCTTCYCTGTGAGGGTGGGGAGGCACAGGGTGCCCAGAGMAGCTGTGGCTGCCCCTGGATCTCTGGAAATGCCCARGGCCAKGTTGRACAGGGCTTGGAGCAAYCTGGGACAGTGGAAGGTGTCCCTGCCCACGGCAGGAGCTGGAACAAGATCATCTTTAAAAGTCCCTTCCCACTCAACCCAGTCTGGAATTCCACAATTCTAAAATTCCAAACCCATCAAACACCTCCGCCTTGGCATCCCTGAGGGGGTGCGAGGGGTGTGTGTTTGTGTCGTGCCTCGCTGCCGTCACCCTTCCCCTCGCAGAGCCCACTGGGACTTCTGTGAGGGTGAAAAACCCTTCAGGCGGGGAGAAGAGCGGCGGGAGCGCCGAGCCCGAACTGAACCCTSCATCAATACCCGGCACCGTCCGCCATCTTGCCGGGGCCCTGAGGGGGAGGGAGGGGCGTGGCCTCTCTGAGGGAAGGGGCGTGTCCACAGCGCTCCCGCCCAATCCGCGCGAGGGAGCGAGCCGGGCCCTAAAGGTCGCGAGGGCGGCTGAGGGGCAGAGTGGGGGCGTGGCAGGAGGGCGGTGCCCAGTGGCGATTGGCTCCTATCGGCTGCGGTCGGCTGCGATTGGCTGCGCTTGGGAGGGCGGGCGCGCGCGCGCGCCGGGCCCGGCATGGCCCCGCCCACCCCTTGCCACGTCCGTGCGGCGCGTGCGGCGGGGCCGGCACGCGCGGGTGAGTGCGGGCAGGGGCGCCTGAGGGGAAGCGGGAGGGATAGGGGGGGTGATCCCCTCTGAGGGGTCGGGGTCCCTTCTGAGGGGTCGGTCTGGGGACAGTTCCCATCCCGGGGGGTTGTTGCCGCTCAGGGGCGCTGTGAGGACACCACCGAGGGGCTCTACGTGTGTGCGGGGTTGATATGAGCGCCCCGAAGGTCTGTGTGTGAGGCAGCGGGATGCACCGCCACCGAGGGGCTGCGGATGGAGTGAGGGCTGCCCTCAGCAGGGCGTGTGTGAGTTGAGGGGCTGGTTTGGRGAAGGGTCCTACCCCCGAGGGGCAGCTTCACTCCCCGAGAGACCGGGTGTGGGGTGTGGGGCTGTGGGACCCCCCGGGGTTGTGGAGACCCCCCCGAAGGGCTGCGTGTTGAGGGGATCCCCTCATGATGCCGTGTTTGAGGTGCGGGGAGCCCCTCGGGGGGTTGGTGTGTCCCAAGGGGCTGCTCCGGCTGAGGAAAGCCCTGGGGAGCCTCCAGGCGCAGAGCTGGGCTCTGTCACCCCSTTCCCCAAGCCTGGGGCTGGCAGAGCTCTGGCCAGGCACCCACTGCCCCTCCCTGCGGCTTTGGGGGTGTCCCCCGGGGGGCAGCTCAGCTCGGGGGGTCCCTGGCCATACCCTGCTCCCTGCACGTGTGGGGACCAGGATGACCCACAGGCCTCAGCTCTCCTTCCCTGTGCCTTAATCKTTTTTCCTTGTTTTTAATTGACATTATCCCAAGTCATATTCCTGTCTCGTAACTTGCAGCTCCATCCTGCTCCAGCTGCGCCGGAAGTAGTTGGGAAAKTGACTCTTAGTTGGTCACTAATTGCTCACAGATCATCGAAAATTTTATTTTCTCTTTGTGCTTTTCCCTTGGTGTGSTGTAACCTTAGGTTGTAGTTTGAGGTTTGCTTTGTTCTGTACAGACACTGTTTGAATGTTGATATGGATATTTAGGGATTCTGGGGGATAGAGGAAAAGTGGCATTGGGCTACTTGAGCTGGAGGAGCAGAGAAATCTGTAGGAATGTTTCTCTTTGCAATTCATTTTCCCCGCTGTTTCATTTTGAAAATTCACATGGGATGAGAGTTTGTGTTGCTGTTGTGTTTGTTGTAACAGCAAATGTTTTTATTTTTRTATGCAAAATTAGGGTGAGAGCTGGGATTCAAAGGCCAGTGTGTACCAGCAGGTGGCATAAAAAAGATTTTGTGGTTTGTTTTTTTTTTTTAATTAAGAAATTTCAGTTGGTTTTCTAGAGCCACTTTCACTTTTGAGGCTCATTTCACTGTGATGCTTCATAGCAAACATTCTGTTCTTCCTCTGGGCTGTGGGGTGTCTTATTTTAAAAAATGTCAACCCAAACACTTTTTTCTTTCTGCTGTTTGGCCTGACCACTTGTGTGTGACTGCTGTATCATTCATGGTGCAGCTAAGGCAATCTGTAGATTTATAAAGAATTYGGAGTTTTCACGAGCTCTGCTTATACCAGAAACCTGAACAGGTATTCTGCAGGGGACAGAATAAGAATTATTCTCCTTTATCATAGAATTTATCATAGGGTTTATCACCGGATTCCAGAATTGGAAGGGACCTTAAAGCCCATCTCATTGCACCCCCTGCCATGGGCAGGGACACCTTCCACTCCAAGCCCCGTCCAATCTGGCCTTGAATGCAGTAAGGACAACGCCTCCCTTTGTCACCCAGAAGAACCCAGTCTCTTCAATCATTAACAGGTGTCTTGCTGTCACCTTGGCCCTGTTTCATGGCCGCTGTGGGGCTGTGCTTGGCAGCTGGGCTCTGCAAACACACAGAGCAAACAGGAGGGGCAGTGTGGCTGTGCCATCCCCTGCCGGGGACGTGGCACCTTGTGCCCCAGAGATGAAATATTTGTGGGGTGGGMCTGCCTGGAATAAAGTGCAGGTGATGGCTGGACAGGTTGGTGGGAGGATTTTGGGAGTGATGCTTCCCTTCCCAGAGGGCTGCAGAGGGAAATCCCCTCCTCTGAGGTGTGGTTTATCCTGGGCTGTCCCAGGACAAACACACGAGCTCCGTGTGCTGCCTGGGGTGCACACGCTCTGCTGAAGGCTGAGCAGATAAAGGGAACAGCAGTGAATTCACCTTCCTGGGAATCCCTGAGGCACACCCCATGGCATGCAGCAGGGAGAACAGCTTATTTAGAGATTAAACCATGCCTTACCCATTGCATTGCAGGTGTCTGTTTGCAGCCATGATGCCCGTGGCCACCGTGATGCCCGATGACACGCCCATGTTCGACCCCAGGATCCTGCAGGAGCTCGACTGGAGCGAGAACACCACGACCTTTTCTCCTGCTATTTCTCCACTGGATCCAGGGGATGGGCTGGTCCTGAGGCCACTTTGCACAGCTGATGTAAATCGAGGTAGAATCCTGGTTTATCATTGCCAGGAATGGCACTGGGGGTTGAGTTGGTAACTTCTGTTTCTGTAGCTCTCRGTGGATTGGGATTGCTCATTTTCCCTGATTGGGGTTATTTTTATCAATTTATTTGTTAATCAATTTGATGGAATTTTGGAACATCCTGAGTTGCAGGGGACCCAGAGGGATCATTGAGTCCARCCCCTGAWCCTGCACAGGAYRCCCCAGCAATGCCACCCTGAGCCTTGTCCTAACATCCCTTGGGCTCTGGCAGCCTTGGGGCTGTGACCATGTCCTGGTTTGTCCTGTGTCACCACATCCCTGAATTTGAGCTTTTGGCATCATGGATTGCTGCTGTATTGGGTGACCCTGAAAATTTGGTTTACTGTTTTAATCCTAAAATTCAAGTAAAATCTTCCAAATAATCCCCAAGTTCCCATTCCCCATGGTTTTGGAGAGGGAGCACAGCTGTTCATACTGTAGCCTTTAATACCAAAACAACATGAGCAAGCATCTTGGTGCATGAATTCTCCTTCAGTTCTGGAATTTGGATAAAAAGGTTGCTTTGGACTCATTATTCCAGGCTCACTTGAGCTTTAGCCAATCCTTCACCATTTTCCCATCTCATTGTGGTGTGATGGTGCCATGGTCCCTCTCCAAACAGCTGTGTTGGATTGTCCCTTGCTGTTTGGAGCTGGCTGTGTGTCTGTCCCTCACTGAGAGTTGTTCTCCCCCTCTTTTCCTGCCAGGTTTTTTTAAGGTTCTGGGTCAGCTGACAGAAACAGGAGTGGTGAGCCCGGAGCAGTTCATCAGTGAGTACCTCATCATTCCTTGGCTTTTCCACAGGGCTTGCAGGGAATCAGAGGATGCTGACAGCAGAGCTGCTCAGGTGTGAGTGCTGATGCCAGAGGGAGGGAGGAGTTCAGCTCCCCTTGGCACTCAGCCTTGCATCCAGCTATCCCCAAGGGCTGCTTAAACTGCTGCCTAAATTGTGGAACTGGTTTTTAGACTGAGCTTTAGACAGCTGGTGAGGATGGATTATTTGGGTTGCTCCAAGCCCCTCCATCCTGAMCTGGAACACTCTCCAGGATGGGGCAGCCACAGCTGCTCTGGGCACCCTGTGCCAGCCCCTCATCACCCTCTCAGGGAAGRATTCCTTCCCAATATCCCATCCATCCCTGCCCTCTGGCAGTGGGAGCCATTCCCCTGGTGCTCTCCCTCCAGGCCCTTGACCAAAATCCCTCTGCAGCTCTCTTGGAACCTGCTTTAGGTCCCCTGTAAATSCTACTCCCAGGCCAGGCAGGCAGTGGGGAGGCAGCTCAGGGATTCAGGGAGTCACAGGATCTGAGCCAAACCCAGCMCAATCCATGTCCCCAGGGGTCACATCCACACAGCTTTTGAATCCCTCCAGGGATGGGGACTCCACCACGGCCCTGGGTAGCTGTGCCAGGGCTGGACAACTCTTTCCATTAAATTCTCCCCTGTGAGGGTGGGCAGGCCCTGGCACAGGGTGCCCAGAGCAGCTGTGGCTGCCCCTGGATCCCTGGAGGTGTCCCAGGCCAGGTTGGATGGGCCTTGGAGCAGCCTGGGATGGTGGAAGGTGTCCCTGCCCATGGGAAGGGGGTGGCACTGGCTGAGCTTTAAGGTCCTTCCAGCCCAGAGCATTCCATGATTCAATATTGTAGTGCCTGTGTGCAGAGCAGCTCAGCAAGGAGGGTTCTCTGGGAAAATAAGGAGAAGGAATTTGTGTAATTCCTGCTTTTTCATGGGTGTCTGAYTCTGGGGCGTTCATTTTCTGGAGTCTTGGGTGCATCATCCCTGTGATCCCACAGTGATTTGCAGTCAGACACTGCTGCAAGGATCAGATTGAACTGCAGTTTCCTGTGAGCCTGAATTGCCTGTTCCACACTGTGCCTGCTCCCACAGAAACCTTTGAGCACATGAAGAGGTCTGGAGATTACTACGTGACCGTGGTGGAGGACACCAACCTGGGGCAGATTGTTGCCACGGCAACGCTGGTCATAGAACATAAATTCACTCACTCCTGTGCCAAGGTAAATCTGCAGCTGGGAAGGGAGGGGAAGATCCTGGCCCTGACTCTGGGTGCTTTGGTTTTATGGTGTTACTGCGTGGTGACAGCCTCAGGTTGTACCAGGGGAGGTTTGGGTTGGATRCTGGGGAARATTTCCATGTGGAAAAGGTGGTCCAGGCTGATCAGGGCAGGGGTGAAGTCCCCATCCCTGGAGGGATTTAAAATCAATGTGGATGTGGCACTTGGGGACATGGGTCAGTGGTGGCCTTGGCAGGGCTTTTCCAACCTTAAAAATGGAAATATTTAAAAAATATATCACRTCCTTGAGTGCTGAGCTGGTAGCAAAAGGAGGCTTTGGCTTTTCCTAAGGAAAAGGAGCCCTTGGAGATCTGTCCCATGGTCCCAGTGATCCTTGGAAGGAGTCAGACGTGGCTGTGACAGAGCAGATGGCTGAGGATCCCCGTGCTGGGAGCACAGGGAGCTGCAGGGGCAGTTCCAGGACTAACCAACACTTGTCTGTGTTTTCAGAGAGGCAGGATAGAAGATGTGGTGGTCAGCGGGGAGTGCAGAGGGAAGCAGCTTGGAAAACTGTGAGTATTGCCCACCTGTGCCAATCAGCAAGCCCTTTACACCTCACTCCTTCCTGCCAAGCACCTGGGAACAATTCAGCCAGCAGGGATCACCAGCTGGGCATAAAATGATCTGCAGGAAAACCCAGAGAGTGCTGTCAGCCCTCAGTGTTGTGCCTGTGATAACAGAACTCATTAAATACTCACTGACCCTGYATTTAACTGCTGATTTTTTGTCTTTTCCAGATTAACGTCCACCCTCACCTTGCTAAGTAAGAGATTGAACTGTTACAAAATCACTCTGGAGTGTCTGCCCAAAAATGTGGATTTCTACAAGAAGTTTGGCTATTTGGTATCTGATGAGAACTACATGTTTCAACGGTTCTTTAATTAACATTTTCTAGGTGTTCTTTTTTTTCTTGGAAAGACTGTTGGTGGAGGAGCTTGTGCTGCAAACATTCTCTCCGTGGAAAATTTCTATAGTTTATTGCTGCAGATATAACAATCCCTATAAATAATGAACATCAAATGTGTAAATCTTGGGGGAAAAAATTACTGAGGTTTTAGAAAGAGTCCTTTGGGTTAGAAAATAAGTTTAGAACTAATTTTTACTACTGTTGAGTCGAGGTGAAGCTTTTCTGTTCTAGCTGAGTTACAAAGGACTCGTTAAAGGGATGGTTTTTAACCAAAGGTCTATATTTTTATCTCAAATTTTTTCTTGCATTGTATTTTTCTAAAGGTTTGTGCTTCTTTTCTCAGTAGCCAAAGGGCAGCCCTGGGACTGTCCTGGCTGTGCTGATGGGAGGATGATGTAGCTGGGGAAGGGATGAGGCTTCTCTTATGCAGAATTAGTGACACAGAACAGGCCTTAGTTCTGGATTTTTCCATGACACCTCATGAAGTGCTGGTGAAGTTTTCTAGGCACTGTTTTCCAAGACTGGATTTGTTACTGTTGGTGCAGGTTGGGGAGAATCCTTCCAGGCTGTGCAGAAAATGGATGTGTGCTTCTCACTGCAGGGCTCCTGCACTTTAGCTGATAACTTGGTTTTCAGGATAATTACTTTTTTTTTTTTTCTGACATAAAAACCCCAAATRTGGTTTGCAACAGGGCAGAGGGTAACTGGGAAACTGGAATGTCTGAAGGAGCATATCCCATGTGGAGTGGGGYTCTGGTTAGTAATCACTGGGAAGGGGACTGGGATGGAGATTCAGCTTCAGCTGAGGGAGCTGGGGGTGTTCAGSCCAGAACAGCCTCAGAGCCACTTCCAGGGCCTGAAAAGGAGGGAGAGGGATTTTTGTGTGGGCAGGRCACAGGGATTGACTTCCCACTGCCAGAGGGCAGGGATGGATGGGGTTTTGGGAAGGAATTGTTCCCTGGGAAGGGGGTGAGGCCCTGGCACAGGGTGCCCAGARCAGCTGGGGCTGCCCCTGGATCCCTGGCAGGGTCCAAGGCCAGGTTGGACAGGGCTTGGAGCAGCCTGGGACAGTGGAAGGTGTCCCTGTTGGAATGAGATGAATTTAAGGTCCCTTCCAACCCAAACCACTCTGGGATTTACTGAACACCCCTGGCCCAGCCACGGGAACCCCAGAGGGCCAGGAGGGATTTGCACCTGTGGCACAGCAAAGCAGGAGAGAAATCCCCCCCTTCCCCAAGGGATTGCTGCTCCTGCTGCTGCTGCAAGATTGGATCAATGATTTTGGCACTTTTGCCAGGGGTGAAAAGCAAAGAACATCCACAGGCCTGTTGCCCACAGTGGTGTTTTGTGTGGAGAGTGACAAATCCCACAGCCATGAATAGGGCATTGTACCCAGGCAGGGTTGTTTGTGGGCAGCCAGGCCTTCCACACTGTCCTGCTTTGTGCTCTGGAGAGCAGCTCTACAGTGCTGGGGGCTCTGCTTGATCTTCCTGAGGGTTCTCCACTCTATCCAGTGTCTCCTTGGTGATGTCTGCTTTATTTATTGATTATTTTTTTAAAGAATATCTTTGTTTAAGCTGAATAAATGATTGCCACCTGTATCTGGACTGTTTTTCATGGAGTGASGATGTGCTTGGTGAGCAGCAGCAGCTGCTGCAATTACCTGTTCCCCCTCCCTGGGCTGAAAAGAACATTTTTAGCAGCTCCRTGTGGATTTCTGTCCCAAGAGAAAGCAGATGTGCTCCTCTGCCAGCATCTGCATGGCTCAAACCCTGACTCTCATTCTCTAAAGCAGCTCCTGCTTTCTGCTGGCCCAAGTGACTGAGGTGGRTTTTCTTGCCTTTCACAGTTGTAATTAATTCAGAATTTCCAAGAYTGAAAGTGGATTATTTGAATTCCATGGTATCTACACCATGTAAAGAGCCCCAGGCCCTCATTAAGAGTTAATGAGAAGATCAGAGTGAGGAGCAGGTGCTGTGGCCCTGCTCAGATCATTGTCAGACAGATGAATGGGGTTGCAAGCTGGGGTTTGTGGCTGCAGCACAATGGGCACAGCCCCCTCGGGGCAGCTCAAGAGCTCTTTGTTCCTCCCAGAGGTGACAAACAGCAGCTGGAGAGCTGCAAGTGCCCAGCCTGGGGCCTGGGAGGTGCCACTGCGGGGTCAGGTGTGCCCCAGGGACGCCACAGCCACACAGGGACAGGGACACTGCCACAAGTGCCAGCCCTGCATGGCCCTGAGGGGGGAAACTGCAGCAGCCCTGAATTTATCCCCAGTGCAAAGGGCTGAGGAGGGAAGGGCCCCTGTGTATTTAATATGTGTATATAAAAATTGATCTAAAATATAGACATAAATATGTATAGTATACATGGTGTATATAAAATCTATATATGGATATTATGGATATGTATTTTATGTATATATAAAGTCTCTATTGACAAATTAATAATGTATACATATTTATATATATATACATATCTAGAGAGACTCTATACATATATATACATATATATATATATCTCTACAAAATCAACCACTACCTCCTTGAGACAAGCACCAAACCTTTCAAAAATGTCTTTTCCCTGGACCACAAAGGCATCTGGGTACCTCTGTTTCAGATTCATATAATATATATCTATATAGCTCTCTTTATATATATTTATATAAATATATATAATCATACAAATAATATATATATATATAAACCAGCAGTATTTGGACACAGTGTTGATTAATACTGGAGAATCCCAGACTGCTTTGTGCTGGAAGGGATCTCAAAGCCCATCTCATTCCAGCCCTTGTCATGGACAGGGCCACTTCCACTATCCCAGTTTGCTCCAARCCTTGTCCAGCATTGCCTGGAACACTTTTATTTTTGTCAGAACCAGCCCTAACAGCACTACCAGCTTCTCCAGAGGTTGAATGTTTCCTCCTCACTGYGATTTAATTTTTTGGCTGAGACCTCTCCCACCCTGAGGAAGAGATTTCCAGCTCCTTCACTCTGCTTCCCCTAAGCAATTTCAGCACCTCAATCAAGAGCTGTGGATTCCCAAAGATTTGGGTGTTGCAGTTTTGTGTTTGAACCTGGGAAATAAAAATAATAATTCCCCCCTCCACTTCTCCTTCCAGTCCACAGTGAGGGACCCTGCCTTTAGTTCAACCCCCAAAATCAAATGTTGAAACAAAACCTTCCTGGCAGTGGAACTACAGCAGACAGACAGGGGAAGCTTTAAATAGATGGCTTAGTAATAGATCTGAGGAAAATTAAATCTCAGAATCCCCTGGGATCCGACAGGCAGACAGAGCAGAATGACTGTAAAAGGCACCAGGAGGGGGTAATGCCAGGAAAAAAAAAAAACTGGATTGATGAGAAATCTTTAGTCATGGAGCTTGTCAGTAGAAGGGAGTGTTCCCAGGACCCCAGAGAGAACAGACACGGAGCAGCCCGGGGATGGCTCAGTGCCTTCCATCTGTGCTTCATCCCTCCCCTTCCCCAGGGACTGCAATTGAGAGGGATTTGATGCCTCCCAGCCCAGCTCCAGCTCCAGCAGCAGCTCCTGGCTGGCAGTGCCTGGGCTGCTCCAAAGGCCAGGAATGCATTTCCCAACAGCCCCAGAGCATTCCTTTATGGAGGGACAAGTTCAGAGCAGGAACAAACCCTCTGCAACTGCAAACCAGCACTGGACACTGGCACGGTGCAGCTCCCCAGGAGATAAATCACTTCCTTTTTTCYAACTGAAAAGTTCCTATCTAAAGCAGCACGCTATTTTTTGCAGATTTTCACCCCCCTGAAGGAATTACTGTGCTCCAGCACAGCTGCAGGTGGCAGAGGGTGTCAGCAGGAACAGGAATGTGCTGCTGGATGCTCTCATCCCCAAAGCCTGAGCCCATTTTTGCCCTGTTAAGTCTGCTCCTGCTTACCAAGCTCAGACTTCCCAAACACACACGTTTTTCAAACAGCCTTGCTTGGTCCCCACAGTGCTCCCAAATCCTTCCAACCCTGGCTTTTGGGCAACAAACATTGGGAAATAAAGCAATGCAGAACCAGGACTGTGCTTGCACAACCTCTGTGCTGCTGAGGCAGGAGAGCCACAGCTGCACAATCCCCAGTCTGTAAACATCACAGCACCAGGAAATGTTTCCTTAGCTCAGGCTAAGGTTTTACCASAGCTGAGGTGAATCCTTTCAGTCTTGATCCCATTGTGGGCAATGCCCCAGGCCTCAGTTTTCAAAGACAAATCCAATTTTTACCTCAAATAATGCCAGTACTGCCTTGCAACAGCAACTACTCCTTGAAAACCAGTTTGAGGATGTTCTAGATAGTTCAACTTGAATTAACTCTATGTTTATGTTCCTAAAGCACAATTCTGTCATAATACATACTGAGAACAAGGTGGATTTTAGCAAACTTTTTCTTTACTAAAGTCTCTTGTTATAAATTACACAAATAACTTTATAAACAAATCCCCCCCGCTTGCATTTTGTTTAAAGTAATAACTTTATATCATACAAATAAAGAAATTTCAAGTATGAAAAGTGCATTATTGCAATAATACCTCTTTGCAAGTCCAAAAATCTTGGTTTAGAATAAAACTGTAAAGTGTAAAAAAGGAGTAAAACAATCAGTGCCATCTATTCATTCAAGAAGTCCAACATCTTAAAAATGATGCTTAGTGTGTTGCAGAGGCAGATTTACATCTGAAAGCAACATGTAATTGAAAAGAAGCTATGTGTGTTCATTGTTTTGCATTAATTCTCGTTCTGGTTTTTGTGTGGGGTTTTTTTTCCCTAGTTTTCTTCACCTTTCTTGGCAGGAATTCTCACTACAACCAGTTCTTGTCCTCAGCCATCAGCCATTCTGTGCTGCTGCCACCTGCATGGTGCCAAGATCTTCATCCTCCTCGTGCATCCTCTTCAAACTTCCTGCAGGAGGCAAGAGGGAACTTCAGCCACGACAAACCAGGACATTTCAACACTTCATATTGAAGTTTAAACTCAGCTTGCACACCAAAATCCCAAGAGTTTGGGATTCTGCTGCTAAAGGTTTGAAAAATCATCTCACACCCCCCAGCAGGAGCTTCTCACCTGTGCTGCCAGGTGGGACTGAGAGGGATCTCTCCAGCTGCAGAGGTGACATCATCTGGATGGTTAATTTTGCTAGATAGATGGCTTCATATTCCTGGAAAGGTCCAAAAATGTGGATTGGAATTACTCTGGCATAAAGCTTTGTAAGGATGAGCAGGGCAAATTCAGGGAGCATCTCATATTCAGGCACAGATTTGGGAGGAGGAGAATTCTTTGTTGCTTTGATATGAATGACAAAAACCACCAGGAAGCTGGAGGAAAAGTTCAAGGATGACTAAAGAAATGGCTTTAAGGAACAAACCACATTTCCTYTGCAGCTCCTTCAGCACCAACCAAGACATTTCTCTTAATCACTGCACAAAGCAGGATTTTTATTTCTCCTCCATTCCTGGATTTGCTTTGTCCAAAGCTTAACTCTAAGGAACTGAGGTGCCCACTCATCTTCCTCCCAAGCTTTCCTCCAGCTCCTGACATTTCTTTGAAGCATATTTGTGTAAATATCTATTTGGCAGGAAGATGATTCATTAAATGGCTTTTCAGTTTTGATCAAGAATTTTTAAAAAGTCACCTGAAGTTGATGGACAAATCCAGCATTAGGATTAATACAGAATCTTCTTTCTTGGACATAAGTAAATGCATCCCTTAAAAAGAGAAAAAAATACATAGAAGTCTCTGTGGTTTGAGCCTTCCTTCAGATTATCAATTTTTCAGCACCACAGAACCTGTAAACTCTCCCCAGAACAGGTTTTACAACTGAAATTGCTTGGCCAAAGCAGGAAGCAGCAGCAGCTGTACAATTCTGTTTGCCCACCCCAGTGCTCAGCTCAGCCCCTGGGGCTCTCCCAAGGTTTTATCCATGGATGGAGGCTGCTGCCCTCATTCCCTGAGCAGCAGGTGCCTGATTCTTTAAAAACAGGGAGTAAACACAACTGCAGTGAAGGAAAATGGAATAATCAGCTCCTGGTAAAGCCTTAGGTAAGGCACTGAGACCGAGTGAAAACACAACAGTTTCTGTTCCCTCCAAAATCATTATTCACTCACACCAGCTGAATTAAAACCTGAATAACTTTTCTTACCTGTACTTCACCCCAAATGTTTCCATTATGTATGCAATAACTAAGGCAGCACTGGAAAAAACATATAAAAGTTAGAAAAATAGCTTTATATTGTTTAAAAATATTAATATCAGGGTGGATCATTTCCTACCTTCTAGAAATCCCTGCATTCCCATGGACAAGAACTTTTCCTGAGAAGGAAAAAAAMCCCAAATTAACCATAGGTGTATAAAGTGAATAAAATTCTTTGAAATGTTTTCCCTTGTTATGGAGAACCAGGCAGCAGCAAGGCACACCCAAATRAAACAGGGGTTGTCTTCCTTCACCCTGAATTTCTAACTGCACTCTTCCTCAGGGATCCAGAACTGGGAGGATTCTGAGGGACAGAAGGGCCACAATGCAGATTTCAGGTCCTACATTTGAGAGGGGACAAGAAAACCTCATGGACACACTCAGCTGAGTTTCATGTGAAAAATTCTCAAATCCCAGAGGCTGATTTTCCAGTTAGAGGCCAAAGGAAAGAACACTCTGCTCTKAATTTGTCTAACAGAGTTCAAACCAAGCCTAATAAACCTCCCAAATTTAAAAAAGCTCTCATTTAAGAGCCTCTAATCCATAGCCCAAAGTTAATTTTATGAGGGGAAAGTTCAGATAATTTTACCTCCACTTTGTAAACTTCCATCAATAAATTCTTTAGTCTGAAAAGAAAAAAACAAACAAGACTCAAACTTTCAGATTATTTTTAGTGCAAGAAGTAGCAACACCTCAATTTGGTATAATTTTTGTATCAGTGACAATAATGCACCTTTATGCAGACTTAAACCCCACTTCAACTGGACATTTGTATTTCTTTTGTGCTTTAAACTATCCCTAAAATTATCAGTGCAAAACCAGTGAAGGCACTTTTGGGTTTTTTGGCAGAAGAAGGAATAAAATCCTTTTGCTCAGTTGCAAACTGAAGTAAAATAAAGACCCACAGCTCAAAACCAGGGGTTTGTTCCAATAATGGGCATTGTYTAATTTACAAGTTACTTTTTAATTCCTCTGCAGCAAACATGTTTTAAGACACTGTAAAACTTAGCTATTATTTTGAATTTGATACAAGAAATGTAAATATTCTTGGGCTCAAATAAAAGTTTCCCCCAGGTCAAGGGCCCTCATGACCAAATCTCTGTTTTGAGGCTYGTGTTTTTTAATTTTTATTTCTTTTTCTTTTGATACCATAACAAGAAGCAGCTCTTACAACTCCACCTATTTCCACGCTTGTAAAAAGGAGTTAATTACACTTATTACAGTGCCAATAATAAAGTCAGGAGCTGGCAGCACTTCCAGGTGCCTGAGGCTGAGTATCCCAAATGTGAAATTGGTGTTTTAGTTCAGGAAACTCCTGGGGATTTCCCTTCCCAACCCACGTACTCACCATAGGGAAAAATCGGATTATATTCTCCACTGGATTATCTGCAATATCCAAGACTAAATACCTGCAATGAAAATTTCCTGTGAGTTCACACCACCACAGAGCTGCTGCTGCTCCTGGGAGCTGCTACAGCCCCTYCCCTGCAGGAGGAAATCAGCACAAGCTTCAATTCCTGCTCTGAACTCCAGAAATTCAATCCAGAACCTGGTGAGGAAAGGAGCAGGGCATCTCCTCCAATGCCCCCTGACAGATTTCCCCTCTCAGAAATCACTGAAAACTGAAACAGTTACTGCAAACTATGGATAAATCTGATCTGCAGACTCCTCCAGGATGAATAAAATTCATGGCTTGGATTTCAAGTCTTTCTGCACCTCAGCACATTTTTCAAATAATTCAGACAAAGTGAAAATATTTGGAAAGAACACACACACACATACAAAGGAATCTTGGTCATTCCTCACCTAAATAACTGCTGGAAGTTTGGTTTAATAAAATTTGCTTCAATGTTCTGCCGTATGCATATTACATGGGTTATTCCATGTTTCTGGAGTATAGGTAGCTGTGGGGAAAGAAAAAAWATCTTTTTTTAATTACAGATACATCTATAAGGCAGCAATAGATAAAGATATAATAATAATTATTATTATTATTAATAATAATAATATAAAGAAAAGCTGAAATAAATATATTAGTAATATATATTACTATATTATACATATAATATGTATAATATAGTAATACAATATTACTAATRTAGTGATATATATATTATAACATAGTAACATATATTACTAATATATACTAATATAATTTACATATATTCTATATAAATATATAAAATATTATATAAAAAATATATAGGTATATAATATATAATAAATAGATAAATATTTATATACTCTATATAGAAATAGAAATAGTAATAAAAAGAAAAGCTGTACTTAGCTCTCTTTTCCTGTTTTGTATCTATGTCAAGGAAAATCTGAGCTGGTTTTCTAGAATTCAGAGTGTAAAAATGTTGTTTTTCCAAAAGAAAAAATGACAAAACAGGAAGGCATTCAATGAAGTTGTTTGTTTCTCCCCACCTTTCACTTAGCCTGAAATTTCAAGTCCCTGCATGAGAGAGGAATTTGCAGCCAGCATTGGATTCTTGCTGGAACCAGACCATGAAAATAGGATCATTTAAACCATGAGGCAAATTTGCAGAGCCAAGCTGTGCCAGAGCAGTGCTTGATTTTATTGTAATTTAATTTTCCTTGTTTTAATGTCTGTGTGTGAGTTCCCAGTTCTGACAGGTCTTGCAACACTTCAGCAAAGGAAACAGGAATTGGTAAAGTGTCTTAAATAGCTTAAATTCTCTAAGAAAAATTATATTTCAGACTCAATTTTAATACAAATAGCTCAGACCATCCCACAAATGCAGCACATATTCCTCTCACTTTGRCATTTTTCATTCCAGTTCAGAAGTGCAACCAAATTTACACCTCTATAGATACACAGAGCAGATCTCCACAGTAACAAATCAAATCACCACAGCAAAGCCTCCCTGGGAGAGAATATTCTGAAAATCATACCTTGCTTTTCATAGCTGAAGAATATGGGCCTAAAAATAACCCAGGTAAGATTTCCTAGGAGGCAGGAGAAGAACAGACATTTAATACCAACTCCAGATGATTTGAAAGAACACATTTCACTCCCCTCAGAACATGGACACAAATCATTTACATATTCCTGAAATGTGTAATCAATGTCATTTATAGCAGGACAAGGAAAAAAAATGGCTTGGCAGGATAAAAGAAACATGATCYTGGTGCTGGAGATCTTGTTCTGGACCAGGAACAAAGTCCTTGATTTGGATTAAGCTCCAGGTTGATTCCTGCATCTCACCCAGCCCCAGATGAAGGGAAGGGAACTCTTAACTTGGTTTATTATCCTGTCTTGTAATTAATTCCTAAGKGCTCTCATGAGAAGAGATACACACATTGAAATTCCTCAAGCTTTGGCCTAGCAGTGGGAAAAGRTCAGTTTTGAACCATTTATCTCGCCATCAATGAAGATATGCAGGTGTGTAGATCTTCTCTTTTGCAAAGATTGTTGATTGACACCATGGTAGGAAAATTTTAATTGTCCATCCCACTGGAGAACACTTCCAAGCCTAARGTAGAAGGCAAAGCTTTAGTGATCATCTAAAAACATTCAGAAAGACTAAAATGTAATATTTGGGGGATTTCTGGTTTAGTACCTGCACAACAGAGATGCAARCACACCTGTATTCCAAGCTGGCAAATCCTCATCTTAATTAACTAATTAATTTTGTCTCCCATGGTGCTGCCTGACACTTTACAGGTAAAGAGTGATTTTGACACCAGCTCTTTTTTCTCCTCATTAAATGCTCCATRGGTTTTGCCTCAAACAGTAAATAAAAGTGTCCTACCTGCATCTCTCTCCTCATGGGATAGGTCCAATCCTTAAAAAAAAAAATTAAAATTATTATATATACAACAGAGAAAAACAGAGTTAAGGCAGAGATGTGGACATGCATTTTATAGAAAATAATCACAAGTTCTGTACAAGCTCCCTGCCACCTTTCCAGCACCACCCAAGTGCAAGGAACACTATTTGGAAWGTTAATGTGAAGAAACCTCAAGTATTCTACAAAAAATCCTTAAGGCTGGAAAAGATCCTTATCAGCTTATCCACACCTCAGCTTTCTGCTGAGCAACTTCTCTCTGAAGTGAGGAGGGGAAAAAAGAGAAAGGAAAAAAGCTTTAGAACATTCTGTACTGGTAAGAGCAGCAAAGGARTTCCTTTGGCTGGTGCATTCCTGCAGCCACTGAAATAACAGGAGATAACAAGCAGAGCAGGTGACTCCCTCAAAATCCACACTGCCTCACCTAAACCACTCGGAATATTCAGGATTCAGCTCCAACAATTCCAGAAATCTGCGCTCTCCGTGACCCTCAGTGAGTCTCCACCCCAGAGTAAAGTGTGAGGAGTTTTATTTACTCCTCACACAGTAAAYAAAACACTCCTGCCCATGATCCTGCTGGTCATTTACAGCCTCACACCCCCTTCCCCAGAGCAGGGAGGGCTCAGCTCCCATTCCCCATTCCCAGCTGACCAGAGCAAACACCAGGATCAACATTTCCACCCTCTGCTCCACTCTGCAGCTCTGCCAGAGCTGAGCAGAACCTGCTCAGGCAGAGAGAGACTATTCCTGGCTTTCCTTGCCTACAACTCCCACTGGCCTCTATTAACAGCCTCTTACTCATTCCTTGACCCTCACACATGAAGGAGTTGGAGCTGAGATCCCAGCTACCATCTGGAGGTAAAAAAAAAATAAAAGGGAATAGTCAAATATATCCAATAGACTGCATGCATTTATTTACATAACTCTGTTGTTTGATTCACAGCTAAGAAAAAACTTCCCCTATGGTCTGATGTCCTCAGAAGTATGGGGAAGTTAAACATCAAAAATTCCAGCTGGGGAGGGAGGTCTGGATKACAGCAGGGAGGATCCCTTAAATTGCAGCACTGTTCACCTGAGCACCTGCACTTGTTCCAGCAGCATTAAATTCACATTAAACCCCTTTTTACCAACACAATAAAAACCCTGTGCTTCCCTCAGACACCCCCACAGTGCACAGGGGAGGATTTTCCAGCTCTTGGTCGTGGAATTAAGAAGGATTTTAGTATCAGTAAAGTTATTCTGGAAAAGCAAGCAAACAAACATTAAGCCACTCCAGAAWATCCTTTGGATAGCACCTAAAGTGGCAGCACAAACAGGGAAATAAAATGCACTGAAATGGGCTTTGCTGAAGACACACAAGYAGCTAAATGACTTCTGCATGTTCCWGCTGGAATAATAAACTCCTGSAAGCAGAAATGCTGTGACAAAAGGATGATATTTATAGAACTGTATCCTTTGAAGGGGGACCTGACAGGGCTCAGCACAGCCCTGCTGGCTTGCTCTGTACACAAAAGCATCATTCACCCCTCAAAAAGCCAGAAAATCCAGGTTTGTCCAAGCCTAAAACCAAGCCCAARAGCAATAAACTCTGAAAAGCTTAAGCTGCACCCCAGGAATATACAAGCACTTTAACAGGTTTATTACTCTGTTTGTAGAATTCAGAAATCTTAATCTGGAGCACAATGAAAACACAAATTCATCACTACTTTGGCTTAACAACACGTCGGAAATGTTCCTTTCAAATGCATCAGAGGCAGGAAATTTTTAGCCCCAACAGCTGGAAACTGTGCAAAATAAATAGGTAAGAATTGAGCAATGCAAGTCCAAAGGGAACCAAATCCCAAGAGACAGCACAGATGTTCTGAACAAGAAAAAAATCACAACAGGCCCCACACACTGGTATTTAGTGCCCTCCAAGAAGCRAAAAAACACAGTTTCCAATGGGATTTAGTCTGCAAAATAACTCTGAAAGACAGTGTTTAAGGAAAACATTTAATCTGAGACAAGTACACAAACTACTGAAAGAATGATTTTGGTGACTGCTGACAGCCCTTCAAGGCTTTCAAAACCAACAATGCCAGATTATTCAAATGTTATGCAAAGTTATGTAAAAATCCCAATCTATTAATGGAGACTGAAGCCAAGCACAGGTTCCATTTTAAGGAATTCATTCATCAGCCAGGTTTTCCACACTGTCTGCAGCACCAAGCAGACAAAAAACAACCGAAAGCTTCTCTTTTGATCAGATCAAATGCAAGAATTTTGCTAAGAAAACAAAGGGTGATGCCAGAGGTGGAGGGAAGGACAGCATTCCTTGCTGCCAGGGATTTGGGAGGTTCTCCAGAACAAGTGACAACTCACTGGAAGTCTCACTCATCAATATTGCAACACACCAAAGAGATGGAGTGGGAAAAAAATAATTCCTAGAATTCCAAAGTTTTAAAAATGAGCCACTGCCCTCTGCCAGATCTCCAGGAGAAGGGGGAATAAAGCACATTCCAAAGCCCTTCCTTCCCCATCCAATCTCCAGCTGATATAAATGGAAGCTATGAATTAATAGGTAAGACTTGTAAACATTACAAAGAGCTTTTGGTATCCAATATATGTTAGCTCTGCCAAAAATTTGGGTTATTTTGTCCATATTTTGCCACAGCTACACCTGCTCTTCCTTAGAACAGTCTAATGGCAAAAAAGTGATGTGGAATTTTTTTTTTTTGTAACAGTGCCCTTAATCTAAAAAAATTATCTTCTGATTTTTTTAATGAGTTTAGCAGCCCTGACATTGAGAGCCTGGACCAAAGCAAAGAGGGTGGTTTTTAAACACAACAGCCAACCTGCATCTGCCTCTCCAGAAGGAATGCAGGGAAATGGATGCACGTGACACAGCCCAGCTGGTCCCTCGCTGCCAGCTGAAGCCTGCAGACCCATCTGATTTTCACACATAAAAGGTACAGCCCCAGTCTTTGCCAGAGCTCAGCCCTGGCTGAAATCAAGCCCAGCTTGGATGGTTCAGCTCCTGCTGCYCTGTAATTAACAGAGCCTGCAAACCACAGGCTGGCCCAGGTGAAGGGAGAACCTCTCAGAGATGCTGCAAAAACCACCAGGAAAAGAAACCCTATCAGGAGTTAGAGGAGATGACCTCAGGAAGTCTCTTCTTGATTTTCCCTGCTGCTTTTCACCTGCCCAGCATCACCCACTCCCTGCAATGACYCCTCCTGCTTCCCAGACCTCAAATCCTTTGGAAAAGCTGCACACAGCTCCCAGTAAATCCTCTCTGCCCACTCCAGGCGCCCAACCCTTTCCCAACTCCCAGACAGTTTTTTGCTGTTGATTTATAGCATCACTTCCCTCTCCACACAGATTTCTCTCCCCATCACAATCCATCCCAGCAGGACTCCTGCATGATGAATTGTGCACCTCAAAGCCCAGGGCTGTCAGAATCCTCCTGCCTGAAGCTGTTTCCCTGCAACACTCCAAGCCTCTCCTCCAAAGCTGCTACAAGGTTCTCCCAAAAGTTGTGAAGCTGGAGCAGCAGAAACTGTTACAGCAGCACAGCCAGGGGCTCTGACCTGCTCCAGCTCCTCTTCTGCTCCGGCCAAGGGAGCTCCTGGCTCTGCCTTTAACACTGCACAGGAAATTCAAATTACAGCCTGATTGTGTTATATCAGAATTCAGACTACAGCCCGACTGTATTATATCAAAATTGAAGTTACAGCCTGTGTTATATCAGAACTCAAATTGCAGCCTGTGTTATATGAGAATTCAGATTACAGCCTGAGTGTGTTATATCAGAATTCAAATTACATCCTGTGTTATATCAGAATTCCAATTACAGCCTGATGTGTTATATCAGAATTCAGACTACAGCCTGACCGTGTTATATCAGAATTCAAGTTACAGCCCGACCGTGTTATATCAGAATTCAAGTTACAGCCCGACCGTGTTATATCAGAATTCAAGTTACAGCCCGACCGTGCTATATCAGAATTCAAGTTACAGCCCGACC
>JACDOX010000451.1:137972-149534 GCA_014549065.1 Cardinalis cardinalis | reverse complement strand
GGAGGGAAGGAGGGAAGGAGGGAAGGAGGGAAGGAGGGAAGGAGGGAAGGAGGGAAGGAGGGAAATGTTACTTTAGCAGAGAGAAACACAAGCCACAGAAAAGGATAAAAGGTGAAACTAAAGGAAAAGTAGAAATAAAATTCCTATTTATCCCATTCTCCAACATTGGTCCTACAGGCTGGTCCTCCAGGCATCAAAAACCATCAGCACACAAGATCAGCAGCTCTGATAAGAACTTCCAYCATATCATTTTTTTCCCAATAAAATTGGAAATAAAGCAGTGGAGACAGAATCCTTCAGCTGACAGGAAGCACAAAGGGTTAGGGTTAGTGCCTGGAGTGCCACACTCACACAGAATTGTTCCTAATGCTGCAGGAATGGCCTTTGCATGGCCCTCCTTTACTTAATTCCTGAGTTGGGCTATACTGAGACAATCCTCATCTAGCCAAAACACCCCAAACATGCCTTAAGTCCCCAATTCTACAAACTGCTCCCCTGTGCCTGTGTGGATCCCACCAGGCCTCCCCRGGATGGGAGGCACAGATTAATCAGGACTGAGAGCCTGCTCAAGCCCAGCTGCCACTATCAGAGCACTGCTCTGATTTATGCAAAGCACTCTGATAGTATCCCACTGAGCTGTGATCAAAATCTGTCACCTGATTTACATCTCCCAGCACAACACAGCATTTTGTTCTCCATTTTTTGGGCTCTATTATGTGGGCAGGTAAAATAATTTTAATGATACAGGCTTCCTACTTATTTTAAAGAGTCTGCAGAGGAGGGGAAAAGCTGTGTTTTAAGGGGTTTGTTTGTGTTGCCTATTAAAAGTGAGAGTAAAAAAAAAAGTTTAATAGATTTGTTCCACCTTTAGATGGGCTGCATCACTTCATAGTTAAAAAAAGCAGTCAAATACATTAGCATTTCAGACTAAATATAGCTGTCAAAAATGTAAATTTCTTTTTTAGAAAAACTCCATGTGCTAAAAAAGAAYTCAGCTTTTATGCATAATAAAAAGGCAAATATGTCTGCTTAGTCAATAGGCTGCTAATTTAATTACAAAACCCATGGAGAGTCCTAAAAAAAAAATATAAGTACATCATGGAATACTTGGTTTGCTCAGCCTGATTGTAAGCAAATATGTTTTAACAAAGAAATAAACTGGTAATTGTTGCTGTGTTCTCATTATATATATCCTAATCCCTTTTTTGTTTGTTTTGTTTAAAATTTAATGGGAAAATAATTTCTGTTAAATTCTTTCARTTATTCCAGTCCTTACTGACCTTCTTTCCAGAAGTACTAATAAGCCAACATGTACTAATTGTTATTAACCTAACACTTTTTAATGGGTTTTTAGCCATATTTTTCCTCTCAGTATAAACATGTAAGACAGAACTTCTCAAATTAAAGAAAGTTTGAGACTTGGCCTTAAAAACGTGCTGATTTTAGGRAAAAAAAATTAAGCTTAGAAATGGTTCCACATCACATATAATCATTATTACTCATAAAACTGAGATATTCACCATYACCAGACTGTAAAAGAACACACAGTTCACAGACATTCTCAGAAAAGCTTTGCCAGAATGATGAGTTCCAGGTTTTCTGGCATTTCCCAAGCTCCCAGAARCATCAAGAGCCAAGAGGTTTAGAAATCCAGCAATCCCAAACACCACACTATGGATTAGGGACGGGACAAACAACATCCAGGCTGGAAAAGTGACCTATTTATCAGAGCCCATCCCTGCAGCCTGCCCCAGTCAATCCAGGCTGCTCTCTCCCCTCAACACTTCTCCTTGTGCCAGGAAGGAACGGGATGCTGTGCAGATTTKGCTTTATTTTTAGTTATTATTATGATTATTAAAGCTGTGACATGGTTAGGAGCATCAGCTCAGAGAAGGGAGCTGGGGGTGGCACTTGGAGTGAGTTAAAGAAGTGACAAAGCTGCACTTTTGAGCAGCAGAAAGTCAGCCAGGGATTCCCCAAGGTCTCCCTCCTCCCCTTCCCAGCATCTTGAAATCAAATCTGCCAAGCCAGCATTAAACCACCCATCACAACTTCCCAAAATATGAGGGATTACTGCTCATTAAAGAGCTGCCTCRCTGCAATGCACAAGAGCATCTTCTGCTTTCCAGGAAAATCCACATTTTGTGGGCAGGGTGATTTTAATTTCCTCAGTTTGCTTTTCCAAAGCAGCATCTTAAGGACTGGGCTTAAGTCTCCTACACTTTGCTTTAACAAGTTACCTCCCCAAGAACTTTGACACTCACCACTGGCTTTCMCTTTCCTCTTTCCCCCACATGCTCCAACTGTTTATTATCTTCTATCAGAGCTCAGAATTTGTTGACATGATCTTGTATTTAGATCAAGTCAGACACAAATGCAGCATACTGAAAAGAAATTCTTACAGTTCTTAGAATCGGTTCTTGAAAATCCCTCCCAAGTGAAGTTCTAACACACTAATAAATAAATAAATGATATTATTTACAGACAGCCCATGAAAAAAGACAAAAGTCAAAGCTACTCTGAAAGACACTGTACTACAATCTCAGTTTCCATCAGTTAAGAGTTGTTACACTGGCACTGAGCTCTGGTTTCATTTTTATTTTAACCCCGCATTCCTCTTTAGCCATTTTAGATGAAAAGCCACCCARGCTGATTTAGTTAACAAAACTGTGGACAACACGATTGGTTTCTCCAGAAAGAAAAGATATTAAAAAACAAACAAATTATAAACCTCACAGGGTGGCAGATGATTTGTGTTGAGATACAAAGTGATTACAACTTTGTGAGAACAACTACATGACTTGTAACACCTCCAGAGCTCTGAAGTGATGGGGAGTATTAAATCCTGACAACAAAAACAGAACAAAAAGAGTCACTCCCATATTTCAGGTAACTTAGCACCATAACAGCATTGAGCAATGCTGTTCAAACAGAAATAAATGCTGATGGTTTAGAAATATGACAATCTACAGACGCCAGAAGAGCTCAGACACTCTCAGCTTCCCTCATGCAGGCCGTGACATTTCACATCAAATATTTGAGGCCACCAAAGGGGGGAGAACACTCGGGGACGTTTGTGACACACAAAAACAAATCAGCAGCGTCCAGGGTCAGCGCCGGGGAGTTCAGCCAAGTTCAGAAATCAGACACCGCTGTGACACCGCACAGCTCAGCCCGAGCGCACATTGCCACCTGTCCTCGTCCGGAGAAGTCCATGAAAACAGCTCCCCGATGGAGGCAGGCAGCGCCGGGCGGCTCCGGGAGGAGAGGAGGGGAGGAAGGCACCGAGAGCCCGGAGGGGACCCGCAGGTAACTCCTGTGGGGCTGCTCACACCGGGACACAGCCGGGGCCTCGCCGAGGCAGGGGGACACAGGCTGTGACACACCGAACGCAGAAAGGGGCATAAAAAAGAGTGGGGACCGCCGGGAGTGGGTAAAAACCAAAGGAGATGAAGCGGAGGGGCTCGGTCCCCTGAATGTGAGGGTGGCGAGATTGCCCAGAGAAGCTGTGGCTGCCCCATGCCTGGAAGCGCTCAAGGCCATGTTGGACAGGGCTTGGAGCAACCCGGGACAGCGGGAGGCTTCCAGGCCGGAGGCACCGGGGAGCGGAGATGCCGGAGGGCCGGGGCTCTGCGAGGGCGACAGAGGCAGCAGAGCCCGGCAGCGAGCAGGCGAGGGGAGACGCGGCCGGTGGTCGCAGGGGGTGTCACCAGCACAGGGCGGGACACGGAGCCGCGGCCTGCGATGGATCCCAGCGGGAAYGCCGCGGGAAGGGGCGCGGGAGGCACCGCAGGGCGGGCAGGGCTATGAGGGGAAGCCCCGGCGGGGCYGCGGGCCGGGCGTGTGCGGGGGGCCGGGACCGGAGCTCCCGCTCACCTCAGAGTCCTCTTTGGCCTGCGGCAGCGCGGGGAAGGCCGGTTTGGCGAGCTCCATGGCCGGGCGCTGTCCGGGCGGGGCAGGACCCGGGGCAGGGCGGCTATTTGGGCAGCGGGGCCGCGGGCTCCGGCTCGGGAGCGGCAGGAGATGGAGGCGGCGGAGGAGGAGGCGGCGGCGGCGCGCTCAGCCGCTCGCGCCCGGCCGCCATGCTGCTGCTACTGCTGCCGCCTCTTCTTCCCTCCTCCTCCGCCTCTTCCCACCTCTTCCTCCTCCTCCTCCTCCTCCTCCCAGCCTCCCGCCCGCCCCCGGGCCCCGCTCCCCCGGCCCCCGCCCCGCTCCGCCCCGCTCCGCCCTCAGCACTCTGCCCTCCCCTGATGGGCAGCTGCCGCCGCGGTTTGTTTAATGAGCCTGCTCGCAAGCCCTAAATTCGGGGTAATTCACCCCAAAGTTTCAGTAATGGGCGCTTCGGCTGTTAGCGGTGACCAGGGCCCGGCTCGGAGCGCCTCACGCCATGGCGCGGCCACTGACGCTCCCTGTCGCCGTCCCCTGACATTGCCGAGGGCTCCTTCTCCTCACGCCCGCTTCCATCTTGGCTCCATCGCCCATGGCAATGACGCCGCTGCCTCACATTTTAGCTGGCAACGCCAAGCGGGGCATCTGTGAGGTTTGGARTCCCCATCCCTGGAGGTGTCCGAGGAACGCTTCAGTGGCCTCGGTGCTCTGGGATGGGGATGAGCTGGGGATCGGTCACAGATGGGACTTCATGATCCCAGAGGTCTTTTACAACCTGAATGACTCTGGGATCTCCAGTCTGCTCCTCTTGGTGTAAACGATGCCCTCAGACACCTCAGTGTTGGGGCAAGAATCTGTTTTTCTGCTTTTTGAGRTCCCATGCTCTGAGAACTCCGGGAGAGCTGGAGAGGGACTGGGGACAAGGGATGGAGGGACAGGAGCCAGGGAATGGCTCCCACTGCCAGAGGGCAGGGATGGATGGGAGATTGGGAATTCTGCCCTGTGAGGCCCTGGCACAGGTGCCCAGAGCAGCTGGGGCTGCCCCTGGATCCCTGGCAGTGCCCAAGGCCAGGCTGGACAGGGCTTGGAGCACCCTGAGATAGTGGAAGGTGTCTGCCATGGCAGGGGTGGAATGGGATGGTCCTTAAGCTCCCTTCCCACCCAAACCATTCTATGATTCTATGAGATTTCACTTTAAGCTGCAGTTTTTCATTCCTTTGCTTTTCAGGAACCAAAATTCTACACTGGTGTCAGTGGAATTTTTGAGGGAAGCTTAGACAAAGTAAGCAAACTCAATGAGTTGGTTGCTTAAATAAAATTTGAAGTGTCCTTTTGGAAATACTAGCACTGGAATTTCASAGTCTCAATTTTTATTTCTAGTGCACCTTTTTGCTGTTTTTCCTAAATAAAACTTTGAGAAACCCTCAGCAATCACATTTTCAGCAACCTTTCCCTCAGCCAGAGGCTCAGCTCACTGTTTACATCACTGTTCTGCTCAGAAATGGATTTTGATTTCATGTTCTCATTGTTCCAGGCACATGGGCTGTACAAGCTGCACTCAAAAGGTTGTTCAAACTAAACCTGAGATTTGCATCTTTACATTCCTGACACAGCCACAACAGGGAGAAAGGTCTATAACAGCCATATAAACATGGAAATATTGTTGCCTGCCCTGCTTTAACTGTTCCACATCTTACACCATCTGTTTGATCTGTGATGGGAAAGGAAATAAAACTGCAGCTGTTAAAATTGCCAGGGAGATGCTGTGTRTTTCCTGGGAAGTCAAGAGCTAATCTAATGTACTTGCCTGTCAGCTGAGCAGGCCCAGAGTAATCCAATTARGATAATTAGAAGTAGCCAGAAGTGCAATTTAGTGCATTGCTGCTCCAGTCCAACATTCAGGTGAGCTGCACAGTGCAGTGGGTCTGTGTGCACCCCTTGGGGTGAACKGCTTGGAAAATAAAAATAAAAATAAAGCAGATACCCTTAAAACCACCACCACCTTGTTTACTTACTGCAATAAACACCAGCTCAGGCAAATCCTATTTCCAGAATTCAGCAGCAAATGAGTGAGCCCAGGTGGGCAGGGAGGCCAAGGGCACCTGGCTTGTRCCAGGTGTGGCCACRGGAGCAGGGCAGTGCCTGTCCCCTGTGCTGGCACTGCTGAGGCACCTCCAGCCCTGGGGACACCTCTGGGCCCCTCATGGGAAGGGAACAGAGCTGGGGAAGGGTCTGGAGCACCGGGAGAGGCTGAGGGAGCTGGGAAGGGGCTCAGCCTGGAGCTAAGGAGGCTCAGGGGGGACCCTGTGGCTCTGCACAGCTCCTGCCAGGAGGGGACAGCTGGGGGAATGGGGCTTTGCTCCAGGGAACAGGGACAGGAGGAGAGRGAATGACCCCAAATTGCACCAGGGGAGGTTTAGGTTGGATATTAGAGAAAATCTCTTAATGGAAAGGACTGTCCAGACCCCACCAGTTCCTTCTTTCTCTGAGGGTTAGGCTGCCTCTGGTATAGCAGGCACAGGACTCCAATCYTCACACCAGAGAAAAGTTGCTCCTCCAACTCAGAAGACACAAAATTCACCTCTCTGTGAGAGCTACACACAAAATCCACCAAGATAAACAGATTTAAACAGGTTTTATTCATAAACTGTTTGGGGAAAGGAGATTTACTGATATACAAAAAGTCAAGAAATGAACTGACTTTCTTCTGTTTGCGAATCCCTTCAGGCACGTTTATAAATTCCCACCATAATTGCTAAGGGAASAACACATCTCCACACATTTTTACTGAGCCTGGGCTGTAATGAACATTGCATTTCAGAATTGTAGAGAAAACACACTCCTGTAGCCAACTTGCAACTAGCATTCCCAAAATTACTAGCTACATGCTACACAAACACCTTACAATGATAATCAAGAGGTACATTATTTCTCTCCTTTTTGTTTTATGCATTAACCCAGTAGGATGTGTACAATCAAATCACAAATTCTATGGTTAATTTACACAGGTTTGTAGTCAAGCTTGGACTCCAGCTTCTTGGAATCAGCCACTTTCCTGACAGCTTTCATGAAATCTTCCTGAACTACGAAGTCATGATCAGCACGGATYGCAAACATCCCTGGGAGGGAGGATTTAACAGTGTGAAGACAGAATATGAAGTTTCACTCAAATTCAAATGAAAACTGACCCAGGTTACACCATCTACATGACCTTCCCATGTCTTGGATGTTGGGAAGAGGAGGGAATTCACCTTTCTGAACTAAGGGAGTGCTAAAAAGTTGTTTAAACTCTGAGTGTGCATTTACTCAGCTTGCCTGTGCAGGCAAACCCCAAATGCACAAATTTTCATGTGAAAAAAGCATAAAATAACATCAACTCTGCAGGCACATGGGTACCAAGAGCCCTGAATTCTCTCCAAAAAGGAGAAAAATGGGTTCAATCCCTGTTTCTGGAATGTATCTGGTTCTAATGAGACAGTGGGACACATCAAGATCAGCCAACAAGTGGCTGGCTCAGATCAGCTCAAGTGAAATGTTCCAGCAGAACATTTCTGAGCTCCTGGGTTTAATCCACAGAGGAACAGCTCCAAGATTCAGCATTATCCAAGATTTAGCACATCCAAATGAAGAGTTAAGGAATTACCTGCTTCAGTACAGACGTTTCTCAAGTCTGCTCCGTTGAAGCCATCTGAAAGCTTCACGATTGCTTCATAATCTGTTCACAAAACACCAGCACCCGTTAGGAATAAATCACCCTTCCCCTTAGGGATGCCAATAAAATACACATCCAGCTACCAAACCTGGATTTCAGTGCAAACAGAGCTGCCCATTGGGCTGATAAATTAACTGGAATCAGCAGCTGTATCAGCCCTTCCATTAAAACAGGAATGCGTGGCAGCCAAAAGCTCATGTTATATAATTAATTCCCAAAGTTACCAACTTGTGGTTAAAAGAATCAGCATGAAGTGCAAAAGCTCCATCAAAGCAATGTTCTTATCATTGAAATGCTGTAAAAGCCCAGAAAGCTTCTCTCCAAGTGGTCATAATAACTCAGTCTCTTTCCACTTCCAACACTCCATCTACTAAAGGCACTTAGTGTCTTAAAATATATTAAGTCTGATGTTTTATGCACATATATTTGCTAAAAGAGTGGCCATGGTTATAATTCAGTAGAAATCAATTTCTAAACCACGGTTGAACCTCTAGCAAGTTCTGATTTTTGCCAGCTGCTTATTAAACTTATTAACTCCCTGGAAAACTTTTCAGTTTCCCTTCAGTATAAAATTCAAAGCATTTGAATTGAATTTATCTCAAGAATCCAAAAGCTCCTAAAGATGAGTAGTTCTTCAGCTGTATTTTAATTCCATGTATAATGTCAAATAAAAAATTTATTCTCATAATTGGAAAGTTAAAAAACATAAGTGAGGGGAATGAACAAGGCTGAACAGTGCAAGGTTTGTGAGTTTAGGGTTTTCAGCAGACACCAGGACTGAAGCAGGAGAATCTCATGATGGAACCTGAGCAAATCCTTATCTTTGGATTTTAATCCAATTTCCACCTCACCCTGCTGCTAAGTTCAGGCCTTCTTTTTGCAGTATCAAAGCTGAGCATCACAGTCTTTCCACATCACCTGCAGGAATTTAGCAAGGACCTGGCACCTCACCTTGCTGAACGGCAGAAGGAACGATCCCACTGCAGTGCCAAAGACAYGAGAACAGCACAAAGGAGAATTCCAGAATCCCACAATGGCTTGGGTTGGAAGAGACCTTCAAGACCATTTCCTTCCAAGCCCTGCCATGGCCAGGGGCACCTTTCACTTTCTCCAAGCCTCATCCAGCCTGGCCTGGAACACTCCAGGGATGCAGGGGCAGCCACAGCTTCTCTGGGAAAACTGAGCCAGGGCCTCACTGTCCTCACAGGGAAGAGTTTCCTCCCACTATCCCATCTCTCCYTGCCCTCTGGCAGCAGGAAACCATTCCCCCTCCTGCTGTCACCCCATGCCTTGTAAGAAGTTTCTCTCCAAGAACTTCACCTCAGGCTCATGATTTGCTCTGGAGCTCCTTCTCTCCTTAGCCTACAGCCACGTGCAGCTTTAAGCCAGCAGTGCTGCTAAGAAAAGCAGTGGCCAGGCCTGGCCCTCCCCCAGCTCCCTCCTGCTGTCCCTGAGCTGAGCTGCAGCTGTTGATGCAGCCAGATGGTGCCTGGGATCAGCTCCAGGGGCTGCAGGAATCGCTGCTGTCAGCACACAGGGGGTGGGGGTGGCCCTGCTGCACTCCCAGGCAGCCAGCGCTGCTTTAAAGGCAAAGCCCAACCCCAGCTCCTCCAGGAGAGCTGGAGGAGTCACTGTSAAAGCAGCACTCTGGGCAGCTCAGAGTGACACAGGCCTTAAACAAAYCCTCCCCATTTTCTCCTATTATTCTCCCCTTACACTCCTGAGAGAATGCTCCACACCACAACCAGAAAACAATTTTACTTATGCCATCTCTAAACTCCAAGGGTTCTCCCTGACTTTTAAAGAYTGTTGCTTTCAGACTCCTTCATTAGCAATACTTCTTTCATTGAGGGGTGRATGAAAACACTCTTTACTTGCACTAAGCCATTCCATTAGAAACAGGAAACTGCCTGATGAGAACCTTGTTGCTTTTGCAGTTTCCAGCTGGGCTCAAGGGTTTATATTCAGTTTTCCCTTTCAAAGACTTAACAACAGTTTAATCAGGATGCATTTAAAAAATAAAACAAGTAGAATTCCAAGAGGGGAAGTTGTGTGGGCAGTGTAAAGGTGGGAATACAATCAGAATCACTCTAACAACTCACCCTCTTCCCATCCCTACAAACAGCAGCAGGAATGACATCCAGGGAACTTCTACTCACCTATCTCACCATGTTTAGTGATAGGACCTGCATGAATCTTCAAAATATCTAATCTGGCTTGTTCATTTGGAAGATCGATATCTAGAAAGAATGAGAGCTTCAATCAAAGCAGAAACCCACAATTCCCAGGGATTACATCCTCCTTGCAGCCACTGGGAAGAGAAACTCACGGATTTTTCTATCCAGCCTTCCGGGCCGCAGCAGGGCAGGGTCCAGGGTGTCAGGTCTGTTGGTAGCCATGATCATTTTAACTCTGTGCAGGGTGTCAAATCCATCCATCTGATTCAACAACTAACAGGGAACAGAATTTTGGTTTTAAACAACCCCAAATCTTCCCAGTCTGATTTGTTTTCCTGCCTAAGTATTCTTCGCCAAGATGAAAAGCTCTGAAGTAAAAGAAAAAAAAATCCTACAAGGCCTTGAGCTCCCTGAATATTCCATCCCAAGCAATGAAGAGCTGAAGAGACATTGRAAATGCTTTGCCCACAGAAAAGGACATTGAGCAAAGCTGAGCTCAAACGTGAAACACTTGACTGAAACAATGAGGCAAAGAAAATACTGCAAGGACTAAAGGAGCCAATGGCTGCCTGACACATTTGGATTGTAGTGCACCAAGGCCAGGACATTCCAATTAGACTTGAAGAACAGCCTCTGGAATACTAATCCACACACAGGAAGGCATTTCATTGTGAACACTCAAAGCACTTGCTCTTTGATCACAGTGATTTAATTCTCTATGGAAGGCAGACACATTCTTTTGAACCAGGCAAACTGTTTGCAAACACAGGCTAAGGAAGGTTCCCATTAGCTTCAGAATTTCTAATTGTCACCAGTGGTTTTAATATTCTCTTCACACAACCCAGTTTATCAAAGCAATGAATACAGAAACAAAGAAATACAAGTGCTCCTCCTAGCTTTGAAAATCCAACTGCAACAGTTCAAAAATGTTCCAGACTGTCTTTGGGACTAAAAGAGACAGAAAGAGGGTTTCTGCAAACCTTCAAAGATGTAGGGGGCAGCAGTAAGCAAAAGAAAATATCCTAAATCAGTTCAGCAATTTAAAAAGATTCAATTTGTCTCCACATTGAACTCATGGCTGAGTTACCAGGATGTGCAGCTGCCTTTTGTAAAAGCAGCACTTAGTTCACTTCTAGTTTATTAACCCAGAAAAGGTTCTGCAAAGCCAGATCCCAGGCAACAACTCACACCTGTACTGTTATTTAATGTGGCTGTGCAGGCCACAGTCAGGAGCTGACACTCACCTCCATCAGAGTCCTCTGAATTTCTCTATCAGCTGATGTGCCCTCGGAAAAGCGGCGCCCACCTGCAGCACACCAAACCCATCAGTTCTGCTACTTGATTTTTGCCTTTTAAATGGGGGGAATTGACTTTACAGCTGACTCCAGCCTTAAAAGGAGAGCCCAGCCACCCCCCAGGCCAGGAGCCTTACCAATAGCATCGATCTCATCCATGAAAATGATGCAGGGCTGATGATCTCTGGCATAATTGAACATCTCCCGGATCAGCCGAGCGCTCTCGCCGATGTATTTGTCCACTATGGAACTGGACACCACCTTGGGAAGGACACAGGAGGATGAGGAGGCTGCAGAGCAAACAGACCCCAAGGGGGTGGGGGCACTGCCATTACACACCTTGAGGAAGTTGCAATCCAGCTGGCTGGCAACTGCTCTGGCCAAAAGGGTTTTTCCTGTGCCTGGATAGACAAGAGATTGAGGCTGTTTAATTACTGACTCAATACTGCCTGCCAGTGACTTAGGAAGGAGGGAAAAAAGGGAAAGGGGG
>JACDOX010000451.1:105888-120043 GCA_014549065.1 Cardinalis cardinalis | reverse complement strand
GGACTTTCTTTGGGGCTGGCTTTGTGGCATTGTTGCCCAACTGGTCCCACATGCAAAGTGCAGCTCTAGGTCCCTGTTACCCTCCAGGAATGGCTTCCTGAGGCTCATCCAGGAGGGACCTGAGCTGGCAGCCTGTGCTCACTGCAGCCATGTCCATTCTGCTTAAACTTAACTTGGCTTGCTGGGAAAAAGAAAGAAAATGATGATTTTTTTTATTGTCTGCAGTGTTAAAAAGTCCTGGCTGAGTTGTTTACATTTGTTATATATTTAGTTGTTCCATTTGATTTCTTATTTTTGATGTTGTTGRTTTTGATTTTATTGGTTTTTTCTCCCCTAGGTTACTGGTTATTTAGATGACTGCACCTGTGATGTAGAAACCATCGATGCCTTCAACAACTACAAACTTTTTCCTAGACTGAATGAACTCCTGCAAAGTGACTATTTCAGATACTACAAGGTCGTTTTTTTATTGCAAGAATTGTATTTATTTGTGTGCTGCTGTCTGTTTTTTTTAGTCTCCTGTGAACTTATTGCTGATCTTTTTAAAATCAGACACCTGCATTTTMACCCTGATCTTTTGAGGGTGCAGTCAGTCTGCTGGCCCCTTCTGTTATGAGGAGAATCTCAATAAGATGCAATGTACCTTTAAGAGGATTTCAAAGATACTTTCTTACCCATTTTTCCCTCTTAAGCAACACATTAATGAGAGGACTTCCTTTGGTGAGCTGATTGAAAGATGCTGATGAGCAGTGATCCATAATGAGAGGATTTCCCATGGAAAACCTGCATTAGTTCCAGACTCTCAGGTTCATTGATGGCTGTTGCTGCCAGATTTTCCATGGATTGGATTCCATGAGGTGGATTCTGCTCCCATTCAGTCARATTCCCTTTATGCCCCTCTCTTCCAAACCCACCAAATCTTGTTAAATATTAATTATTTTGGAAGAATAATTCTTGGTACCAACTCGTGGAAGAGAAAAATTTAGACTTGTTAAAGAAGCTCATGTCATTCCTCATTCCAGGGTTGGGATTTGTAACAGAATTACTGAGACTGGCCTGAATGAAGCCTTGAATCCTGGAATTCCAGCTCCAGAGCAGAGGGAGCTCTGGCCCTCAGAACATTTTGGAATTATGGAAATGTCTGGGTGGGAAAGCCCCAGCAGAAAGCCCCAAGCACGGATTAAAAGGATTTAAACCTGTGCTGATAACAAGGTTGTGAGTGATGTTGTCAATCTGGGTCACCAGGGAGTTGCTGGTTGGAACAAACAAGTGCAGAACTTGGATTTCTCTGGGAAAACTGGGGAGTGGAAGGTTGGCTTGGCTGCMTGAGGGAGATGTGTTATTGATGGGTGATGTGTTATTTGCAGGTAAACCTACAGAAACCTTGTCCCTTTTGGGAGGACAACAGTCACTGTGGGATGAGAGACTGTGCTGTACAGCCCTGCCCCTCTGTAAGTACCAAATCCATTCCTTTACCTTTTTTTAAATTTATTTAACTTTTGCAGAGCAAGAGGAAACAGCAGCCAAGTGACTGAATCTTTATTTTAGTTATAGCAAAACTGRGGCTCTGCTGGATCTTTCATGGGTGCAGCAACACTGGTGGCCATAAGAAAGGCCAAAATCCTAAATTCTGTAATAATACTAATTAAAGTTTCAAGGCAGGCTGGGATTTTAACAGCTGACCCTCTGCAAACAGCCAAAAACTTCTCCTGGTCCTTTCTTTATTTTTTCCATTAGTAATTAGTTTTTAGGGCAAATCCTTTATAGTTTTTGTGTTAATTGACAGAATTTGTTGCCCACGAGCTGCACTGTGATTTAATTTTGGCTGATGAATTTGTCTCAGAGCTTTCCAGCCCTGTTGTAGGAGAAATGGCTCTTTCAGCATCCCATTTCCAAGGGCACTCTTGTCCCTGTATCCTGGACAAAAGGGTTTTGTTCCCTGAGCTGTAAGAACACACCCTGGCTGCAGATGTCTGCCCAAAAGCAGGGGGTGAGAAGGTGAGGGAGGCACAGCTTGGTGCCTGGTGGCCCCTTTGGGGACATTTCATGTTTTGGTGTTGACAGCCAGCACAGACTGTCTTACTCCCTCACTCTTGGGTTCTAAAATGGAATGAGGAATTTTTTTTTTTTTTTTACACCTCAAAATAACCCTAAATGTTGTTTAAATACTTTTTATTCCTTAAAAAAAAAAATCTATTTTTGGTAGTGATTATGAGTAATGTGATGGAGTTACAATTACCTAAGTTTTAGCTAAAAGTTGTTCTTATTTTAAGAACTGACTGTCCCTGCTGTTCTTAATTATTTTGATTTGGGTCTATTTCATCCTGAAATCAATAAAAATAACTCTTATTGCTTAATTTTTCTTTTTACCATCACAGTATTTGCTCCTGTAGAAATTCTATTGCCTTCCTACTCCTGGAGAAAATGGAAGCTGAGGAGGATTTTGGGGCTGGTTGTGTGGGGCTGACATTCCATGATGGAATGGTCGGAGGGAAGTTTGGAATATCTTGAGTCAGGGGCTGGGAGATGAAAAATATGAGGAGGCACCTGGGCTCCTGSCAGGAAGGTGATGCCAGACCTGGCTTCCTCAAATTCCTGCTGGGATAAGCAAAGCACAACCTGATGTAGCAGCTGTGGAAAGCTGCAGACCTTTGGAGAAAAGGAATCTTGCCACAACAACAACAACAAAAAAAAATCAAAATAAACCACTAGGAATGTTGCTTCTCCTTGGTCTGGGGAGGAGTGAGGAGTACYTCAAGCTGGGCTGAGTGTTGTGGTCACCTTGTCACCTCTGGCAGCTGTGGTGACACCCCAGACCCTTCCCAGAGATGATCTGAGAGGTCTCCCCAGCCCCACCGGTGGCACTGGCTTTGTTTTGTCTTTCAGGATGAAGTCCCTGATGGAATCAGAGCTGGAAGTTACAAGGTGGGTGTGGCTGAGCACAAAAGGATGAGGGGGGTTTATTTTGTGGTCCAGCTTTGTGCCATAGAAGTGACAAGGTTGGAAAAAACCTGGAAGATCATCGAGCCCAGCTGTCACTGCACCAGCCCCGTGTCCTCAAGGACCACATCCASCTGGGTTTTGATCACTCCCAGGGATGGGAACTCCACCACCACCCTGGGCAGCTCCTTCTAATGCCTGGCAACCCTTTTCAGGGAGGAATTTTCCCTAATATCCAACCTGAGCTTCCCCTGGCCCAGCCTGAGGCCGTTCCCTCTGCTCCTGTCCCTGTTCCCTGGAGCAGAGCCTGGCCCCCCCGGCTGTGCCCTCCTGGCAGGAGCTGTGCAGAGCCACAAGGGCCCCTGAGCCTCCTTTGCTCCAGGCTGAGCCCCTCCTGGGGCTCCAGACCCTTCCCCAGCTCCATTCCCTTCCTGGACCCTCTCAAAGTCTTTTTTGTCTTGAGGAACCCAAATCTGCCCCCAGGCTTTGAGCATGGCTCARTAAATGTCAAGATGTTCTTTAGACTTGAATTTTTACTCTCTTCAAGTGCTTGGAGAGCACAGAGCCTGTGAGGTGGCTGTGCTGGATGGAGCCAGGTGTTCTGTCCCCTCTCCAGGAGYTGGTGTCACCAGGCACACAGAGCTCCCAAGGCACTGCCAGGGCTGCCCCGAGTCCCTGCAGGACTCCTCAGCATTGCACACACCTTTGGGACATGCTGTGCAAACACAGGGGGGCTGAATCATGAAAGCCTTCTTGGGGCTTAACCTGTGTTAATAGTGCATTGAAGGTTCAATTAAAACAGAAAAAAATTTATTTTTAAATCCTCATCCCTCGCCATCCCTTTGCTTTCCAACCCAGTATTCAGAAGAAGCCAACAGCCTCGCTGAGGAGTGTGAAGAAGCCAAGAGGCTCGGAGCTGTGGATGATTCTTTGAGGTTTGACTTTTTTTGCCATAATCCTTCCTTGTCCTGAAGGAAAGCTGGGAGCAGAGCTCTCTCTGAGAGGTTTTCCCCACGTTTTTTGCAGCAAGGAAACACGGCAGGCAGTGCTGCAGTGGGCACAGCACGACGACTCCTCGGACAGCTTCTGTGAGGCTGATGGTATGGGCACCTGGCAGGGGTGGCAGGGCTGGCATGGGATTTGTGCCCTTCTGCAGAGCTTTGAATCCTGGAATGGTTTGGGTTGGAAACCCCCATTTCACCCCTGCCATGGCAGGGACACCTTCCACTATCCAGGATGCCCCRACCAACCTGGCCTTGGACACTCCAGGGATCCAGGGGCAGCCACAGCTGCTCTGGGAATTCTATCTCAGCCAGGAATTCCTTCCCAATATCCCACCCATCCCTGCCCTCTGGCAGTGGGAAGCCATTCCCTGTGTCCTGTCCCTACAGATCCTGAGTGAGAGCTCCTCTCCCACTCCATGTAGCCTCTTCAGACCCTGGAATGTTGCTGTGAGGGCTCTACACAACCTCCTCTTCTCCAGGCTGAACAGCCCCAATTCCAGGCCAAAGTGTAATATTTCATCAAACCAGCATTTCTGCTCCTTCCCACCCCCCTGAACTGAGTATTTGGAAAACAATACACAAATATTTCTGACAAAGCTTCCTTGCTGCTCTGGGCCTTGCTGTGTTTAGCAAGGTGGGGCAGAGGTGGCTGGATCAGCTTTGGAAAATGTCATTTTCCCTGAGAAAATCGTTGTCCCTGAGGCAGCTGTGCTCCACAGACATCCATTCTCCTGATGCTGAGTACGTGGATCTGCTCCTGAACCCRGAACGCTACACTGGCTACAAGGGCCCCGATGCCTGGAAGATTTGGAACAGCATTTATGAAGAAAACTGCTTCAAGTAGGTGCTCTGGGGGACCAGTTCCACCAGCCTGAGGGTGCTGGATTGTGCAGAGGGGCAGGCATGAATCCTCATCCTCCTCTTTGCTCCAGTGCCTCTGCAGGGTGGGATGCACCAGGGACAAGTCATGTGGCTGGCCCCAAAGAAGAGAATTGAGTTTTCCTGGCTGCTTTTTCTTAAAAAAAAGGAGAAAGCACCACCAAACCCCCACAGAAACCCACATTTTGCTCTATCCTYTCCTTTCCTGAGCAAACTTAAAGCRTGGAAGGGGATTTTASATMCCCTCAGGCTGTTTGAAGTAGCTACTTCTGCTCTGCTCTGTTTGTGCACACAAGAGACAATAACTTGTTTACATCTCTTATTTAAATTATTTTTTTTCCTCCTCCTAGGCCTCAGAATGTAAAAAGACCTTTGGCATCTGGCAGAGGTGAGTCATTTATTTATCTCACTAAGTGGGTTAGTAGTGAACTGATCCCAGCTCCAGGAGCAGTAAATGTTCCCTGGGCTCCTTCTCCTGCTGGGTCAGAAWTATCTTGTAGCTCATGACCAAGTGYAGAATTCTGTGGCACCTGGAACTGGGTTTTTCTAGCATCCATTGTGGAAAAAGAATGTTTGATCTTCCAGTTCTGTAAAAAAGGTGAATTTTGGAAGGGCTGGGAGCAGGGCTGACCCCTGAGCTCTCCCTGGCTCCCTGGTGTCTGAAGTTGGCAGTGCCAAACCACCTGTGATGGGTGGAAATGAGAACCTGGCTGGGAYCCTCCATGGAACCACCCAGAGAGCAGCTCTGCCCTGGAGCCAAGGCCAGGCAGTGTCAGTGAAGCAGGGAAGGGCTTTGGGAACATGAGAACATCATCAACCTCCAGCAGCACCCTCTGCCACCAGCTCCTCATTTCCCYCTAGATTATGGAGCTGTTCATCCCCCTCCTGTGACCCTGGTGTGAAGGAGTGGCTCTCCTCCTGGAGATGTGCAGTGTGGCTCTTCTCCTGCTGAAGGAGATGTGCAATGTGGCTCTTCTCCTGCTGAAGGAGATGAGCAGTGTCCCTGGAGATATCAGCTTTTACTTCCTTTGCAAATATTGATCCCTCCTGCACTGGTCAGGTTACTCAGCACTGGTGCCCTCAGTGCTGCACTTGGGGTTTCTGTGTTCAGAACATTCCCAAACCTCCCTGGAGAGGATCCTTCTCTTGTCAGAGCAGTGCTTGTGCTTTGGAGCTTCATTTTGGTTGTGTGTAATGTTTTTATTCTCTTTTTCTCTCTCTCCCTCCACCACTTGTGCTGTTTTCCCCCAGGAGATGACGGAGGTGAGTGGCACTGTTTGTTTTTACTGCTAACAGAAACAAGGGGGGTGTCCTTATCCTGCTGTCACAGGCTGTGCATCAGATAATGCACCTGGTTAGCAGAATTATTCATCAGGCAAACCAGGAATTGGAGGTGTGGCATCMTAGGAAATCCTGAGTGGGATCACAAGGATCAGAGTCCAGATCTGTCCCTGCACAGACCCCCCAGCAATCCCACCCTGGGATCCCTGGGAGTGGTGTCCCAACACTCCTGGCAGCCCTGGGGCTGTGCCCAGCACCCTCTGGGGGAGGAATGTCCAACCCAAACCTCCCCTGGCACAGCCCCAGCCCTTCCCTGGGTCCTGTCCCTGCTCAGCAGAGTGAAGAGGAGATCCCTGTGAGCTCCCTTCATGTGAAGGGTTTAAAAAGTCTCCACCTTTTTTTTAACAGCACAAGTCCAGTCTGAAGGCAGTGACTCAAGTGTGAGAAGCCTTTGGGGACAGGAATTGTCCTGGGTTTTTTTCAGTGCTTATTGCTGAGAAAGCTTTGAACAGACTCATAATCCCAAACTGGGATTATCTGGAGCAGTAGGAGAGGGSTGCCCAGCTCCCTGAGGCCCTGGGAAGGGCTGTTCCCTGCAGCTCCCCATTCTCCACAGCATTTTCCTGTCTCCAGACCATCCCCAAATCCTGATCTCCAGATCCTTCCCTGCCCAGAGCAGGGACAGTGCAACCCTGACTTGTGCCATTCTGCACGCTCGGTYGCACTCTGTGGTTTTTTGGTTGGTTGGTTTGTTTGTTTTATAAAAATATCTCTCTCCCCACTGTGGCCAGAAGAGGAAAGCAATCCCTGATCTTGTTTTTGCCAGCACTGGGCTGTTGTGCCCCCCCAGCCCCCTGGGGAAAGCCCACGTGCTGCTTGAGCTGCTGCCTTGCCGTGTTAGAGAAGCATCGCTCACGAGGGTGGGCAGGAAAACTCTTTTCATGCTCTTCTAATGCTCCTTTCCCAATTTCTGCAAACTGGAGTGGGCAGAGGCTCCTCTGGGGCCAGCCTGGAGGTGGATTCAGGGCATCAGGCTTGGGCTGTACYCTGACTGATGTGTTTTCCTTTCTTTCCAGGGCACACATTTTACAAGTGGCTCAAAGGTAATCCTTGCTCTCAGCGTGGTTGCTCCTCCTGGGATGGACAGGAAATGGGAAATGGTGGGATTAGTGGCCACTCTCAGTGGGATTAGATTCCTACCTCACAGTCCAGTGAGTGCTTTCAGTGTCTTAAACTGCTCTTTTCTTTGCAGGGGTCTGTGTGGAGAAAAGAGCTTTCTACAGGCTCATCTCTGGTCTCCATGCCAGCATCAACATCCACCTGAGTGCCAGGTACCTCCTGCAAGGTAAATCCTGCTTCCTGCCCCAGCTCTCCTGCCTCACTCCTCACTGACACCTCCATGGCTCTGCCAGATGCTGCTTGGAGCCTGTTCCAGCAGCACTCAGGCCTGTTTGTGCTCTTGCAGCACCCAGCTGGTGTTACAGGGTTAGGGATGCAGTTACCTTATGCCTCCAGGTCTGACAGCATGTTCTGTACCAGCAGATATTCCCTCTGTTCTTCCTCCAAGGTTACTTTGGAGTTTCTAGCTGTGGGTCAAAGCTGTCTCTTCCCAGCCTGGTTTTATGATGGTCAGTTCAGCAAGAACCTCACCTGGGTTGGGAAATGCTTGGCTGGGCTTTCCCAAGGCCATTGGTCCATTTCCAGCAGCCATTTCCATGTCCATGGCCATTTCCATTTCCAGCAGCCATTTCCATTTCCATGGCCATTTCCATTTCCAGCAGCCATTTCCATTTCCATTTCCATTCTCATTTCCATTTCTATTTCCATTTCCATTTCTATTTCCATTTCCATTTCCTTCCTGTGCTTTGGTCCATAAATACCTGGTCTGAGGAATCCCAGTTTCAACCCTGGGCTTGAAAATCAAGGTGATTGCTGTGAAATTTGGGAAAATCATTTGGATTTAACTAAATAATGGTATTTAAGTATCTACAGCCCATTTGGACCTCACCTGGATGTGAGTCAGGCCAGGCTGGAGTTGGGAGATGGGACAATGTGGGAAACATCAGAGGCAAGAGATGAGCTGGGGCTGCAGCATCAGCTTGGGATGACTTCTGTATCTTCCACTATGTGTTTTATAGAATAATCTTAAATACATGGTAAAATGAGCAACAGAAATATTCTTTGTGGGCTTGAAAATGGAAAATAGAGGCCAGTTTACTCCATTCTTGTTTTTCCATATCATCAGGAATTCTCAGGTGTCCCTGTTTGTTAGGAAGTTTCAGGAATTACCTGAAAAAAAATCTGCAGGAGTTTTGTGTTTGCTGGGGTTTGAACTGAGTTACAATCCTGCCTCCCTTGAACGATTTTCAGGCAAAATTTCTTCACTGGCAGAGTTGTCAAGCATTGGAAGGGCTTSCCAGGGAAGTGGTGGGATCCCCATCCCTGGAGGTRGCACTCAGAGGTTGGACTCAGTCAAAGGCTGATCTTGGAGAGGTCTTTTCCAACCTTAATGATTCTGTGGCTTTGGGTCAGTGCCTTGGAAAAGCTGGGATCTGCCTGCCTGGAATCCCATTCACCATTTCCCTGCAGGGAGGAGATGAACCAGAACTAAACCCTGCTGGAACCCAGGGCACAGGGAATGTTCCTCTGCCTGTCCTGAGATGTCCTGACCCCCAGGAGAACACTGCTTTTAACCTCCATCCATGGGGAAAGCTTCCAAGACTTGGGCATGAATTGGAATCTACAAGTGTGTGACATATTAGTATAGTGAATAGTATAGTGAATTAGTATTAGTATAAATTATATTAATTACTAGTGTTACTCATATTATATATTATTTCTACATTATTATACATTATATTATATTATATTAGTTATTAGTATTAATTATATTGTGAATTAGTATATGAATACATATTAGTATTAATTATAGTGAATAAGTATATGAATAAATATTAGTATAGTTTATCACAGGGTGAAAAACTCAGAGTTTTGGGTTTTTAGTATGGAGGTGGATAGAAAACAAGCTGGAGGATTTTGAGCATTGTCTGATCTCCTTGTTCTTCATCTACTCCATTTTCTGCAGTATTAATAACACAGAGTGATAGGTTAGAAAGAACCACAACACAAATATTGGGTGAACAAACAAATAATTAGTTATTAGTAGAAAGGTAAAAATAAAATACATTCTAAAAGTTAATTGAGAAAAATAACTTCAAAAGACCTTAAACCTTTGTGTCTTGTAACCTTTTAGTACCTTTCTCTTTGTACACYAAGTCYRGTATGTAAACAACAAACTAAACTATTGATAAGAGAARAAATAAAATTGATAAGAGAAAAAATAAACAACAACCTAACCTGTAACTTTTTAGTGCCTTTCTCTTTCTACATTAAGTGTAGTATGTAAACAACATACTAAACCATTGATAAAGAGAAAAAATAACAACCTAACCTGTAACTTCTTAGTACCTTTCTCTTTGTACACTAAGTCTAGTGTGCAAAGAACATACTAAACTATTGAGAAGAGAAAAAACAAACAGCCTAAAGTCCAAACAAACARAAAGTCCCATTTGTCTCTCAGTTCTACACAGAACTTTTTAGGGATCTCCCCATCCAAGGAACCTTTGGGGGGGTMCCACAAAACCCCCCCTGCACCTCTCACTCCTTTGGGGTTTGTTTCTGTCTCAGATTCGTGGTCGGAGAAGAAATGGGGCCCCAACGTCACCGAGTTCCAGCAGAGGTTTGATGAAGCTCTCACCAGAGGGGAAGGGCCCAGAAGACTCAAAAACCTTTATTTTCTGTACCTGATTGAGCTGAGGGCCCTCTCCAAAGTGCTGCCCTTCTTTGAGCGCCCTGGGTTCCAGCTGTACACCGGGAATGAGAGCCAGGATGCAGAGATGAAACACCTGCTGCTGGAAATTCTCCACCTGGCCAAGTAATTGCACTCAGTGCCTGGGGACAGTGGCTCTGCCACCATCKCTGGGTGCTTAACCTGCCATGTAAAGCTCCTAGAAAGGCAGTTCTGGCTTCTTCCTGCAGTCAATTGTGCAGTGGGATCACAGAAAYATGGAATGGTTTGGGTTGGAAAAGAGCTTTYTAAAGGTCATCTAGTCCAGCCCCCTTGCCATGAGCAGGGACATGGAACCAGTAGTGTAGTTTTGCTGGAAACAGATTAATAATATCTATATGCAAATTACAGAATTTGGGTAATTAGTCCCACAGTTTAATTAGTCCCATGGTTTAATAGCCTTGGCTGCATTTTGGATTTAGCAGAATTGAATTTAATAACTGCCTACGTGTTAGCCCTAAAATTGGCTACCTGTGTGACTCATCTGTGGGATATCAGGCCTGGCTTCGTGTTTGCAACAAAAAAAAATCCTAAATATCTTGGTAACAGAGGTTTGGGCTGTTGGATGGAGTTTGGAGTAAAAGGAATGGAAGATACTGGAACCAGACAGAAATGGGTGTCTCCTAAAGTGATCCATGTTTGATTATCTCCTCACCCTCCTGTGTGTCTGTCTGTCAGCACTGAAATTGCTTAAAAACCATCAAGCAATGGCTTAAAAAGTCTTCAAGAYGAGATGCCAGCTCAAATTGGAAGAGAAAATACAAATTGGAATGCARTCAATACAAATTTGAAGAGAAAATAAAATCCCAGCGTGGTTTGGGTTGGAAGGGACCTTAAATCATYTCATTGCATTCCTTGGGAGTGGATGTCAGATTAAAACACCTCTGGAGATGTCCAGGGGCTCCCACCTGTGTTTATGCCCACCCCTGCCTGCAGCCATACATCCAAGGAGGGCAGAAATCAAACTCTCATCATTCCCTTCCAGGTCCTTCCCACTGCATTTCGATGAAAACTCCTTCTTCGCAGGGAATAAAAAGGAAGCTGCCAAACTAAAGGTAATTTCTGCCAAGGACCCACTGCAGGAGGCTTTTCCTACCTCAGTCCCACTGAATTCCAGGATTAATTCAGATTAATGCCTGGAAGGAGCCCTAATTAGTGCACAACCATGAATGTCTTTTCCCCCAGGAGGAATTTAGGCTGCACTTTAAGAACATTTCCAAGATCATGGACTGTGTTGGCTGCTTCAAGTGTCGGCTGTGGGGGAAGTTGCAGGTGAGATTTGTCAGCAATATTTGGGAGCTCTGGGGCTGGGATTGGCCCTTGGATACCAACCTGCTCCTGGATAGAGCTCAGGGATTCCTCACCTGAGCAGGCAGCAGCTGATGGCAGCTTGCTCAGCCTGGGAGACTGGGATGAGCCAGGAGAGGGGAGGGTGCAGAGCCTGGCTGCAGTGAAATCCTCTTGCCCAGGAGGAGGAGGAGGGAGGTTTGAGTGCTGCTGTTCAAGGCTCCTCTTTGATCCCTGCACAGACACAGGGCTTGGGCACAGCGCTCAAGATCCTCTTCTCAGAGAACCTCATCGAGAAGATTCCTGAGAGTGGCCCTTCCTATGGATTCCAGCTGACCAGACAAGAAATTGTGGCCTTATTTAATGCCTTTGGAAGGTGAGTTTGAGACTTTCCCCTCTATTTTTTTGCATAAGCTGCTGTGTACATCCAGTTTGAGCTCTAATTTCAGGCAGTTCCCAGCAGTTTTGGTGGGGACTCCTGCTCTGGTCATAGTGTGATACMAGGTGTTGGTATGGAGTACAACAGTTGGAATGATTTAAAATAYTCTTTATATTCTGCAATTCTGTAAGGAATTCAGGGAAGCATTTATGCTGAGATACAAAGAATTTCATCATTTTTAAGGGACTCTGTGACTGTGTCCTTGGGGCACATTATCCCAGGCAAGGGCTGCTGTCCTTAAGCCTCTCCCCAGTTCATTCCCAGATCATGATGGCATTTTTAAAAGGAATCCATCAGTCCAGCCTCTCTGGATGAGGAGTTTTTGTCAGAAAAGGAGGATAATGAGGCCTTTAGGAGGGGGATTTCAGGACACTCTGGTTATGCATGAGCTCTTTGTGATGTTGAGAGACCAAGAGTTTCTGGCAAACAGGATTTTCCAAGGATGAGTTCCTTAMCATCCCATTCCCCTGTGATTCCCAGTGTTTGCTTTAAAAAGAGGCAGGGGAATAGTGAAGGGCTTGGTTGTAACCTCAACCTAATTTAGCTGGAATTCCAAATCTTCTCTTCCCAAGAGCTGCTTGAAGCTTTGCTGGATGCAGCCCCTTTCTCCCAGATTTTAAATAATTCACTACATGAATGTTGCTGTAACGTTTCCCTTTTGCTTTCCTTGCACACAGGGTTTCAACCAGTGTGAAAGAACTGGAAAACTTTAGGAATCTCTTACAAAACATGAGGTGAATTCAGTGGAGAAAGAGAGATTTGAGGACAAACACCATCTTTCCACCACTCTGATTTAAACCATGGAAACCACTTGCTGGGCCTCCTGTCCCATGATTGTCTGTAACCTGCTGAGGAGATATTTTATACAAGGGGAAAAAAAAAAAAAGCTATTTTTTTGGTATAAAAATGGGGACTATATATAAATTTTATTTTATATATTGGAAGATCATTTGGAATAACTCTTTTTGAAATATTGCTGTGCTATTTGAAGATGGATCAGACCCATGGCCTTGCCTTTGGAAGCTGGAGGTGGGGCAAGAACTGTGCCATTGAATAAATTYGGGGGAAATTCCTTGTCTGCTCCATCATTCCAAGCAGCCCCTCACTCACAGTGTGCCTACATCAACTTCTGCTGCATGGAAAAAAAACAACTTCAAGGGATTGTAGGAGCTGCTGCTGTCCSAAGGTGAAGTCCTCTTCTTCTTGTGGGAACAGGGAGTTCCTGGTGCTCCTTCCAGCCCTGGCTGCACCATCCAGCAGGGAAAAAGGACAGGTTTGGGTGTGGGCAGTGCTGTTGGAAAACAGCCTCTCCTCCAGGGCTGGATCTGTGTGGAAACCCCTCTGCTTTCCACCCTGAAATGTGGGGAGAGCAGAAGAGGCAGCCTGGGCTCCAGCTGAGCTGCTGCTCTTTGGCTCAAGGCTGTGTGGGTGTGGATAAAGCTGGGGAAGGAATAAAGGAAGCTCCAGGGCTGGAGGTGCTGCTGGGTTTGGGGGAGCCAGTGCTGGGAAGGACAAAGCAGAGCCCCTGGCCAGAAGTGTCTGTGACCAGCCCTAGGAGCTGGTTTGAGCACATTGCACCTCTCAAGATGGAGACACAGAATCAGGCAGAGCCTCCCTGAGCTGGGAGGGCTCCACAAGGGTCACAGAGTGCCCAGCACAGCCCCTGTCCCTGCCCAGACCCCCAACAACCCCACCCTGGGCATCCCTGGCAGCTCCTGCAGCTGTGCCCATTCCCTGGGCAGCCTGGGCAGTGCCAGCACCCTCTGGGGAAAGAACCTTGCCTGATTCCCACCTGCACCTCCCCTGGCTCAGCTCCAGCTGCTCCCTCAGGGCTGCAACCAGAGCAACACCAGAGGATAAAATGAACCCCCTGTGTCACCCCCAGAGCCCATCCCAGAGCAGTGGGATGTGCCAGGTCCTGGCAGGGCACAGGGGACCACAGGGCCACACCTGGAGCTGGCTGGGTCACCCTGGGAGCCATCCCAGCACAAAAAGTCCTTTTGTTTTTCTAAATTTATTTCAACAGAGTAGTGCTTGGTTACAGTTTAGTGAAGAACAAATAGGTACATTCATTGGCCACAGCTCCCGGGGCAGCAGCTGCTGCCCACCTGCAAAGCCAGAACACTGTTAAACCATACCAAAACAACCCAAACAAAACAAAACAACCCCACAAAAAAACCCAAAAGAAAGTTTAATGAAAGGCAAGTATGCATTAAAAAAGTCCTTGTAACTTCTGAGCTATAAATGACTTCAGTAAAACACAGGAGCAGCCCCAGCAGGAGCTGTCAGTCGGGACAGAGGAGAAAACCCAAACTCGGCCGCTCGCTCAGGGGCCCACCAGCAACGAGGCTCACTGCCCTGCCCTGCCCTCCCAAAAACCCAGGAAGATCATAGTGTGGGTGTGTGCTTCAGTGCAAGAGGAACAATGAGCCTGTAGCCCTTGGATTTTGTAGGTTTTTTTAATTTTTCTTTTTTTTT
>JACDOX010000451.1:90416-101588 GCA_014549065.1 Cardinalis cardinalis | reverse complement strand
TTTGTTTTATCTAAAACAATGTCTAAGGGGCTTACTAGAGTGTGACTATTCTATAAAGTATTCTTGAAATCCATATTCATGCACATACAAAATCCAGACAATGAAGAAGTCAGAGCTGCTGCCAGATCCATTCTCTCTGCAGGTTTTCTCTGTGATCCTTCACCTGGGGACAGCTACAGCAGCCCTTGGTGCTTCAGGTCTTCGTAGGTCTTTTTATTCACCACATTCCCACTGGAATCCTCATATTCCTCCTCTGTGTCAGGCTGCCACCTCTCTGAAGCCTTCTGCTGTTTCAGCTTTGCCCACAATGAGACTGCATCCTCAATCTGTGTGAYGTTGGCAAAGTGTGCTGTGTTGGGAATGCCCAGGCACCTCATTCCATGGGCATGTCTCCACTCTGCAAAGTGCCTCTGGAASGCCTTGGGCCCTCGGTAGGTGTAGTTACCACAAATCTCACAGCTGTAGCTGATGTTCAGACCATGGAGTTTRTACAACCAGTACGGGATGGGCTCCCCATCCCAACCAAGAGGCAGATTTTTAGGGTTATAAATGATTTCATTATCTTCATCTTCACTCTTGCTGTCACTGGTCTGCTCTCCCTCCTCCTCCTCTCTCTCCTCCCCTGTCCGTGCCTGCCTACGCTGCACGTTCTCGTGGGTGAGGTGTCTTTGTTCCCCAAGAACTTCCACATACTCATAAATCTGAGCTTCCAGGAATGCAAGATCTTTATTTCTTTCAGTGTCTCTCTTGCTTCCTTTTGTCTTTGGGTTCTTAGCAAACAAGGAAGAATCAAGTGCTTCCAGGGATTTGCCTTTAGCGCTAAAAAGCCTCTGAGCACGCTCCTCCAGAGTCCCACCACACTTGAGCCCCAAAGCCAGCAAAGCTGATTTTAACCTGTCCAGTCCCAGGGAGGCCAGTTCCTCCCAGGAGGAGAAGGCTGAGAGGTCCAGGTGGGCACYAGCATRGGTGAGGGCACTGCTGGTCTCTTTTGGCCAGCCCAGGAATGTGCCCTTCTCCCACTTCTTCTCAAACTCCATCTGAATTTTCCCAAAAAGTTCATTCTGGTCCAGTAATGGTTTCACTCGATCKGTGTAACCCTGCAGGTACTCAAGGAGCATCTCAAGATACCTCTTATATTCAGCATTTTTTCTCTCTTTGGGAATATTGAAGAGTTGGTCAAATGTGGCTAAGTAAGTGATATAATCCAATTTCTCTGATGATCTCAGGTTAATGTACTTGAGGTGACAATCATGCAAATCCAAGTATCGTCCATACCCTTCCTCATCTGTGAACTCCACCAGATTCTGAGCTTCTTCACTCRGGTTGTCTCTGGCCTTCAGCAGCTCCTCAAACTCCACTGACATAGGAACASAGATCTCATGTGGGTGCTTCTGGTGAAATTCCTTAATTTGCTTCAGTCTGTCGTAAAACTCCACAAATTCATTTGGCCCGGAAATGGCGCTGAGCTCTTCCTCACGCAGACCATCCTTGTCATCATACAGGTTCCACAGGTTGCTGCTCACTTCCATGTACCTGTCCTGCATGGCCCGGGTGTGGTGGTCCGAGTTGATCTGGTCGTGGAGCTTGGACTTCTTGGTGAGCATGTYCTTCACCATCCTGTCCATGAGCCGCTCCCGCTCCTCGTGGTACCGCTGCTGCTGCTCCAGGATTGTCTCCATCCCGCTTCCCTGTGCGCCTGCAGCTCTCCTGTTCTCCCAAGATTATTTGCACCAATTAATTTCTTAACCAAGTCCTATAACCTTGAATTTTATCTGCAGCAGTTCCCTAAAGTTTAGAAATAATTAGCTCACAAATAMAATGTTACTGCTGAAGCAGACAAAGTCAGAATACAACCTGACACCCTGTGGGTCAGACTGTTGGTAGCCGTCCGAATAAATGGTTGTTGCAGTTCTCCYGGAGTGACAAAGGTGGCTCTGTTGAAGAGGTGATCCTGTAGAAGGCTGTAGTTGTCCTCTGAAGGTCCAATGGTGTCTGGTCTTCCTCTGGGAATCCAGTGGAAAAGGCTGCTGTGGTGTTCCCAGGCTCAGATTATAYCCAGGTAGGAATGCTTTGGCTCCTCCCCCTGGGCAGAGCATCTCCCARTGGGATGATGGAATTTTATCAGCAATGCAGGGACACTCAATGGCCCATTAAGAGAAGGTATCTCCTGGAGRGAGGATCCATTGTGGAAGAGATAAAGAAAACTGCCCCACCTGGTTTTAACAGCTGCCCATTAAGAGAAGCTATTCCCCCAGAATCATGAGGGATGGGTCATGGAAGAGATAAAGAATACTTTCCCATCTGGTTTTAACAGATGGYGAYAGAATACATCTGGTTACATCTTGCATTGCARTCTAAGACAGTTAAATATTACCTTTCTATGCTGCAAGATATAAAGCTGTGTTTTCAAGAGGTAAGATGACTCTGACTAAAACAGCTGAGATGAAACCCTGACAAACAGCTGTTCATGGATAAAGAAGATACAGTGTGTTCACCCTTGATTTTGCAAAGATTCTATTGCTCGTTACAATCTCTGCTGCTTTATCTTCCATAGATAACACAGAAGAGTCAGTGATGATTCTCCATTAYGGCTGTTGTTGATTGTAAGCTGGTTTAGTGCTTTCCTTTGTTTCATTTTGCTGTCACAGGTACATGACTGTTTAGAAAGGTGTTMTCTCATCTTCCTGAGAGGGTTACCACTGATAATTGATTACATGATGTGAATTTACTGATTTAATAATAGGCATCATTCATAAGATGTTATAACTGTATTTATAGCCAGTTTCTTATATGCTTTAACATCTCTTTGTGCAATTATTTAAATAGAGACTCATGTAGTTTTAGGATCCTTCTTTTTTCTTCTCTAGCTGCTTATGCATCTCTTAGGCCAGCTTAGCTCTCTGGCCAGTCCCTGCCCTGGCTCTATGGCTTGACCAAATGCTGTCTCAATTATTTTTCAGACTTCCAAGAAAAGATACTTGAGCATTCTTGAAAGCCTCCTCTAAACTGCTGGTCTTGTGGTTTTTCCCAGTTACTACAGAAGCTCTCCAGAAGTTTGCTGTGTTTGAAGCATCTCTATCCTGAAGGAAACTTTGGAGGGATCCAACTCCTAGATGGTTTGATTAGTCTTTAACCCCAAGGCCTTTACTYATAACTGCTATTCTTAAGAGCCTTGTTTTAAAATGTGTTTAGGGAAYTCCCTCCCAGATGGAGCTTGGGCTGTGGCCAGGCCTTAGCYCTACCTGGAAGGAGAATTTGTCAATAAACCTGATGTTTTCTGCATCAAAACTGGATTCAGGTCACTTTGACTTGGCAATTTGACCCTTTATATATGACAGCTGAACCTATCTTTAGAGTGAGCTTGGGAATTATTATCTGGAAATAATTATCCAAGCCCTCACTAAATTGARGTTTGTCAGCTGTTCACAGACTCTGKGATGATGGTACAGTGTTTCAGAGATTCCTAATTACCTAATTTCACATGTATTATTAATTATGTGTATTATCTGAAGTAGTCTTAATTGTTGTACCTGGCTTATTCCTGATTGCTGTCACTTTCTTGTTCAGTACATGTATGGTTTTGCCTTGATGTTTCCTCATGCTCATAACCAAAGATGTGCATCTCATCTTAAAAGAGCCAAGAGAAGGAGAATTTAGTGCTGTAAGAACATCCAAATAATCTAATATGTACATTAGAAATTTAGACAAAGAATTTTGAATAATTCAATATTTGCATTAGAAATTTGGAAAAAAGATCATCAAATCTAAATCCCAATTGAGTGTGCCTCAATTAGCAAAGCCTAATTGATTCATTGACTTCAAGAGAGGGTGTGCTTGTGTTTTATCAGCAGCAGGTTTGAAGTGGTCACCTGTTTGTTCAATCTATCACCCATCACCTCTGGGGAAAATGAGGCCCAGTGGAAAGAGAAATAACCCAATCACCCTGCAGCCCTCGTGGCCAGAACAGGAACAGAAGCAGGACTGCCAAGGCTTAGCTGTGTCTGCAAACTACAGAGGCAATTTGCCAACAAAAGCCCCATGTCATCATCACAGTACAGTGTTCCTGCTAACCTTCTTCAGCTATTCCCTGTTCCAGGATCCAGGAGGACATTCAGTCATGTCAAAGATCAACATTTCCAGCTAATGGACTTTCTCCTGAGTCTCAGCTATCTGGACTTTAAAACAATGRTCATTTATCTCCATTTCCCTAAGAGACATTGGACATTATTCTTTTGTTTTCTCATGCTGTGAAATTCTGTGTTGATAAGCTTTGTTGATTGTAATCAGTCTTTTATCCCATATCTAACCAGTGATAACCTTAATGAGATAATACCCTCCCAAGAGCAAGCTGTTTTAAGATCAGAACAGAGCCTTTTYTAAATTAATGAAAAGGGTGARATGTTGTAGACAGGTAGAAGAACTATAAAAGAAAGGCCTTATGAAATCAAATTGCCAAAGCTGGCCTGTCATTTCTTCTAAGTGCAGCTAACAAGCAATTTGCAAGTTGCCATGTGAAGCTATTTTGAGAATCAGAAGCTCCTTTAACACAACATTCTATTCTGAGGAAGAAAAACAAATGCACCTGTGTAAATAATAAAATTTGTCCCATGAGAATCCACAAAGGAAAAATGTAAACATATCTAGAGAAAGAAAATTTGATAGACATATACAATAGCCCTTACTCACCAGTGAACTGAATTTCACTGCATTGCTGACCAATTAGGTTTAACAGAGTGMTGGTATTTCCTACAAACATGAGCTTTGTGAATAAAGAATTTGCTTTCTGCATGAAGGAAATGGAGCCTTGGCTGATTTATTCCAACGGTGAGAGACTTGGAAGTGAAGTGGAAAGGAAGTAAAGTGTTCCAGGCCAGGCTGGACAGGGTTTGGAGCACCCTGGGATAGTGGAAGGTGTCCCTGCCCATGGCAGGGGGTGGAACAASATGGGCTTTAAGGTCCCTTCCATCCCCAAGCATTCCATGATTCCATGGTGACAAGGCTGCCAGGATGCCTTGTAAGAGTTTTGCTGGGGATACCTGACCATTGTCCTCCACACCAGCACTTCCTGCAGAGCTTTGTCCCAGCTCCCTTCCAGAACTTCACCAGCTCTCACTCCCCAGTGGAGAAACCCCTCTGGAGATCATTTCAGAGCCCTGTGAAATGGATCCCAGCCCTCCTGTCTGCAATCACCACCTCTGAGCACCATCCACCTCTCTGAGCTGGTCACTTCTGCCCAATAAAAACAGCTCCTTGTGAGCTGCACAAGGGAACAAAAGCTCTGTCAGAGGCTCCTTGCTCCATCTACCTTGCCCAAGCTGCCTCTTCCACCAAAGCTTTTCCTAGGAGCAGAAGCCAGGAGCTCTGGTGCTGCCCCAGAGGGCAGCAGAGCAGCAGCACAACCCCTCCTTACCCTCCTTCCCTGGCCCCGAGCCGTGACAAGTCATCGTCGCTGTCGTAGCGCCTGGGATTGTCAAAGAAATAGGCCCTGGAGCTGTAGCTGTGGCTGTTGACCATCCCTGCTGGAGTCTGCCAAGGAGAAAGGAGTTAGGCCAGAAGCAAAACATTCCCAAAAAGTCATCCCAGGCATCCTCCCAGCACAGGGGGACTTGCTCAGGCCTACCAGGTTCTGGCTCAGTCTCTGAGCGCGGAAGAACAGCACCACGAAGGTGGTTGGCACCAGCTCCCAGAGGAACAGGACCACTCCAAACACCACGTACTCCTCACTGCTCACCTCCACGTGCACCTGTGGGCACAAGGCAGAGGGGTCTGTGTCATCCCAGCCACCCACAGAGCTCCCAGAAGCTGGAACTGGGYGTGCAGAGCAACCTTTCCAAAGGCAGGAGTCCCCAGAGCAGCACAGTGACCTTCACCTGGTGCTGCTGCTGGTTTGGGTGGGCTGGTTCTGCTCAGAGGGTGCCACCAGGGCACTGGGAGCTCCTGCCCACACCAGTGACTCTCCCTCACACACAGCCATGCCCGATTAAGCATTGCTGTTCTGCTCTAGTTGAGTTGTCCCTCCTCTCCCTCACAAGAGGAGCTGGCAGGCTGAAAGGGAAGAGCAGGGAATCCTTCCTGAAGAAGTGGCTGGGGAGAGGAGGACTCAGTTTGCTGGGAGCAGAGAACAAGCAGAGCAGAAAGGCAGCTCATGGGGRGGTTCAGCTATCCAGACACCCCCCCAGAACCCCCTGTTCACCCTCRCAGGATGAGGAGTGACTGCATCTCACTTCACTGGCTCTGGATTTGGGGGTCACACACTCACCTTGTCTGAAAGGTTGTCCCAGCCATAGTTAAAAGGACCAGGAACATTGTCTGGAGATATGGCCACAGCTACCAGGTTATAGCAAGCCCTTGAGGAATACAGGAGGGCCACTACAGATCCCACCAGAACAGCCTGGCAGACAGATGTTCCCTAGGACAGGAAGAAATAAAGAGAGTTTTAATAGAGCTGTGATGTTCTTCCCCATTCCCTTGAATGCATGAGCAGCTGTGCAGGCAAGAATGACCCAGAACATTTGTATGTTGTTGCTAAAATATTCAGAGCTGGGTAAGAGCTTTCTCATGTGATGAGTTCACTGCAGGAGCCACACAGCCAGAGCTGCCTGGGAGCAGGGAAGGATCTGAGGCACTGGAGTGTCYCTGGCAGGACTTTCAGTCAGCTCCAAACTGGGGGTCCAGGGAGATGCTGTTCCAGCCCCTGCCTTCCTCTGGGAATCTCCACAAGGCCAACAACCAACCAGCAGGAAAATCAACTTCTGCTTCACAGCCCAGACCCTGCAGAGGTGTTCACCCAGCCCTGTCACTTGCAGCCACCCAGCACCCCAACACTGCACACAATGTTTGTCTAAGAAAGAAGCTCAAGTATTTGGGGTAGGCAGAAAGACCCAGAGCTTGAACCCCAGCACCTGAAGGGAGCCCACAGGAAAGATGGAGAGAGAGAGACCATTTACAATGGCCTGGAGGGACAGGACACAGGGAATGGCTTCAAACAGACAGAGGGCAGGGTTAGATGGGATATTGGAGGTAAATTCTTGGTTGTGAGGGAGCTGAGGCCCTGGCACAGSGTGACAGAGAAGCTGTGGCTGCCCCTGGACCCCTGGAAGTGTCCAAGGCCAGGMTGGATGGGCTTGGAGCAAYYTGGGATAGTTAAAGGTAACCCATGGCAGGAGGTTGGAACTGGATGGGATTTAAGAGCCCTTCCAACTCCAATCATTCAGGAATGCTGAGACAAACCAAGTTTTGTTAAATCTATCCATGAATCCCTTTAATGGCTGCTGGGAGGCACCAAGTCACAGTGAGGGGCAAACACCTCTCAGCACCTGAGCTGCCTTTGTGTTTAAGCAGAGAATCTGCTGGGGAAGCTCATCCCAGTGGTCTGCTGCACATCCCAGCTCTATTTTCCTAGACCTGGAGCTCAGGACAGCATCTTGAGGGAGTCAGCAGGAGAGAGGTGCCAAGAGACAAGTGACAGCCCTGAAGCCCAGCACATATCCTGCTGCCACTGAAGCTGAGCCTGTGGTGCTCAGGCCAGCACAATGAGGCACAAAGGCTGCAGAAGCAATCTCCAGCTCACAAGGACSCCAGGACAGGAGCTGGCTGCAGTCCAACCACCTTCCCACCTTCAGCCCTGCTGCTTGGCTTTGAGTTCAGGGGCAGGACAACCTTCTGGGGCATCTGTGTGACATTTCTGCTCATCCCCAGCCTGTTTCTGCAGCCATTTCCCAAACACAACATCAGAGGATGCCCCAAGGCAGGGGAGGGAGGCACAGACCTTCAGCAGGGTGATTGTCCAAGTGGAGAGAGCAGAGGCTTCCCTGGAGCASGTTGCACACAGCCCAGGGGCAGCCTCAGGCATGTGAGGAGAGGAAGTTCCTGCACTGGGGGAACTGGGTGAGTTAATGAGTGCCCAGAGCCAGTCAGAGCTGGATAGCAGGCCCAGGCCAGCAGGGATGTGAGCAGCTTCTCTGCCCCTGCCTCACTGGATGCAACCAGCAGCCTCTGGACAGCTGTCACAGAGCCAGGCAGGACACCAGACCCAGCCCACACCCCCTGGATTCCAGGAAGCCACCGATGCCCTCTGCTGCTTAAGGAGCCACACATCTCCTACAGAAAGCCTCAGCTCCAGCTGGCTGTGCTCAGGGGCTCTGGTTTTTCCTCTAGATGTTTGCAGGCACTCAGGTGGACACTGATTGCAGCCTCCTGCCACACTGCAGGTGACTTTTCCACTTTCCTATTTGCTGGAAAAGAGCTGTRTGTGTTGAGACCCTCACATGTCCTGCTTTGGGACAGGACCTACAGCAACTTCTCCTCCCATTCCAAAATGCTCATCTCATCCTACCCAAGTAGAGTCCACCTAAAGCTGGATTTCTGGGTGATCCCCTTTGCAAGGAATCATGMCACACCTGCTACAGGTAAAATACACAGCACAAACTGCACCTGCTGCTCTGAGAGAACCCTCTCTTCAAGGCAAACCTGGGATTTTCCATGCCTGAAAAGAAGCAGCTCATAAATCTGTTATGCCAAAGCTGCAGACAAAGTATTCCCCTAAAACATGCAGGAAACATCACYCCCACAGCAGGAGCATGCACTTTGTGAAAGGGAGGAATCCAAGAGTTGCCACCTCTACACTGGAAGGAGAATTTGAGCCAGAGCAGCTCAGATGCCACCAGGCCAGCGCTGCCCTGAGTGAGCACACCCAGCTCCAGCTGAGCAGTCCCAGAGGGCATTCCCAAGGCATTTACCCACCTTGGACTCGAGGTAGACATTGGCTGAAGACATCTTTCCCAGTTTGCACATGCAGCAGGCCAGGGAGATGGCACAGAGGATGAAGAGGCTGTCGTTGACCAGAGCCCGGGCCAGGACCGTCCACCTGAGCTGCTTCTCCGGGACCTCTCCGTGGATCAGCATTGCACAGGTTAAATTCACAACCAGGAACAGGAGGCTGGTGAGGATGGAGCCCAGGTACAACAGGACCCTGGAGACATGGTGAGGTGGAAAAATGGTCAGTGAGACAAGGCCAGGTTCATTCTGCACCTCCCTCCTGCCTCAGCAGAGCCTCCCAGGGCTCAGCTTGCTGGGAAGCTCAGGCATTCCAGCAAATTTCAGGGGTTGTAYTGGCAGCCCAAGGCTGCAGAGGATTTGTTGGAGCTGCTCTCATAACACATGAGCAGCGTAAGCAGTCATGAGTTACAAGACTCATCTTCTGACAGTCAGGTTCTTATCTTGCAGATTTTAAGTGTTGCTCCAGCTCTGCATTAACTCCAGTCAATAAGCCATGAGTCATCACAACCACTGCAACTCCTTTCTTGAGAGCCCCTGGAGCTTGCATTTTCCACCCTGGGTTTCCCTGGGAAGCACCTGGGCTGCACAAACCTGGGGCTCCCCCATTGCTCAAGCCTTGTTCTGCTGATCTTTCCTGGGCTGGGACAGCTCAGAGTGACCCTATGAGTCCACCCAGGGGAGCTGGGATGCTTGAGCTCCTCTGGCACCCCTGAAGCTCCCAGTCCTGCTCCAAGGTGCAACTCTGCTCTTTTCTCAGAGCACAGGTATGGAATTAGAGCTCTGCTCAGGTTTTGGGGCCTGACCCTCCCATTCCCAGCCAGTTCCCCTGGGACCAGCTTTGAAGGCAAGGTCAGGACAGCAGCACTTACTTGTACTTGTTGAATTCAGCTGCACATTTCACTTTGAATATCACCTGGAGGAAAGAGTTGCACAGGGTTAATTTAGGTTTCCTTTCAACTTTGTTTAGAGATAAACAGGGAAATCAGAATCCAGCTGGACATCTCCAAGGAATCTGGATTATTTATTAGCACCAACTCTTGCTCTGGACCCAAAAGAATGGTACTTTCTCCTTGTACAAGCCCAGCCCAAATACAGGTTGCCAACAACCATAAACATATTTAACACCCCATGTGTGACAAGCACTTCAACACCACACCTTGAAGATTTCAAGAAAATAAGGGAGTTTAGCACTTCAAAGTCCTTCAAAAATACACCTCCTTTCCCCAATGTTTTAGGCTATTTTAGGACCTTAACCATGCTGGATTTCCATGAGAGAGGAGCAGGGACAGTTTAGGAAGGTGCAGACACTCCCAAGTCACAGCTCAGATGTGAATTCCTGCTGCAAAGGCACAGGGAACCAGTGCTCACACTGCTCAGGAACTGGAATATGGTTGTGTCCAGCTCCAGGTTCAGACTCCACCAGGAAGGATCCCAGAGCTGGGGTCCCATTCAGCCACAGGCAAAGCTCATGTCCTGACTGGAGACTTGGAGGGAACTTGGGAAGAGGCACAGACACATCCAGAATGATCCCCCCTGCACCTGTGGGATCACTGCACAGCTGTGGAGGTTCAGTTTCCCTTCTCCCACAAGGAGCCTTCCCTGTCAGCAGTGAAGGATCACTCATCTCCTCCCAGGCATCCTCAGGCAGCTTTTGTCCTGGTGGGATTCCTTGGCTCCTGCTTCCAAGTCAGCACTGAGGTAGAAATGGCACATGAGCTTCAGGAATCAGGCTGCTGCCAAGGGGTTTTCCAGAGCCATTTCAGGATCTGAGGGCTGTCTGAGCCACTGCAGTGCTTCCAAGCATTTCAAAGGACATTGGACAGCTTCAGTGATTCTCTTCCAAGAGCCACTTCCACTGCCTGGCTCCTCTTCCTGAGAGAGGGTGAGTTTAACTTMGTGAGGAGTGAGATGTGGTTCTTCAGCAGAGGGAGGTATCCAGCCTCAGGAATGTTCTCTGTCCCCTTGTCCTGGCACACAGAAGTACAGGAGTGTGGCACAATCCACCCTGAGCCCTAAAACTCATCATTTGGGCCACGTGGTGACACCAAAACAGAAATATCCCTGAATCCTCCCTTGTTTGCTGTGGGTGACATTCAGGCACTTTGGAATCACTGAATCACTGAGGCTGGAAAAGCCCTCCAAGGTCACCAAGTCCAACCATTAATCCAGCAGCACCACATTCACCACTAAACCATGCCCTAAAGTGCCACATCCATGAGTTTTGCAAACACTTTCAGGGCTGGGGACTCCACCACTGCCCTGAACAGCCTGTTCCAACACCTCACCACCCTTTCAGTGAAGAATTTTTTCCTAACGTCCAGTTAGGATCTAAATATTCCCTGGCACAACTTGAGGTTGTTTCCTCTTGTCCTGTCAAAACAGGCATTGGTGACA
>JACDOX010000451.1:29008-82900 GCA_014549065.1 Cardinalis cardinalis | reverse complement strand
CAGGCTGAGGATGTCCGGGTGTCCCTCACGGACCGGGAACATCCCCGTTACAGGCTGGGGCGGTCCGGGTGTCCCTCACGGACCGGGGACATCCCCGTTACAGGCTGGGGCTGTCCGGGTGTCCCTCACGGACCGTCTGTTCCTTCCGTGCAGGCGGCCATCCCTGTGGATGCCGGCACAGCTCAGCTGCGAACAGCTCGCGGCTCCGGCGGATACCGAGAGGCCTCGCTGGGCTCAGGGATCGCTTCCCCCGGCTGGCACAGACCCAGCTGCGCTGGTTTGAGCCCATCCCGGGCTTTTCCAGCCGTGCAGCCGGCGCCGAGGGACACTGGGGCCGAGGGACGCCTCGGTGCTGTCCCAGTACTGCGGAGCAGGGCTGAGGACATCGGCCTGAACGCTCCGGACACCAGGTGGGTGACAGCCCTGAGCCGTCCGCTGCTTGCTCGGTGATGTGCGCCCATTGCCGGCTGCTTTCCAGGGATTTCGGGGGGCTGGTTCCCAWGGACAGACTGAACGGAGCAGCAGCAGCAGCAGCAGTGGGTGATGCTGGTTCCAGCAGGGAAGTGGTGGAATTCAGCAGGTGGAGATTCCTGCACATGGTGATTCCAGCGTGCAGTGATGCTGTCAGGGAAGTGGTGGATTCACTTCCTTGGAAGTGTTCACAAACCACTTGGGGACATGGGTTATGGTGGGCTGGGCAGTGCTGGGGGAATGGTTGGACACCTCTTGGAGGTTTTCTCCAGCCTGTGTGATTCCATGCTGCAGGCTGTCTGCTGTGCACAGGAATCAAAGCCCTCCTCTCCTGGCATGGGCAGAGACAAAGGCTGCAGCATGTCCCTCCTGCAGCCTTGGATAGCAAGTGAGACCTGTCTGCTGGGAAGTTAGACCTGGAAATGAAAATGAAAGTGAAACTCTTCTGGAAGTGGCAGGATAAAGGGCAGCATGGGAACATCAAAAATCCAGGCAAGAAATCCAGCAAAAATCCAGGCAAAGCACACTGGGATGCACTTGGATGTTCCCAGAAAAGGATCCCTGCGCTTCAGGATGCTCCCACAGCTGCCCCTGTAGGCAGTAGGGAGATGGAATGAGTGTAAAGGGCCAGTGGTTATTTCAGTCCCATAATTGCAGGCTCATCCCAAAGCTCTGGAGAAACATCTCACTGTCATTCCAACTCCAGATGCTGGGGAATTGCAGCTTAACCACTCTACTCAAATCAATTGTGTCCAAGAACTTGCTTTTGGAAAGTTTGAAAGGACTTGGGTTGAGCTCTGTGCCAGCTAATTGGGTGATGATAATGAACCTGTGATAATTATCATGGGGTTGTGATGAACTTGTCAGCTGTGTTGAAAAAGTCTGGAGCAAGGAAGGGACATGTGTAGTGAAAATAGGAAAAGTCAACATAATTCCAGGCAAGGAATCATGGTATGGGTTGGAAGGGACCTTAAAACTCATCCAATCCCACCCATGCCATGGCAGGGACACCTTCCATCATCCCAGGGTACTCCAAACCCTGTCCAGCCTGGCTTTGGGCACTTCCAGGGGCAGCCACAGCTGCTCTGGGCACCCTGTGCCAGGGCCTGCCACCCTCCCAGCCAAGAATTCCTTCCCAATCTCCCATCCATCCCTTCCCTCTGGCAGTTGGAAGCCATTCCTCTTGGGGAATGGTTGGACTCAATGATCTTAGAGGGCTTTTCCCACCTTAAGGATTCTGTCATTTTTCTGGATCACCTAAAGGAAACTTGTTTGCCTGGGTGAAACTGCAAGAGGAGCTGTCAGTGTTCCTCTCTGCCTTGCATTTTGGAGCAGCAGCAGGAGGGATATTTGTGCTGGGACATCCAGGTGAGCTGGAGAGAGAACTTCAGCCTGTCCATCCTGCTGGAGCTAAGGGATTGAGCCAGCCCCACGTGGGTTTGGGGTCTGCTTTGTGCCTTCCCTGCCAGGAAATCTGGGACAGCAGCTCCCTGGTTAAGTGCWGCCAGAAGGGCATGGAAGGCAGGTGAGAATGCTGCCAAAAATCTGTGCCAGCAGGGTGGGGGGTGAACGTCCTGCTGCAAAGAGAGCCCTGATTTTACAYCACAGGCATGAAAGTCCAGGCTGGTGGTGTTTCTGCTGAGTCCAGGGAAGCCCCTGGATGGTGGAGGTGGTTCCAGCTGGCTGTGCAGGCCATAATTCCAGCAGGACAGCAGCTCTTCCTTCTCTTGTGACTCTTAAACCCCACCCCACAACACCCTCCTGTGGGATCATGGTGTTTTCTGACTTAGAGATGTGGTAATTGAGAGGTGTTTTTAAAAACTTTCATTTCATTTTTAGTTATATGTGAAGGGTGAGACAATACAGATATTATAATTTATATTATTATAATTAGAAGCTAACTATTCCTTAATTATAAGTGTTTTTTAGCTTATTCATTTTTGTTACATTATGTTGTAAATGTTTTAAAGTTAATTATTTAAAATTACCCTTCATGGGTCTTTCTACAATGCATTTTTATAGTTTTATTTTTCTAAAGTATTTAGTTTTATTTGTAAGGTTATCTTTTGAAACTTGTTTCTTTTTTGATAATGTTTGCTTTATTTTATGGTATTTCTTTTTTAATAATGTTTGTTTTATTTTATGATATTTTTAAGTTAGTATTTCTTATTTTAAGGTTTGTATATAAATATATAWTATATTAACCTTCTATCAAACTTTGAAAATTTTTAATAAATTTATTTCTTACACCCTCCCCTGAGGAAGCTGAGCTTCCTCAGTGATAAACCTTGGCAGCTGAGGAGGAAAAGTGTCATGGAAAGCAGCTGGGACCACAGGTGATCCCAGCCCATGGATTCCACTGCAGGATTCCCAAACAAAACTGATGTGGCACAAGCAATTTCTGCCCCCACAAGAGTTTGGGCTGGATATTTCTGGTGAATTTGGTTTCACTTCAGGTCACCTACAGTCACCTCAACCCCCCAGCAGTGACACAGAGCTGGTTCACACATCCCTGGCATTTTCACACATCTCTGGCAATCCTGAAGGTGTCAATGGTGCAGGGTTCTGGCTGTTTCCAGCCCTAGGGGGTTCATTTTCCRTTGATGGGAAAGAGGTGACAGAGGAAATGGCCTAGAAGCTGAATATTCATGTCTGGGTTGATGGGGAGCAGAGGGAAGCTGCTGGGCAGGAGGGAGTGGTGAGGAGGTGCGAGGACTTGGGCAGGGAAGGGGTGAGCACACATTTTTCACAGGACCCCAGAATGGTCTGGTTTGGAAGGGACCTTAAATCCCATCTCATTCCAACCCCCTGCCATGGGCAGGGACAGTTTCCACCATCCCAGGGTCCTCCAAGCCCTGTCCAGCCTGGCCTTGGGCACTGCCAGGGATCCAGGGGCAGCCACAGCTGCTCTGGGCACCTGTGCCAGGGCCTCACCACCCTCACGTCAGGAATTCCTTCCCAATCTCCCATCCATCCCTGCCCTCTGGCAGTGGGAACCATTCCCTGTGTCATTTCCCTCCATCCCTTGTCCCAAGTCACTCTCCTGGAGCCCCCTTAGGCCCTGCAAGGGGCTCTGAGCTCTCCTTGGGGGCTGGAGTTACGTTTTAAGCTGCTGACCCTCTCCTCCAGATATAATCCTGTGACATCTTCGAGTCCTTGGAGGCTGCTCCTCTTCCTTCCTTGACAGTGAGCTCTCCCATTTGACCTGGGTGGTTCCCACGTGCCAGGATTGTGTTTATTTTTCCATCCTGCAGTAGCCAAGTTTGTCATTTAATAAACATCACCCCCCCAGCCTGATCCCTGTCCCCTCTGTCAGCCAGGGGAACAGATGGGAGGGCACAGGACCAGAAATGCCTGACACTGCCCAAAGCTGGAAAGGAGACAACTGGAGATTTTGAGATGAAAAGAAAACAAAAATTAATGTATTTCCAGCTCTGTTGTGCCTTCAGGCCTGATCCAAACCCCTCAGCTCCTGGAGAAGGCTGAGTGTGCCTGTCAGCAGCTCCTCACTCCTGGAGCATGGCACAGGATCTTTCCCTGCTTGTTTTTGGAGTGTTGGAGCTTGGGTTGATCCCGGGGCAGCCGTGGTGAGCTGCCAGCCTCTGCCAGGCTGTTGGAGGAGTGACAGCCCATGGACACAGGGGTGTTTGTTGAGGGAAGCAGCTGCAGCTCATGATGTAAATTCTGCATGGATTCAGTCCCAGCTTTGTCCCTTTGTTGGGCAGGGAGCAGCCACGCTCCAGCAGCAGAGAGCAATCCCTGAGGAGCWGGCTGGGAAGGAATGGAGTGGGAAGAAGGTGGCTTCTCATCCTTTAACCTCCTCACATCATCTGCCATGGTCTGGAGTGAGCAGAATCCCAAAATCCCAGATTGGTTTTGRTTGGAAGGGACCTTAAAGATCATCTTGTTCCATCCCAGGGGCAGGGACACTTCCCACCAAAATCAATCTGCTCAGGAAAATTCACACTTAATTCTCTGGGGAAGTCAAGGTGGCTGCTGAGAAGTGGCAAAATCAGTAGCCAGAAGCAGAAAAGATTTTACAGAATTCTTGTCTGACTTATTGCTACACATATTTTAGGTCAAGGGTAATCTGATTTTTTAATTAATCCTTTAAAGGTTAAATTGTATAGAACGTCTGATCACAGAGTAAAGAAAAAACCCAGCAGTATATACAAAAATAGCATCCATTTAAGTTACATAAATCCTTATAAATATAAGAGAGAAATCAGTTATTCTATAAAAAAAATAATTTGGAACATGTGTTCCTGAAGCACCAGCAGAACATCCTCATGCTAAGGACTTCAGCTAGCAAATCTTTATAAATATACCTGCAAAATTCTCCCTCACTCTGGCCAGAAACAAGCGCCAGAAGATGCACATTTCTGTTTTGCACTGAAACAGGAGCTCTCCTATTTGAATCTCAAATGGCCACTGGGTTTTTTGGCAACCACAACACGTCCCATCCCTTTGCAAACACCTTTCAGGGCCACATAAATTCTACTGGCACCCTCGAAGCTTTGTAGCAGGAATTGAGACAGTTTGGGCGGGGGTTTGTGGATGATGCTGTCACTGCTTTGATGCCTGTGCATGGGATTTTTGTTTGACTCAAAAGAAATAAAAAGGAGGGAGGAAAAGCAGCCCTAAGCTGAAAGCACTGAGGATCTGTGCACTTGAAGGTGCCACTCAGAGGGAATGGAGTGGCCTCTGCTGTCCTCTTTGCAGTTGTCTGAGTCACCTGTGGATTGAGTGACTAATTCATAATATCCTCAAGATGTTTGTGTCATATTAATAATAATTTCCACAGTTGGAARTTACAGTCATGTAACAGAGACTAAAACAGAGAGACACTCATATATGTGTTTGTGTGTGTGTATGTATTTTATTTTTTTTATTATTTTTTCTCCCAGTTGTGATTCTCCTGTGCCTGCAGCTGGGAAGAGCCATGCCAGCCCAAAAGGACAGATGGGTTTTTTCCTTGGTTTTCCTTCTCTTCTGTGCCTCCTCCATCCCACAATGTGGAAGTGCCAGCCTGCAGCAGGAGCAGAGCCCCCAGCACTATTTTAGTGGCTTGGAAGCTGGAAAAACATCCTTGGCTTTTTTCAGCCCCAGTGGTAAGTGTTTAATGKGAGTTTCCAACAGCCTGGGGGCTCAGCAAGGCTTGGTGAGAGTGGAACCATCACAGAATCATGGAATGCTTGGAGTTGGAAGGATCTTAAATCCCATCCAGTCCCACCCCCTGCCATGGGCAGGGACACCTTCCACTATCCCAGGCTGCTCCAAGCCCTGTCCAGCCTGGCCTTGGACACTCCAGGGATCCAGGGACAGCCACAGCTGCTCTGGCAATTCTATCTCAGCCAGGARTTCCCAATCTCCCATCCATCCCTGCCCTCTGGCAGTGGAAGCCATTCCCTGGCTCCTGTCCCTCCATCCCTTGTAGAGAGTCTCTCTCCATCTTCCTTGTTGTCTCCTTTAGGCCCTGGAAGGCTGCAATTAATTCACCCCAGAGCCTTTTCTATTTTCTCAGCCTTTCCTCTAGCAGAACTGCTCCATCCTTCTGATCAACTTGTGGCCCTCCCCAGTGAAGGGGCAGTTCCTGAGGTTTTTAAGGAAAACGGGTTTTGAAGAACTGGTCAAGTGCTGTGTTAGCACAGTTCCAAGTGCTCCTGACCTCTTGGGATGGGTTCTTTCCTGGCTGTGTCCTCAGGCACAGTCCCTCAAACATCTTCATTCATTTTCTGGATTATTTTCTGGAAGTACTGTGGAGGAGAAAGCCAATTTCCTAAGGAATTTCCCCTCTTCCATAATACCTGCTAGAAAAAGCATGAATCTCTTTCATGGGGGAGAACTCAAGGCTGTCATGGATTAGGAGAAGATCCTTGACCTTGCTTTTGTTCTTCCTGATCCCCTGGGTGTGATTCCCCAAAGGCATTGGCATGGGCTGAGGAACATCTCCACATCTCAGTGTGTGGCAGGAGGATGCTCCTCACCCTGAAGACCTGCAGAGAATTTTTKTGTGTGTGTTTCAGTTTCTCCTGGTGCTCAGCCCTTCTTGGAGCACATTGAGAGCTCAGCTGAGGCCCTCCAGGACTATGGTGTTTCTGTGGTGAAGGTAAAAGGGGCTCAGGGAAGCTGCTGGGTGGGATGGATGAGTAGGAGATGAGCAGGGAAAGGATGAACACAGATTTTTCATAGGATCATGGACTCACAGAACAGCTTTGGCTTTCAGGGACCTTAAAGCTCATCTCTTTCCACTTCACCTTCCATGGACAGGGACACCTTCCACTATCCTGGGTATCCCTGTCCAGCCTAGCCTGAAACATTTCCAGGGATGGAAAATACCCAGCTTCTCTGGRCAGCCYGTTCCAGTGTCCATGTTCCATGATGGATGAGGTTGGTTAACTTCTTTTCAGCTCAGTGCAATAAATATTTCAAACAAAGGAGTTTTTAGCTGAAATTTTATGCAGATTCACGTGAGGGAATTACAAATTCAGGCAAGTGTAATTAGACTCTAAGAAGTGCTTATATATTTATATTTGGATTTATTTAGTTTCCTTCAGCTACAGACCAAGGTCAGTAAGGAAGCACTGATCTGTCAGTTTGAATATGCTGGGCAGATCATGGGGTCCTTTGATCCCATCTGACCCAAATCAGCAGGCTGAGCTGAAAAACTGAAGTACAAACACCACTCTCCATCTCTGGTCTCCATTGTGGTGGATTTTCCCTCCCAGAAGGTTTGGAAAGGCTGKATTTACACTCTTCCATGACAGAAAGCTGTAGGGGGTGTGTGTGGTCATTGTGAGGCTGAATCTGTAATTACATGTATTTGCKGTCTAGGTGAATTGTCCCAAGGAGGATGTCTCAAGATATTGTGGAAAAGAAAATGCATTAAGGAAAGCCTTCCTGTTCAGGTGAGGGRCATTTCTGGGCTCTGCACTGGGATTTCTTCCCAGTTTGAAGGARATGTTTGAGGGAAACACTGTCAGCAGTCAGAGCTGTCTGTGGAGGAATGAGAGGAGCCACGAGGACAGCAGTGACCTGCATAGTTCAGCCAAAGGTACCCCCAAAATTCCAGCACAGGCAGAGGAGATGCTTTGTCCTCAGTGTGAATTCTCCCMTCCTGCCCCAAGTTCCTTGGAGCAGCAGAGGGATGAGCTGTGGAATGCAACCACCTCCATCAGTGTTCTGCTGTTCCTCTGGCCTCCCACACCCAGAGCTATACTCAGGCCACAAGATTTTGGGTCTAATCCAAGAAAGAAGCACTTTTTGGTGCTCTCCTTGTTGGTGGGGTTAACTCTTCTGCCCTGGAAGGGAAGGTTCAGCTCCTGGTCTCTCCAAGGGCTGTCACATGGAAGCTTTTCCATGTATCAGCTCAGTTGTCATTGAGTGTTGTACTGACAGTCATGGAGTAATTAAGGTTGGAAAAGACCTTTAAGGTCATCCACTCCAACCATTCCAAAGACCTTTAAGGTCATCCACTCCAACCATTCCAAAGACCTTTAGCATCATCAAGTGCAACCGTTCCAAAGACCTTTATGGTCATCCAGTCCAACCATTCCAAGGACCTTTAGGATCATCAAGTCCAACCATTCCAAAGACCTTTAACATCATCAAATCCAGCAATTCCAAAGACCTTTAAGATCGTTGAGTCCAGCCATTCTRAAGACCTTTAGCATCATCAAGTGCAACCATTCCAAAGACCTTTAAGATCATTGAGTCCAACCCTTCCCCCAGCGCTGCCAAGGCCACCATGTCCCCAAGTGCAGCAGGAACCTGCTCAACTGGGCTTGAACRATTCCCAGCTCAGATCAAAGACATCTCAAGTGTCTTCTGCCATTTCTCCATCATCCTCCCTATCCTTCTGTGCCTGCCTTGGCTCCCTTTTCCCATGGCTCTCTCTCAGTTCCCTTGGTGACTCTCTCTTCCCTCTGCAGAGGGAACCGACTGATCCGAGAGTTCCCCACCGATGCCCTGTTCGATGTGAACTCCATCGTCGCCAACGTTTTGTTGTAAGTCCATCCCCACATCCCCAGACCACATCCCACTCTCTGAAATCCTTTTCCTTTCTATTCCCACTAAATTCCAACCCCAGCTTGATGCCTTGTKTCCCATCTGGGTCACCAGAAACTGATGCCTTGTGAAGTCTGACCTAGAACAGAGAGTAGATGGAGTTCCAGAATAAAGCAGGGATTTATTCCAAGCATCTCCTCCATGGATCCACCTTGGGCAGCACAAGAGCCCAGCCAGGGCTGCACCCAGGATGAACCAAAATGGCCCCAAAATGCACCAGCGGGCACGGGGTCTGTCCCTGGGATCAGTTCTGCTCCATTTGCACCTTGCAGTTCATTGTCCCATCCCAGCTTTAGCCCCTGCAGTCCCACCCTGCTTGTTTTTCTCTCTCCAGCCCACGGKGTTTGTGCTCTGGGGCTGAGATTTGGATCATTTGTCCTTGGTGCCCAGCTGGAGCAGGAATTGTTTTGTCTCCCTGCTCTGTGCACAGAGCTCACCATCTCATAATACAAAGCCCAGACCCACAGACTAAAGCAGCACAGAATGTGAAACATAGAAAAGCTGAACCTGAGGCATCAAGGTATTACGGAGGCTTCTCTCAGTCAAGCTTCCCTCTTCATAATGGTTTGACCCTGTTAACCTTTGTGCCTTGGGACAACTCCCCAGCACACACGTGGGCACCTCCAGTTGGCTGTGAATCCTTAATCTGCCAGCAAGAAGCTGGAATTTTACCCTGTTTTTYCCATCATGGTTATGTGGCTGCAAATTTACTCTTCAGCCAGTTGCTAATGAGGTTTTTTTCTGCCTCYTCAGTGCCCTGCTCTTTAATGAAGTTAAATATGTTGAAACACTGGCAGATCTTGAGAACRTTGAAAATGTGTTGAAAGGGAAGTCCAACATGGTCTTTGCCTATGTACCAGCTACTGGGACAGCAGGTATGGATGCTCATTTCCATCTTTCCTGTCTTTCCCCAGCCTTTTTTTTGGTAGAATATCCAGGAGCTGAGTTTCTGACCCAAAATCCTGCAAATGAAAACCTGAAAGGGSCACCCAGCCACAAGATCTCTACTTCCATGTGCCTTGCTTTGTTTCCAAAGGGATCAGTTGCACCAGAAAAGTTTTGCTGGGAGCATAAACCTTGAGAGATGGACTTGAAGAGGGAAAGCAAGCCAGTGGTTGCTGTCTTAAAAATAATAAATCCTGGCTCTGCAGTGGAATGGATTCTCACACAGCACCTGTTTGCTGGGGATCAGGAATGGGATCCAGCTCCAGTTGCTCACTTCCCTTCACAGTGTGTTTTCAGACAGGCTCTGTGACATTGTGCCAAGAGTTTCTGAAAGCCTGGGATTTGATATTGACACCTGGGATTTGATATTTACACCTGGGATTTGATATTTACACCTGGGAATTGATATTTGCACCTGGCAAAGATGAAACAGGAGATGTGCAGGAAACAGAGCTGAGTTCACCTTGCCCTTCCCTTTGCAGAGCACAGAGCTGTGATGGAGGCAGCTTTTGTCTATGGGACCATCCACCAGTTTGTCCTGACAACTGAGGCAGCACTGCTGAAAGCCACCAGGTATGTCCAGAGACACCCCCACCATGGAGAGCTGCTGCCATGCACTGTTTGCCTCACTCCTGGTGTCTCRGATTCCCAGAGCAGCTCTGGGATGACATGAGGATGCTGTGCCAAGGGGGGACAGTCAGACCTGTTTTCCAAAAGCTGCTGGTTGTGTTCCTGGCCTTGCTGCTTGTGGCTGTGTTGGGTGGGATTTCACAGGATAAGAGCCCTCTGTCTCCTTTCCATGGCTGGTGGATCAAACCTCAGCCATGGGTTCCCAGGAGAGTTGATGTTAAAATCCTAAAGCACTCCCACCTTGTGCTGTGATATCCAAGTGTAGCACTGCTCATGGATTTGGGAATTCCCATCCCATGGCCTCACTGGCCACCCCCTTCCCCCACAAGAGGAGCTGCTTTAGAATGGCAGATCCCTCCTTGTGGCTGCTGATGTGACCTCCTGCAGTCAGGAGTGTGAGGGAGGAGCTGGGAACATCACATGGGGTGTTCTTTCCTCAGCCCACAGAGTGCCCAACTGGCCAAGAGGCACCTGGATTGTAGCAGCCTGTGGCTGCAGGCCCAGGGCAGAGATTGTCCCCTGTACTGGCACTGCTGAGGTCACACCTCAGATCCTGGGGTCAGCTCTGGGCCCCTCATGACAAGAAACAATGAGGGGCTGGAGTGTGTGCAGAGAAGGAAACAGAGCTGGGAAGGGTCTGGAGCACCAGGAGAGGCTGAGGGAGCTGGAAAGGGGCTCAGCCTGGAGAAAAGGAGGCTCAGGGAGGACCTTGTGGCTCTGCACAGCTCCTGCCAGGAGGGGACAGCTGGGGGAATGGGGCTCTGCTCCAGGGAACAGGGACAGGACAAGGGGAAACAGCCACAAGCTGCACCAGGGTAAGTTTAAATTGGATAGCAGGGAAAAATTCTTCATGGAAAGGGTTTTCATGTCAGAACAGGCTGCTCAAGGCAATGGTGGAGTCCCCATCCCTGAAGAGATTTAAAATCCATGTGGATGTGGCACTTGGGGACACGGCTCAGTGGTGGCCTTGGCAGTGCTGGGGGAACGGTTGGGCTCGGTGATTTTGGAGGGCTTTTCCAGCATTATAACTCCATCATGAGTTTCCTGGGATTTTGTCACAGGCAGCAGGGTGGCCCTTCCCGAGGTGCCCTTCCATCCTTGCAGGGTTTGGGGAGTTGTGCTGTGGCTCCCGCTAGATGGCACGGTTGTCATTGCACAGGAATCGCCTGAATTCGCCTTAAAGCAGCGCCGGCCCCTCCCGAGCTGCTGGAATGGTGGGAGCTTCTCCAGCAGGAACAGCTTCCAGCCAACCCGGGGCAGCAGGATTTGAGGTGTTAGTAGTGCACTTTGCTCTTCTATGGAGARCTCTCAAATCCTTACCCAAAGAAGGTGATCCCTGTTTTAGGGGTAGGGAATGGGGGCATTGGAAAAGGAAAGTGACTTCCCGAAGTTACCCACAGGCCAGCAGCAGTGAAGGTGTCACAGCTAACCAAGGACACATTTCACTGTCCCAGGGTGYTCCAAGCCCTGTCCATCCTGGCCTTGGACACTGCCAGGGATCCAGGGGCAGCCACAGCTKCTCTGGGCAYCCTGSGCCAGGGCCTCCCCACCCTCCCAGCCAGGAATTCCCCCCAGTATCCCATCCATCCCTGCCCTCTGGCACTGGGAGCCATTCCCTGGCTCCTGTCCCTCCAGCCCTTGTCCCCAGTCCCTCTCCAGCTCTCCTGGAGCCCCTTCAGGCCCTGCCAGGGGCTCTGAGCTCTCCCTGGAGCCTTCTCCTCTCCAGGTGACCACCCCCAGCTCTCCCAGCCTGTTCCACAACCCTGCCAAGCCCTGGGCTTGAGGATAATCTGTGCAACACATCTCTGCAAACCTGCTCCTTCTGTCAGGGCACTTGGAACCCCTGCTCAGGGTGGGTTTTGTTTCCTCTCTCACAGCCATGATGACCCYGATGTCTCCTCTGCCTGGCTCTTGTTCTGCCACTGCCAGCAGGTCACAGAGCCAGCCCAGGCCTGCAGGAGGACAGCCCTGGCACAGCCCCTCACCCTGCTCAACATCCACAGGCACCTCAAGCTCATGGGAGCTCCACTGGTGGTAGGACTGGGAAGGAGGAGCTCCCTGGGTGGGAGGGCAGGGAGGGAGGTGAGGATGAGGGAGGGGAGAGAAGAGAGGAAGGCTGAGGGTGGGAMTCTGCCCCTTCCAGGGTGAGTCCAGGCAAGGAGCAGGAATCACCTGGTGCARCTGCCTCACCAATTCAGGGCTGGCCAAAACATAAATAAATGATTGAGGSCATTTTCCAAATGACTCTTGGGCAGTGCCCAACTCAGTATGGGGCTGGTTCCAGTGCTTTTGGTAAAGAAACCTTCCTGATGTTCTGTGTAAACCTCCCCTGATGCAGCTTTGAACCATTTCCACATGTTCTATCCCTGGATACTCTGAAGACCTCAGTGTTTCCCTCTCCAGATCTCCTCAGGAAGCTGTGAAGAGCAGTGGGGCCATCCCTCAGCCTCCTTTTCTGCAAACTAGACAGCCCCAAAGTCCTCAGCTGCTCCTCAGGAAGCTGTGGAGAGCAGTGGAGTCATCCCTCAGCCTCCTTTTCTGCAAACTAGACAACCCCAAAGTCCTCAGCTGCTCCTGTAGGCTCCCTGCAGGAGTTTCAGCACCCCCTGGAATTTGATATCAGTCCTTCCCACCTTGGTGATCACAAGGAACAGGAGGTTCCCTCCTATTTTCTCCTTCCAAGGGGCAGAGAACTTCAGCAGCCTCCTGTTCCCAGTGGTCATCCCTGCCCATCCAGAAGGGTGAATGGATGAGGTGGGAATGCTCCTTCTGCCATTTTCCTGGATCAGGCTCATGGAGCTTCATCAGGCACCTCTGTGCTGTCATGAAGCAGCATGTCCAAGGCAGGAAGGGAAGGATTCCAGCTCTTGCATGTTGTGGCTGGGATTTTCAAACTGCTCCAGGGAGTGGATGCCAGGTAAATAAAAATGAGTGGAGATTTGACATCTGGAATTGCTAAACCACAAAAAAAAACCCCACAAAATAAAGCCCAGGTTTTTCACAGGGAAAGTAGTGACATATTGGAACAGTTTAATTGGAGTTGTGTGGGCTCTGCTTCATGGATGTTTTAGAATTGAGGTTGGAAGCTTTTTCCTGGGGATTTCTRTGGCTGAAGTACCTTCCACTTGTGGAGCTGTGCTGCAGCATAACCCTGGCTGTTAACCCTGGCTGTTCTCCAGACAGAGGTTGCTGAGGACCCAGAGAAGATCTCCACTGTTCACTTGCAGCTCGGGCTGCCCCTGGTGTTCATCCTGAGCCAGAAGGAGACCTATGAGGCTGACAGGAGGACAGCAGAGTTTGTGGCCTGGCAGCTCATGGGGAAAGCAGGAGTTGCCCTTTTGTCCAGGTATTTCCCTCTGGTGTTTCTCAGGTATTTTTCTCTGGTATTTCTGGTGTTTTGGGGTTCTCCTTGCCTTTTGGGGGATTTCTGAGCTGGGTTACCCCAACACCAGGATGACAGTCASAGGACTCAATCACACCTGGATGAGAGGCAGTAAAACCAGGCTACATCCTGGGACAGGGTGTTTCATATTTAAGGATTTATCCAGAATTGTATTAATTTGGAAATTTTGCTGGCTTAGGGGTGGAAAAATATTCAGATTAAAAGACATTTTGGAGAGGAAACTTAGCAGTGATGGAATTGGGGCAGAAAGAGGAGGGGTGACTTTCCATGTCACACCATCTGATGTTCACTTTGTGTTTTGGAAGGGACCTCGTMGAGCTGAACGTTCTGCAGCGGTCAAACGTGGCCCTCAAGACACCAGATGAGGTTGGATGCTGGATTTCTTTATTGGACARCTCAGCTCTGGAGAGGGTGGTGGGATGTTGCTCACCTCTGGGATTGATTTGACAGCATTCCCTGAAGCTCAAGGGGAAGTGTCTTTCCCAGGTTATCCAGAGAATCTGTGGATTTCCCATCYCTGGAAGTGTTCCAGGCCAGGTTGGACTGGGCTTGGAGCAACCTAGGATAGTGGATGGTGTCCCTGCTCATGGCAGGGGTGGAACTGGCTGATCTTTAATGTCCATTCCATGATTTGGGWGCTGCAGAGCCACTGTGCCTGCTGGGAAAGACAAAACAGTGAGTTTATTTTGGGTTCAAAACATTGACTGACATCTCCACTACACCTTAAGGCAACACAAGGTTGTGAACTCCAYCCAAGTGCAAATTCCCCAAAAGATTTGGACTTCTGAAGGCCTTAGGAAAGGTGTCAAAAGATGRGATTGAGTGTGAAACCAAGAGCAAACAACCAAAGCTCTGTGCTGGGCTGATGTAAGGCAGTGCCTCTGGCAGGGAGCTGGGAGAAGGGCAGGGTGGSAGTTCAGTGAGGCTGATCAAGATGAGCTAAACTCTGCAGGGACCTGACCCAGCTTGTGAGGCAGGCTGGAATGGGCTGCTGGCAGATGCCAGGGAACACAGATGCCCCAGATTACCTGAACTGTCCCACTGGTGATTTCAGGTGCAGGATCAGACCTGAGCATCCCCTGAGGGCTTCCTGTGGCCTGCTGAGAGATGTGCACTTGGGTGGCTCTGGGAGCCCGTGGGAGGTGCCAGCACTTTGTCATTTCTCTCAGCTCCTGATCAACTTTCCATTTTCTCTCCAGTGCCTTTGTCTGAGCTGGTGCCAGCWCTGGTTTTAAGCTGACAAGGTCTCATTTCTGAGAAATTCACGTTGCTTTTTTGCTTCTTTCCATGGGTGGCCAGTCCCTGTACACTTGGGAACATTTCTCCTGGCTGAGCTCCATGAGATAAAGGATTTTCTGAGCTGGTTTCCCAGGCTGTGATGGGCTCCTTGGACCCAGCCTGACCCCTCTAATGAGGGGACATCCAAGTGGCCCCTGTACTTCCCTGCTCTCCTTCCCTGCTTGGCCACTGGGATTTTTCCTGCAGTGCTGGATCTGAGTTAAGCTGCTGGGAGATGGGACTGGTGTTCACTTTCCCCACAGGATCCCTCCTAGCCACATTTACTTACATAGCCAATTTTCCTTACATTTACAAGGAAACATCAGCTTGGAGTGAGAAAAACTCAAGCACAGGAGAAACTGGGACAAAGAAACATTACCCAGACATTCTCCTGTTTGGCAGCTTCAGGGATCTGTGGCATATCCCAAAAATAAGGAGTTGGGGGATGGTTGCCATCAACCTTGAGTCTGATCTGCAAACAAAATCAGCAAGGGGGGATGTTGTGCTGCCACTGATTTATTGTTTTCCTCAGGGAATGCCAATCCAATACCTGGTCTTGGAAGACACTGATGAAGTTATAACCCTGGTGGAAGATAAGAACAAGGTGAAACAAATCCAGGAGGATGAGCAGGAGGAGGAGGAGGAAGATGAGGTTGAGAAAGAGAATAACAATCAAGGTGTGCAGTTAATCAAGTGAAATGCTGATTATCATCAGACAGAAGGTGCAATCAGCATCAGACATGGCAGAGCATTAGAGAACACTTGCAAACCATCACAGTCACTTCATGGTGGCCACAAAGTGGCTCTTTCATTCTCTGAGGTCACTGGAATATGACAGACAGGTCTGATTTATAGTGGAAATACCACGGAGAAAAATCAGAGTTGTTAGAGGAACAGCTGCTGTGTGAGGGACAGGAATGTGCTTGGATGCTCCAAAGGCTGGGGGGATTAAAGTGCACCCAGCACTGTGTCCTCTACAAGCATCTGAAAATCATCCATCCTTTTGGAAGGGTTTGAGACACRTTTTTGTAAGAGCAGATCCAGACTTGCTTCCTTCAGGGAGAAAACTCTGCTCCCTGCAATGCAGAATTGAAAATGAATTCGTTTTCTGTGCAAAATTGAGGGTGTTTTCTTAGRAAAAAAAAAAGGGGGACAGGATCCTAGAGGAGCTTAGAGTATTGTTCCACTCAAGGGCAGAGCTGGTGTGAGGCGGGATTGGGGCATTTTGGGGGGATTTGTTTGGGTGACTGTGCCTCCTCTCCCCATAAAAGATTTCACTAACCCCATGTCTCTGCTGAGAGGTTCTGGATTACAGAATCATGCCCTGGGGTGGCCCAGGGGCTGCAGTTCCCCCTGCCCTGGACACATCTGGGGGTGTTTTTTGCAGATATTCAGGATGACCAGGTGGTGGAAGCAGTTTCCAGGGACAAGAAGAGAGAGCTGCCCCTGGAGCAGATCCTTGTCCTGACAGAGGAGAACTTCCACTCTTCCCTCTCAGAGGCTGCCAGGACAGTGGTGCTGTTTTATGCCAGCTGTGAGTATGAAATGTGGCCTGGCTGTCCTTTCTGTAACTTTGGGATGTTCTCTGTGCTTTCCATGATCCTGGAGAGATCCTGGAGACAAGTTTTGACCATTAATCTGTGCCACATCCTGTCCCATGGGCAGGGATTAAATACAATTAATTAAATACAATTAATAACAATCAGATTAAATCAGTTCTTCTCATTGGCTGATAATAGCAGATATCAATCTGATATTAAGAGATTTTTAACCTACATTTTATAGGAAAAAAAGTGGGAAAAGAGGGGAAATTATTGTAGCATGGACTCATGGGCTGGCCTAGACATGGGCAGAGACATTCCTTATTTATTTCAAATCTTCCAGAGCTTAAAGCACCTCAGGATGCAGAGATTGATAATGCCCCATTGTCGGGGAGCAGGGTGGGGCTGGCTGTCCCCTGGCTGTCCCTCAGGGCTGTGTTTCCCCTCTCCTGTGTTTCAGGGGAAGCTGTGTCCCTGGCAGTGCTGCGCTCTTACTCCGAGGTGGCYGCTCACCTGCAGGGTAAGGAACCCCAGGCTCAGGCTTTCACCTGCTCCTCTTGGCACAAGGAACCAAGACATTGATGGCACCTCATTCCTTGSAATACACTCATTTTTCCCCCTCAGACTCTTAAGGAAAGTCATATCTACACCAGGTTGTTTTAGGAACCTTTGTGTCTGATTTAGGGATCTTTGCAGAGTTTCTGCTCCGAGAGAAAAAAACACAAGACAGGAGGAAATGGCCTCAAGWTGCACCAGGAGAGGTTTAGGATGGATATTAGGGAAAATTTCTTCATGGAAAGGGTTGTCCAGCCCTGGCACAGCTGCCCAGGGCAGTGGTGGAGTCCTCATCCCTGGAGGGATTTAAAAGCCATGTCACTTGTGAACATAGGACAGTGGTGGCCTTGGCAGTGCTGGGGGAACAGTTAGACTTGGTRATCTTGGAGGGCTTTTCCAAACTATTCAATGATTTTATGATCCTGGAAACATTCAAGGCCAGGTAGGATGGGGCTTGAAGCAATCTGGGATAGTGGAAAATGTCCCTGTCCCTTCCAATCCAAATGACTCTGATCCCATTTGCTGTGCACAGTGACTGCATGAGGGAGAGTTTGGGAAGAGCCAAGGGGTGACACAGAGCAGCAAACAGCAGGAACTGTGGCCTGGAACATGGAAACAGAGAACAGAGTCCTGTCCTGCCCAGGAGACACATCAATGAGCTGGGTGGCACCTCAGCTCTGCTGGAAAAAGGAGCTGTGGTTTTCCCTGGCTTTGGAGGAAGACAGAGCAGACAGGTGTGAGCAGGCCCAGGGCACAGGGCAGGACAATGTCACATTTACAGGGATGGTGCCTCCAGGGTTTGCAGTCTGGCTCAGTTGTGGGAATTCTCACAGGTGGCCACAGAACTCCAYAAATAACACAGGGATGGTGAACAATCAGCAGCACTTAGAGACAGCACATSAGGGAATGTGGGAACAAAGGCAGGGTGGAGGGATCCTTCAGCAGGGTCTGTGCAGTGTGAGCCCCACATTCAGGCCTCCCACCCCATCCCACTCTGGTTTGTGGAGAGAGGTGGGCTCTTACATGGGCTGAATCTCTTCCAGAGGTGCCTTTTTTCTCCCCTTGGCTGCAGGGGACACTGAGGTGGCTTCATCCCACCGTGGCACAGTGGACCTGGCCAAGAGCCATTCCAGCMCCTCTGGAGGTGGCTGGTGCCTTCTCCTGGTTTTTTTTCTCCATCAAGGCTCGTTTTTCCTTGCTGGCAGCCCCCAGGACTATGTCCTGCAGGATTCAGCAGTGGGGTCATGAATGGAGTGTGCAGAAGACCCCACAGTTTTCTGGGAAGCAGCTGCAGTGGGAATTGCTTACAAGAAGCTGTCCTGGGAATGCTGCAGGCAGTGCTGAGGGCTGGAGGAAAGCAGCCCTGCATTCATGGTCTGCATGAATTCATGAAGGGAAAGTCAGCAGCAGCTTTGATCTGGACTGAAATCCCAGGAATAAACAGGAAGGGACAGCAGAGGTGGTTGTTGTGGGGTTAGTGGTGGTTTGGGGTTTCTTTTGGACTTCCCCAGCAGCCAGACCGGCTGAAGGAGCAGCACAGGAGAGTCTGAGGGTAAAACCAGCCTCTTCCCAAGCAGCTCAGGAGGGTCTGAGGGTAAAACCAGCCTCTTCCCAAGCAGCCCAGGAGGGTCTGAGGGTAAAACCAGCCTCTTCCCAAGCAGCACAGGAGGGTCTGTGGGTAAAACCAGCCTCTTCCCAATCAACACATGAGTGTCTGTGGGTAAAACCAGCCTCTTTCCAAGCAGCACAGGAGGGTCTCAGGGTAAAACCAGCCTCTTCCCAAGCAGCCCAGGAGGGTCTGAGGGTAAAACCAGCCTCTTCCCAAGCAGCACAGGAGAGGCTGAGGGTAAAACCAGCCTCTTCCCAAGCAGCTCAGGAGGGTCTGAGGGTAAAACCAGCTTCTTCCCAGGCAGCACAGGAGAGTCTAAGGGTAAAACCAGCCTCTTCCCAATCAACACATGAGTGTCTGTGGGTAAAACCAGCCTCTTCCCAAGCAGCCCAGGAGGGTCTGTGGGTAAAACCAGCCTCTTCCCAAGCAGCACAGGAGAGTCTGAGGGTAAAACCAGCCTCTTCCCAAGCCAGTGGCCAACCCTTGGTGGGTTCTGCATGGCCAGGATTTCACCATGTGTGTTCTGAATCACTTGATAACAATCTCAGGGCAGGGAAGCAGCCACAGACAGATTCTCAGCAGAGATCATGAACTGCCTGGGGTCAGGGCCTTTCCTCTGTGATCACTGAGGCCTCTCTTAAGACTCCCAGGCCAGATGTGACCCTGTGGAATGACTCCAGTCTGGTTTCCCTGCCATGACCTGGGAGCAGACACAGAACAGCTGCATTGGTGGATCTGGAGATCCTTTTTCCCTGGTGCTGAAGGAGCCTCAGGGAACTGGGAGAACCAGCAACCAGAGGAGCTGGAAAACCTCAGAGGATGCTGCTCCCTGGGCTCTCAGTGATGGCTGGAGCAGGAAGAAGACCTCAAGCTGTGCAGGACTGAGAATAGGACACACGGGGAATGGCTTGGGGCACTCTCAGTTCCCCAGAAGCTCTGGTATTCCTGCCTGCTCCGGGGTGGAGCTTCCTTCCCAAGGGCTGGGAATCCACAAGCAGCTGTCTGAGCAGTGAATCACCYGTGCTGGAGGCACTTTGTGAGTTGCAGGAGCAGGTCCTGCTCCCCATGCCAATTCTTTGTGCACAATGGCACTGAGAACAGGCCATGTGTGATCAAACACAGGGGAGTGGAGGAGGCTGGAGACTGCAATGACCCCGTGAGTCATCCCCTTCCAGATGCTCAGCAGATCCTCACCAAGGGGAGTTTCCAGCCCTCAAGTGTTTTCCATTTGTTGAGAGATCCAGTTTAGCAGGAGACAAAGAGGAGCATCTCTGCCTTGCTGAACTGAGCACGTTTTATRCCCTTGGAGCAAGAATTTCCCAGTCCCCCTGGGGCTCACTGCTGCACCTTGGTTTGCTTTTGCAAGATGGGAATTTTTGGAAGCAGCAGGGTTAAGAGCAGAGGATGTGAAGGTGAGACAGTGCTGAGCATTCCTTGGGTGGGTTATTGGCCTTTTTTACAAAGAGAGGAAATCAGTGTCTAAGAAGAGCAATATATTGTGATGARAAATGGTTCTGCTTCTCTCCTCTATGCTCCTGGGGTCTTCTTGACCAGGRACTTACAAAGACAAGGTGAAATTGTAGCTCAAAGGCAGGAAAATCAGCTGCATGATTTAGCAATTTATATCCATGGAGCCTAATGCTGGAGTGAGGATTTCAGGGTGCATTGTGTGATGTTTTCCAGGTAGTTGTTCCCATTCTGTATTGGATTCTTCCTCTGGGAGTGAAGCACTTTGTACATAACTTCTCTTTCCTGTTGTAGCCCTTTGGACCAGCTCTTCAAGGGAGATTTTTTTTAATACAATCATGGAATTGTTTAGGTTGGAAAAGCCTTCCAAGATCATCAAGTCCAACCAGCACTGCCAAGGCCACTGCTATCCCATGTCCCCAAGTGCCACATCCACACAGCTTTTAAATCCCTCCAGGGATGGGATTTAAAATGTCCTCGGCAGCTGTGCCAGGGCTGGGCAAACCTTTCCATGAAGGAATTTTCCCTGATACCAGCCTAAACCTCCCCTGGCCCAGCCTGAGGCCGTTCCCTCTGCTCCTGTCCCTGTTCCCTGGRGCAGAGCCCGACCCCCCCGGCTGTGCCCTCCTGGCAGGAGCTGTGCAGAGCCACAAGGGCCCCCTGAGCCTCCTTTGCTCCTCTGGCACCTTCCCAGCTCCCTCAGTCACTTCTGGTGCTCCAGACCCTTCCCCATCTCCATTCCTTTCCCTGAACATGCTCATGCACCATGCCAGTCCTGCCTTCCAAATAATTATAAGTTCAAATGATTATAAGTTCAAGGGATTCTTGATTTTTCCTGTTCCCTATGGCATTGATGGTTTGTCTTGTCCTTCTAAGACCTCTAGGACAGAGGTTCCTGCTGTTGCTGGGTTTTGTAGCACCTAAAACCACAGGGAGGATTTTGTGTTCCTCTTTCACCTTTCCTCCCACTCAGCAGTGACCACAGGGCTGGACAGTCCCTTGCTGAGTTACTCAGTTCCTGAAAGTTCTGCTTGTTCAGTCAGTAATGAAGTGCTGCAGGTTGGGATGGGAGAGGGACCRTCCTGTACCAGATGTTTTTCAGGCCAGATGGGGCTCCTTCAGAGCACATGGTAAATAATTCCCTGAGCTAATATCCAAATATTAAAATTCATCTTTGAAAAAAGCTTCAAGCAGCCTCACAACTCGATTTTAACAGGACATCAAAGCCCCATTTCCATGGAATTATTTTCCAGAGTTGGGCAAGACACAAGATGATGTGGTAAGAGATGATGAGAACCAGCTCTACAGGCTCAGAGGTGTGAAGCAAATCTGAGGTTAGGCTTTCAGTTTGAGATCTTCTTGCAGAATCTGGGAATGACACAAACCATTTCTGCTCTTGTGGAGTGTTTGGACAGTTGTTGTCTGAGTGGATTTGCAGGCCCTTCACTTGTGCTGCTTCCTGCTTTTTCTGCACAAGGGTTTGACACAAGGCAGAACAGCAAACTCCAGGTGTGAGCTGCAGTGCAGAACCTCAAATGAAGGTTGCAGAAAATGGTCCTGTGGGAGGCCAAGGGTACAGGGGTAAGGAGTAGGAACTCCTGCTGAGGTCACCTCTGCCTTCACCCCCATCTACAAAAATCTTCATGGAATCCCAGAAGGGTTTGAGTTGGGAGGGATCTCCATCCCATTCCACCCCTACCATGGGCAGGGACACCTTCCACTATCCCAGGGAGCTCCAAGCCCTGTCCAGCCTGGCCTGGAACCCTCCAGGGGTCAGGGGGTCCACAGCTCCTCTGCACAACATTTGTGCAACACTCAGCTGGGCTCAGTTCTCAGGAACTTGTTTCAAGATTTGGTCAGCCCTCCCCACCTTGGCGTGGGCTGCTGCTTGACCCTGCCCAGTGCTCCCACTGCCCCTCAGAGCAGCCCTGACGTGTTGCTGGATGTTACTGTTTCTCTCTCACTGGTGATTTCCAGGCCAAACTGGGTTGGGTTTCTCTTCAGGAGGAAAATCTTTCAAGCTGCTTCAGATTCTCATTTGCTTAAACCATTCCAAAAACGTTTCCCAGGCTGACTTGCTGGGCTCTGCAGAAGTTTCACAGGACAGAAGAACTTAATTTTCTTCCCATGGGCTGCAGATGCTGTTGAGTGTCCATCCCTTTCCTGCATCCTGCTTCTCCTCATGGAATGCTGCTGTCCTCACACTTTGCCCTTCAAATTGCTTTCTGCCCCTCTAGGCTTGAGATCAAAACCAGATTGGATGTGTTTTATTCCATCAGCCAGGCCTTTAATGAAAATAGTGATCAGAATCAGACCCAGGACAGGGAGAGAAGAAAGCTTGGCTGGCTTCTCTTGAGAAACTCTCATCAACTGCCCCAAGCCTGGTTTCTGGAGGATTCTTTGCCATGGCCTGCCTCCATGTGTGTACTTGTCTCTAGGTTTTATCCCATCTTTCCCATGMAGCTTTTGAGTCCTGTTCAAAGAAGGTTTTGGGGAAGGAATGAAGATTTCTGAGATTGGGCAACTGCACACTGTCCTTGGTCAAGGCCCTGAGGCAGCTCAGGTGAGGCTGGAAGCCAAGGGAAGGGAGGGAGTGAAGCTGGTCAGGATTTAGGTCAGGCTTAGCCATGGACCAGCAGCAGCCTGTGCTGGGCTTCACCAAGCCCAAAGATGAAAGAAAGGCTGATAAGGTCCCTGGAAGTGTTCCAGGCCAGCATGGACAGGCCTTGGAACAACCTGGGATGGTGGAATGAGATGAGCTTTAAGGTCCCTTCCCACCCAAACATTCTGTGACTCCATGATTCTTTGCTGAAGGAAATGCTGGAGTTGCACAAATCTTGGGCTCATAGAGAGCACTCAAGGAACCAACTTTTCATTTGTTTCACTTCTTACCAACCTCTTGAGTTTCTTGTGTTGGTGGGACCCTTAAAAAGCCTTTTTAGGACATTTCCCAGGGCCCACAGTTGGACTGACTGCTCTGTAATTSCCAAGTGCTCTTCCTTTCCCACTCCCTTGCTTGTGAGACCCCTYTCTTAAGGTCCTACAGGTGTCTGCTCATGGCTTGGGTGGGATCACAGGAAATCCTGAGTWGAAAAGTATCCACAAGGATCATCAAGCCCAACTCTCAGGACAGCCCCAAGAATCCCACCCTGTGCCTGAGGGCAGTGGATGGGGCATCTCTCTTCCATCCTCTTTAACTCCACGTGCATTTGGCTTCATGCTTGAGGTAGAACAGAGATTTYTCAGTATTGAACAACTTAATAAATGCAAAACCCTTGGCTGCATCCTCCTCCTCCACCATGCCAAGCTTTATCTTCCCTCTTTCCTGGAACTGAGTGCCTGCATTATTTCTTTCTCTTGGCCTTATTCCTAAGGTATTTCCAATACCTTTCCCTACTGCTTTTTAAGCTCCTGGACAGCTGTCTCAGGATCTTGTGATGTTGCTTGGAGTTACCAGTCAGATGTGAAATTTCTGGAAATGAGTGATTTCAAGAGGGAAATGGGCTGTACTCAAAGGGATTGTGTATTTGAGGCTGGATTTTGGTAATTTCTGCCAGCATTAATACAAATATAGACAATAATATCCACTGAGCTAATGAAAAGCTCTATTTTCCAACCAATTTGTTGTTTTTAGTTTTTCATATCATTAATGAGTATTTTTTTTTCCACTCTAGGAGCCCCAGGGGTTTTGCTGTCCCGGGTGAACTGCTGGGACTGGCCTGGCCTCTGCTCCCAGGAGAATGTCACCCAGTTCCCCACCCTCAGGATTTACCAGCAGGGACAGCAGCCAGTGACATATGGTGGCATGTGGGGAGCTGAAGAGCTGAGCAGCTTCATCCTGCTGTGAGTGACAAATCCCCAGTGGGATATCTGCCACATTTTCTGTCACCATCCCTGTCTTTTTGCTGGAATTCCTTCTCTGTTATTTTTAGTGGGGATCCCAAGGCTCTCAGTTTGGCTCAGACTGTTCTCTCTYTGCTGTCACCAGCTCCAGCACCTCTCTGGTGATAATTATCACCATGTCAAATGATAATTTTTGTCTCTAATGAGGTGTCACACTTGTCCCATTGTGATGGGGCCTTTTTGGGTTGAGGTTGCCCTGTTGTCTCTTCAGCCCAAAAGCAGCAAAAACAACAGCCCAGGTTCTTTCTCTGCCTTTCCACAGGAGCCAAGTTTCCTGCCCTCTGAAGCTGGCCACCATGGATGAAGCAGAAGGATATTTAAGAGGGGAATTTCCATCTGAGCTCTCATCCCACCACCACACCTCACTGCTGGGAGTTTTTAGCTCAGCCACCAGCAAAGGTTTGTTGGGATTGGTGGGTTAAGCACTCTCCAGCTTCATTCCTGGTGGGACAGGGCTGCTTCCAGCTGCTGGAAGTTCACAGCACACCCCCTGGCACTGCCTTTTCCAGTTGTACAGTCAGAGGGTGGCAGGTGGTCCCAGGGGTGGGATTTCAGATCCATCCCTGGCTCAGAGACATTCAGCTGCCAGCTGGGTTTGCTTCACCCACTGTGGGAGTAGAAACTTCCCAAACCTGTTGTCCCTGTTGTGCCTCCTGCCCCCGACCCTGAGGAGTCTGACACTCTGTGAGTCCCTTCAAAGCAGTTGTAGGCTGGCACTAAATTCCCTTTCAGCCTCTGKTTTAGCCCACATCCATCAGCCTCTTCCTGGAGCCCATGTGCAACTTGTCCCAGCATATTTTTCCTTAAAAAAGGAAGAGATCCACTCTTGGATCTTGCTGGCTTCTCCTGAAGAAGCAGTAGCCCCAGTTCTTGTAACACACAATCCAAAACCTTTATTTTTAAAAAAAACAGAACAGCAATAGGATAAAACAGAAGTTTCCTGCATCAGAAGGAAGGAAATGTGAACAACTCAATGAAATCCACTTGTGGATTTTGGAACAGATGGACACAGAAATGCAATGTGTTACCAGGGGAGAGGGAGTAAAGCCAGTCTGGAGAGAGAACATCAGGCAAATCACAGAATCATGGAATGGTTTGGGTGGGAAGGGACCTTAAACTCATCCCATCCCACTCCTGCCATGGCAGGGACACCTTCCACTGTCCCAGGCTGCTCCAAGCCCTGTCCAGCCTGGCCTTGGACACTTCCAGGGATCCAGGGGCAGCCCCAGCTCCTCTGGGCACCTGTGCCAGGGCCTCAGTTGGGAGCTGAGATCTTCCAACCCCACAGACTCTCAACTGCCAGCTTCCCTTGGGAATTGCTGCCTTAAAAATARGAGAACTTCCTGATCTTGCTTAAGATCAAACTTTCAGATTATTTTTCATTTTAGAGCTCCCTTGTGCCTCTAAACTTTGGTTTAATGCAAACCAAGCTACTTTCTCACGTGAGAGGGTCCAGAGGGAAGAGGTAAGAACAAGACAGGATGCCTGGAACCAACCAGAAGACATTTGGGCTGTGTTCCCTGAGCCAGCTGAGAGCTGATTCTTTGCCTTCCTCTGGAGAAATAATCTGGTAAATACAGCAGGAAACCCTATTGATCCCAAAAATCCTTTAATCCATCCCAGAGAAGCTCTGGCTGCCCCTGGAAGTGTCCAAGGCCAGGTTGGACAGGGCTTGGAGCAGCCTGAGATGGTGGAAGGTGTCCCTGCCATGGCAGGGGTTTGGAACTGGGTGAGTTTTGGGGTCCCTTCCCACCCAAACCATTCTGGGATTSTACAGAGAAGTTTTTCRTTTCCTTCCATGCAGACAAGAGCTTTGGGGGTTTCCAGACAGCTTTTGTGGATCCTGTAGGATTGTCTCTTCCCTCAGGGCACATTCCAGTCCAGAATGGCATCYTCAGCCTCAGGAGGTAACTCAGCCACAGGGAGATGAAATTTGGGATGTCTTCTCCACCCACTTCCTGAGGGTGCTGGAGCTGTGATGCAGAACAGCCTGAGGGAGCAGGAACCTGGAGCCAGCTGTTCTGGCATCAAACCAGGCTGGAGTCAGGAGAACCACATTGTTCCTCTTAGCAACCTGCAGATTTATCTGGAATTCCCAACCATTTTCCCATGGCAGAATTCCTGCTCTAACCCCGAGCAGCAGTGAGTGGGGTCATTGTCATTTCTGGTGAACTGAAACAGAGCAATGAGATGTCCTRCTAAAAACATCCTGGATGTTTTCCAACCCTTAGCATCAGGACTATGTTAAGAAGCCCTTTGTGGGGTCTGAGCTAAAAGAGGCTTGGTGGAAAAATCCTAAATAAAATTTTCTAGGAAGAGGTGAATGTATTATGATGTTCTTCTGGAAACTCACAGAACTTTCAGGACAGAAATTTGGTTTTGATGCAGAAACTGGAAGCATCGTAGGAAATAAAACTGTCCTAAACCCTCAGGAATATTTGAAAATATTGAAATATTTGAAAATATCCCTGAGCTTTGGTGCCTCACAGGGCTTGGCAGCATCAGTGAGGAAGGCAGGGGAGATGCAGCAGGAGCTGCTGTGCTGGAGAGCACACTCAGAAGATGCCTCCTTCCAGAGGGACAAAGGGTGAGGCTCAGATCCTGYTTCCCAAAACTCTGCAGGGATTTCAGACCCTTCCCCATCAAGCAGCTTGAACCCTTCTTGTTCTCAAAGCAGTGAAGTTGTCCTTGTGCARTTCAGGGCAGCTGGGATTCCAGCTCAAGGATTGTGCTGCAGAGCGTGGTCAGCCCCCTCAGGGAATGAAAATTGTGTTTTCAGGGGGGAATAATTTCCTAGGAAATATTTAAGTGTGTTTTTTTTGAAGTGCTTCCTGTCTGCAGTGGAGCTGTGTGAATTTGAGGGGGTTTTACGTACAAAGCAAAGAACCTGGAAAAATATGGGCTGGTGTGTGGCTCTGGGTCTAGAACAGAATTAGGGGAAAATTTGGAAGTGTGGTGGGGAGGGAGGAGACAATCAGGTCAAAAGATAAGCCTGGTATTGCTGGAGGTTGTCCTGACTTAGGAGGGAATTCCTGCAGCCAGGGCTGACCCAGGGCAGCACTTCAAGACAAGCTCATWTCTCAAGTGAGGATTTAAAGCTTGGTGGAGGAACTTGGGATGGGAACTTTTCTTTCAGCACTGATAAAATCAAATAACCAAACACCAGAAGGGCTGGAAAGGACCATCAGGAATGGTTTCTCTGTAGCAGCTGGAAAGGGGCTTTGGACAATGGCCTGGAGTGACAGGACACAGGGAACGGCTTCCCACTGACAAAGGACAGGGATGGATGGGATTTTGGGAGGGAATTCCTGGTTGGGAGGGTGGTGAGGCCCTGGCACAGGGKGCCCAGAGCAGCTGTGGATCCCTGGAAGTGCCCAAGGCCAGGCTGGATGGGGTTTGGAGCAGCCTGGGACAGTGGAAGGTGTCCCTGCCATGGCAGGGGTGGCACTGGCTGATCTTTAATGTCCCTTCCWCCCCAGCCCATTCAGAGATTCTGTGATAATGACTGAGCCCTCAATGAGCCACTCCTTAAGGAACTCCTTCCATTTAAAAAGGAAAACACTTTAAATGAAAGTTTATGGGCCACATGGGAAACAGTGGAAAATACAGCTTTGAGTGTAGCTGCAAAACAGGAATCAAAGAAGCAAAAAGTCACCAACTGAGAGGCAGCTCCATCTATTGAGCTCTGAGTCACTGCTCCCAGGAGCTTGGGCTGGCCTGTGCTGTGACAAGTGAAGGTTCTGAGGAGCAGTCAATGGTGTGTGACAGCAATTTATATYATGGCTATGTCTGAGATACCCCCTTAATTGTCAGGAAAAAACCTGGCTTCTCCAAAAAGTGAGATTTCTCCCTCTCCTGGGGTCAGAAGAGCTGGTTTTGTTGCTTTCAGTTGCTCAGTGCAGAGGAGGAGGGGGTGGTGGTGGTGTTGAAATCCTCCCTGTTCTCACCCCACCTTTGGCAGCAGCTGTCTGGAGCTCTGATCTCTGCATTTCACAAGTTCCTCACTGTGCCTTGCATGTTCCCACAAAGCTTGGCTTTCCCTGGATGCACTGCCTGAAGCCACAGCCAGGCTGGACAAGGCTTGGAGCAACCTGGGCTGATGGAAGGAGTCCCTACCCATGGCAGGGYGTGGAGCAAGATGAGCTTAAGGTCTTTTCCAGCCTAAATCATTCTGGAATTCTGTGGAATTGGAGGCTTTTTATAAGGGAATGAAGCAGCTCTGCAGTCAGCTTTGTTTTGGAGCTGTGCTCTCAGTGTCAGCTGTGATCAAGAGAGYCCAGCCTGGTTTTTCCTTATCCTGCAACAGCCCCAGTCTGCTGGGAAGAGCTGGGTAAACCAAGAGACACTTGAGGGGAAGGTTGGTTTATCTCCAGGCTCTTAGCCCTACTCCAGTAAAGCCACCATCCATCATTTCTCAAAGGTCACTGGSATTTGTGAGATTTTTGTTTAGACTTATAATTGGTCTCCTGTTTCCAAGAACACTTACAGACTCTAAGCCCTAAAGACATTTCATTTTCCAGCAGTGCCTCTGTCCTGCAGATCCTGGAGGCTCACTGCTGGTAGCTGAAGGGCAAACCCTGTTCTCATAATGGGAATTTTGCCCTAATCCTTGCTCTCTGCCTGCTCCTCCTCCCATGGCCTGCAGCCCTGAGCTGCAGTAATTTCTTGGGAGCCTCTAATCCTGGTTTAATTCCTGAAAATCTGCTCTGGCAGGGTGTTATGTGTGCAGGCATCAATCAGRTCTCCAGGAAAAGCCCTCAACACCTCTCTTTGTATTGTTTATTCTTGTGTCTTTGTCTTTCTTCCAGCCAGGGAAGCTTTTGAAGAGGCAGGAAACATCTTAAGTGGCCATGTAAGGATGGGGATGTATTTTGAAGAYGATGCCTTGGCTTTGTAAGTGGTTTCTCTTTTTCTTTGGGAAGAACTCAAACTGATCTGCACTTAGTGAAAGGCAGTGCCTCACTGTGCTGAGGGACAGCTACAGGTGACTTTTTCCTGCAGGGAGATGGCTCAGGACTCATCCAAAGGGAATTGTCACCTTGGCTCTGCCACTGATTYTCAGCCTGTCCATGGTCACCTTCCTGCTGTTCATACTCACTTTCATTTTCAGTCCTTCAGCCCCCATGGAGGTGGTTGTGTTCCTCACACAAACAGGAGCAAACCTTTCTGAAAATAAAAAAAAAGCAGGCTGGAAAAACCACACCATCAGTGTGTGAGAGAGGAGAAAATGATGGACAGCCACTGCAGTGCCTTCCCTTGCTTTGGTGGTTGCCCCCAGTTGCCAAGAACAGGCAGAAAAGAAGCTGCTTGTGACTRCTTGGGCTAGGAGTGGAGTGGACATGGAGTGTGGGTGCTGGAAAAGGCTTTGGAAGCTGGGAAAGAAATGTTGTCTTGCCAGGGAGCTGCATTGCTGCTGGAATTGCATCCCTGCCTTGGAGCCAGGTGGGCCTTTATGGGATCTTACCTGTGTCATTAAGACTCCAGCAAGGGACAAAATCCTTTGGGTTGGAGTGTGAGAGGTGCTTCAGTGCCTAGAAATGCAGCTGGATCCAGGGGGAATCTCCAGCTTGTCCTGGCATCTCATTTCCATCAGGAATTAGCTATCAAGGCAGAGTTAAAAATCCCAGGAGGTCCTTGGCCTGTTTTCCAGGTGTGGGTTTAACAGCCTGCAGTGCAGCAGAGAATTATTTGCATTAGTTCCTCTGAGGTGTGATGCATTCCTGATGACACATTGGCATTTTTGTGGTGAGCACGGAGAATGAAAATGCAAATACCTTGGGAATACATCTCTATTAACCAAACTGCTCCAGGCATCAGTTAAGACTTCTCTTTCCTTGAGGATTTCATCCCAGCTGATAGAGGGAAAAAAAAGCAGAGGACAGGGTGATCTCTCAAGGTACCAGTAGAAGAAGCAGCCTTTGTTCCCTCAGAGCTGACACATGCAAGAATCCACCTCCCTGCTCCTGCTGTCTGCAGCCTGCTTCTGTTTAGCAGGAATATTTAGTGCAGTTTATATTGATAGTCCTTCTGCCAAATTTGGATTTTGGCTGTGATTTGTGGGTGAAGCTACTGTAGCTGATGGACTTCTCCACTGTAAGCAGAAAGTAAACACTTACTGGAATTCCTTATGCAAGAGCCAGGCTCGCTTCCCTTCTTCAGAAAATGAAAAGCCATTCTTGAGCTCAGTGCTCAAGGAGAAAATATTTATGGCTCCCAGGTCACAGAAAGCTGATTCCCCTTTTGTGCATCCTGTAGACCTTTTCCAGAGTTAAAAGACATGCAGGATACACAAAGGCTGTTGTGAGCAAAGYTGTTTGCTCAGCAGGCACCTGCTGTGCTGGTCACTAATGAAGGGGAAAAAGGCGTTGAGGAAGAAATGCTTTGCATGAGATCCTTATTGTTAGAGATTCCTGCCAAGTATTTGTTTGCAGATGGTTTTGATTGAAATGCAAGACTTGTGTTACCCACTCAATGTCCTGCTGTATAAATAGAAAGCTGTGGTGAGCAACAGCACAATCCCTCAGTACCAGGAAGAGGAGAAGGCATTTCAGGRTAGAGTGTAGCTGGGGAATTTGGTGATTTTTGGCAGTATATAAGATATTTCCTTATAGAATCATAGAGTAAAACCCCAGAAGGGTTTGGATTGGAAGAAATCTTTAGGCCCATCCAGTTCCACCCCTGCCACGGGCAGGGACACTTTCCACTATCCCAGGCTGCTCCAAGAATTGTCCAGCCTGGCCTTGGGCACTTCCCGGGATCCAGGGGCAGCCACAGCTGCTCTGGAATCCTCTTCCAGTGCCTCACTCCCTCACAGATGCTTATCAAAGGCTGCAGAACAAGGTGATGCATTYTAGATACAGGGAACAAGAATCTTCACTCCTCTGAGCCATGACCAAGCCAAAGAATCTCTTTAAAACCCATAGAAGTTTAATAAGTTCAACATCCCTGAAATAAATATTTTTTAGGGTTTTGCCCTAAGGTTTTTTACATTTAATCAACTGTAAATACGTCAGCTCACAGTGAGGTTTGCAGTGGTTGTGTTAGTCCAAGAGAGATAAATGCTGTGATGGAGGGTGGGAAAGGCCTCCATAAGAGCTGGACACCATGGAGATGAATTATCTGCAGTTCCCTCCACTTGTTGTGCCATTGACGGCCTAAAGAAACTCCACCCTGTGAGGGAGGTGAGGCCCTGGCACAGGTGCCCAGAGCAGCTGTGGCTGCCCCTGGATCCCTGGCAGTGCCCAAGGCCAGGCTGGACAGGGCTTGGAGCAGCCTGGGACAGTGGAAGGTGTCCCTGCCGTGGCAGGGGAGTGGAACTGGCTGAACTTTAAGGTCTGTTCCAACCCAACCCATTCTGGGATTCTTTGGTGCCACAGCCTTTGAAAAATTGCCACAGCCTTTGAAAAACAAACCAGACGTGACTCCAAAAACTGCAGAGGCAGCTGACTTCCCCTGTCACACCCTTCCTCTGGGCAGTGCCATCTGGAGCCTCCAGGGCTGAAGTTCCTCAAACTTCTAGAAAATTGCTGTCCTGGCTTGGTGTCCCCCCTGCCCTTTCTTTGCTCAGACTTCTCCTATTTTTGCTTTTCCCACTCTCTCAGCTTTTCTTTGAGTACTTTAACCCCTCTTACTAGAAGGGAATTGTGGGACAAAGGATCATCTGACTACTCTACCAAGAGTGGGTGGGTGCAGCCTGTGTGTGTTGCTCCAGTGTGGGGCTTGGACTTCACCAGCATTTTTGGGTTTCTTCACTGAGACAAAAACTGGATCTCCTGGAGGTTGTTTTGTGTGGGTTGTGTCCCTTGGATGGAATCTGAGACCTCTGTTTGCCTTGGATGGGGAGGCAGAGTGAAGCCCTGGGTGGGTTTTTGCACCACCCAAGCACAGGTGTGAAAATGAAGGAGAAGTAGGAATAAAATCCCAGAATTCCAGAGTGGTTTGGRTTGGAAAGGACCTTAAAGYTTATSCCATTCCACCYCTGCCATGTGCAGGGCACCTTCCACTACCCCTGGGTGCTCCAAGCCCCGTCCAGCCTGGCCTTGGGTTCTTCCAGGGATGGAACATGTCTCCAGGAGGACACCAGYTCTGTGTGCAGCACATTTGGGGTTGTCTCAGTTTGGAAAGCCAGGTGTCTGCTAAGAAAGGCAAGAGCCTCCCCTGAAATGGAAAATATAAACCCCCTCCCTCCAAAYTGTTATAAATTTGACATTATGGGGCTCTCAGGCAAAAATAAGGAAGCAGGAATAACAGTTCTTTAGTAGGGAAGAAAATTTAAAAGATAAAATGTGGCATTCACATTCTCTGAAATAATTCCTTTGCCCAGGATTTTGCTCTGGGAAGCTGAGAAGCCTCAGAGAAAAAGGARAACAATTCTTATCTCATTTGCTTCTCCTGTGTTGTGCTCACATGKGGAATGTGTTTGGGGATTGTYTACCYACAGCTGATTGTTTCATTGGTTTCATGTGAGTTGTTTTCACTCTTTGGCCAGTCAGGGCCAAGCTGTGTCAAGACTCTGGAAAGAGTCACGAGTTTTCATTATTAGCTTTTTAGCATTTAGTAAGTATTCTTTAGTTTAGTATAGTATTCTTTAATATAATACAGTTTTATACAGTAATAAATCAGCCTTCTGAGAATATGGAGTCAGATTCACCATTCCTGCCTTTGCTGGGGCAGATTCCCAGTAAATACAATAATAAAATAAACAATGCAGTAAACCAAAACAACCCTGACAGAGTCAGAACCCAGCCTGACACCCTGTGGGTCAGGGTGCTGGCAGCAGTCCCATTGGAATTGKGGCTCAGCCCTCCTGCAGTGCCAGGGGTGGCTCTGCTGGAGCAAGGATCCTGCAGAAGGGTGCAGTCTGCCTCTGAAGATCCAGGGGAAGAAGAGGCAGCTGCTGTTCCTCTGGGCAATCCAGTGCAGAAGCTGTGCTGGTGTTCCAGAATCTCCAGATTATATCCAGGTAGGAATGCTTGGCTCCTCCCTCTGGGCTCACATCTGCCAATGGGATGCTGTAGTTCTTATCAGCCATGCAGGGACATTCAACAGCTGTTATGAGCAGGTGTCTGCCCAGTTGTGGAAGAGATAAGGAACACTGCCCACTGAACAGAAGACAAGTGCCATACAGATGGCAAATAGAATACATCTTGCCTTGCCATGTGGGACAGGGTGTGTCCTAAGCCCTGTGCCCATCCCTGGTTTTCAGATCCCAGAAATACTCCGTGTCCCCCCCTGCCCTGCTCCTGGCCCGGAGCGGCGGCCGCAGCGTGGAAGGCATCGCTCTGTCCGAACACAGCGTGCAGGACATGGTGCAGATGATCAGATATGAACTGCTGGACATTTTTGTGAGTAAAAATAAAATCAAAATGCCTTTTTTCCATCGCAGTCATTTGCAGAGCCCTGATTATAGCGTGGAGTTCKGCGGAACGGCCGTGTCCGCTTGTTATTTTTATCGTGCCGAGTTTGTTTTTAAATTTTATGGCTTGGAGCAGGGAGTCAGGACAGAAATCTGCTCTTTGCTGTGTGGTCTTGGAGCAGGAGACCCTGGAGTTGAGGGACTGGCCTCAGAGTCACTCACCTGCTAGTTGTCACAGTTAGTACTGGGTCTGTTCCCTATTCCCAGGGGTTTTTCCATGTGCCTTCTGGAGCCTCTGCCTGCTCTGCTCACATCCCCATCTCCAAGCTCACAGCTGCTCCCACGAACTTGGTGCACTTGGGTTGGGCAAAGACATCTCCAAGTGCACCAGAATCCCAGCCCTCTTCCTGCTTCCCACATTCCACTCAAACATTGCAGCCTTGCTTAGCTCCTGCACCCTCATGTAAGAGCAGAAATTGGAGTTTTTTCCTGTTTTTTCCTCCCCATAACCCCCAATTTCTTGTTTGTGACGTTCTGCAGCCAGAAATCACCGTGCCAAATCTGCCCCAGTACCTGCAGCTGGGAAAACCCTTCCTCATCCTGTTCAGTGCTGGTGACATCAGTCAGGTGGAAAGCAAGGAAATGCTGAAGCTGGCAAAAGGAAGACCCCAGCAGACATTTGTGGTTTGCTGGTTGAACCTGTGAGTGTTTGAAAATCTCTTCTTTCCATTAACTCACTCTGAGCTTTGCAGAAAAAAACCCTGAGGCTGCAATTGCTGAGAAGACAAGCTGGTAATGTGAATATTTGGTCTGAAATCATCAGGAATTGGAGGTCAAACCATTGAGCAATGGTTCACTGAGTGTTCTGGGCAACTGTAACAATTGCCTGACAAAGTAAAATTAGTAAATATTTAATTGATTGCAGAAATAGTTTTCAATMGAGGAAAATGTTCTCTAGTGCTTGTAGTAGCTTGACCCTGGGTCTGGTGTTATTGGCTTTTTTGTTGGGATGGGATGAAGTGCATATGGGAAAGAAAAAAATGGAAATTTGCCCTCTTGGAATGTCTTGTGGTGATTTTCCACCAGCAATTAGAGGGAATGACTGGTCATTGACTGGGGAAAGAAAATTTTCACAAGAAGGTTCAACCAGAAGCCCCATAAATTAAACTTAAAAAATATTCAGGCAGCAAAATTAATTTAAGACCTAAAGAATAAAAGATTGTAGGAAAGGGTTTTGGTTTGGTTTCTTTTTTTTTTAATCCTCCTCTTCTTAGTTGCATTTTGAATTTTTTGGCCTCTGTTTGTTGTGCCCAAGCCCAGAGAAGCTTCAGTGGCTTAATCATAACTTGCTTTGAAGTCTGGGGAGCCGTGACCAGCGTGGGCTGGAGTTGAGCTGAGGGGGAAATGCACATGTGCTCAGGGAGAAGGGGCCTGGGCTGCCAGTAATGCACCAGAAATCAGAGCCCTGGAACTTCCCCACCTACACATCTGCCTTTGCTCTGCCTTGCTGAGACACAAAGAGCCTTCCTGTGCCAGAGCAGAATGGCACTGCCACAAAACAGGGCAGAACCCCAGGAGGGTTTGGGGTGGAAGGAGCATTAAAGATCATCTCACTCCAGCCCCTGCCATGGCAGGGACACCTTCCACTGTTCAAGATATCCCATCCAGCCTGGCCTTGGGCACTGCCAGGGATCCAGGGGCAGCCACAGCTGCTCTGGGCACCCTGTGCCAGGGCCTCASCCCCTTCCCAGSGAACAATTCCYTCCCAATATCCCATCCAYCCCTSCCCTCTGGCAGTGGGAAGGCACTCCCTGTGTCCTGTCACTTCATGTCCTTGTCAGAAGTCCCTCATCCTAGAAAGAAGCCCTCATTCCCAGGGCAAGAGTCAGCTCAGACCTGAAGCCTTAAAATAGTGCAGGACTGTCTCAGCACCCCTGTGGGCTTGCTGTCCCTCTGGCTCAGTGTCCTGTTTTCACTCTCTGTGTGTCACCTGAGGAATCTGCCTTTCCATCCCTGTGGAACTGCAGTGGCAGCAGCTGGAAGGGGCTGGAAGGAGCTCTCAGCTGTCCCTGCAGACAGGGCCTGACCCTGGGGGGCTGCAGGACCTGTCCCACTCTTGTCCCACCTCTTCTTAGAAGCTTAAGGTGGAAAACATCTCCCACCTTCCTAYGGACTTTGTCCTGCTCAAGGATTTCTTCACACATCCAGGCTGTTGTCTGCTCTCTCCCTGTTGGATCCTAACAGGTTCCTTAAGCACCAGGCCTGTTTACAGTGCTTAGAATCACAGAATCCTGGAATGGTTTGGGTTGGAAGGGACCTGAGAGCCCATCCTTGGGCAGGGACACTTTCCACAGTCCCAGGTTGCTCCAAGCCCTGTCCAGCCTGGCTTTGAACACTTCCAGGGGTGATGCTTCTGCAGTCCCACCAAACTCTGCTTTGCTGCATGTGACCCAAATGCTTTGGTGGTTTTTTTGGCTCTCAGTCCTGTTGTGCTGCCAAACCTGAATCTCCTTTTCCCAACAGGAAGAAGACTCCAGTGGGATATGGGATCCTGAGGACATACTTCTCCACCACTCCTCCCTTGCCCCTGCTCCTCTGGGTGAACCTCCATGCTGGGGGTCAGGTGTTCAAGTTCCCCTCAGAGCAGTCCATCACTGAGATGAACATCTTGCCATGGCTGGAGAAGCTCCAAGCAGGACTGGAGATTCCCAGCAGTAAGTGGACACAGGTTTATAACATTCCCAAGCACACACTGTGAGCTCCAGTGTGTTTATGAGAAGATTCTACGTGCAATAAATTGTCTGCCCTGGAATTTAACGATGGAAAAAGCAGCTCTGCTTGTTAGAGCTGCAGAAGTACAAATAGTCCAGCCAAGAGAGAATGCCCACACTCACAAGTTTGCTTTGGGACTGTTTAATGCTCAGAGCCAAACGTGGATAGTTTGGAATTGACATCTTTTCTCTGTGATAATCCCCAAATCTGGCTGTGTTTTCCCATTCCCAACCACAGCTTGCTCATAAGAAACCTCCCAGCTCCCAGYTGACAGTGTAAGAAGTAGCTGCTCTTCAGGCACCTTCCTGCATTTCTTTTTGGATGGGAAAGGATGARGGAGCTGATGTTTTACTGGAGGCTTTGGGACATAAAGGGTTGGCTTGTGCTGTGAAGCTTTCACTGCATCCCTCCTGTCTTGCTCAACCTGATGAGGCTCTGGAGGAAGCCAGCATGGATCTGCCTTCCTCAGGAGAGCTGGAGAGGGACTTGGGACAAGGGATGGAGGGACAGGACACAGGGAATGGCTGCCAGRGAGCAGGGATRRATGGGATWTTGGGAARGAATTCCTGRCTGTGAGGRTGGGATGCCCTGGCACAGGGTGCCCAGAGAAGCTGGGGCTGCCCCTGGATCCCTGGAAGTGTCAGGGCTTGGAGCAGCCTGGGACAGTGGAAGGTGTCCCTGCCATGGCAGGGGTTGGAATGAGATGATCTTGAAGGTCCCTTCCAACCCAGATTGCTCTGTGGTTCTCTGATCTTTCAGAAAAGATTTTTAATTTTGCATTCATTAAAATGGGGGAAAAAAAAAAGCCATAATTCCTCAGAAAGGGAACTATCCATGGAGRTGGGGCATAACTCTTCACCTTCTAACTGGAGCTGTATTTGCTGCTCAGGTGCCTTGTCTGAGGAGGACTGGAAGCCACCACTCCCTGCCTACGACTTCCTGCAGATGATGGAGCCACCCGCGCCTGAGCTGTCCCCGCGCCCCGGGGACACCGCGGCACARCACCCGCCCAAAAGCCCCGCAGGGRACACTGCTGGMGGGGACAGCGGCGCCCGGGAGGAGCCATCCCAGGCGGGCACAGCGCAGGAAGTTGGTGCCCCTGGGAGGGGCCTGCGGGGGACGGCCCCGAGGCTGGCAGCGAGGGACAAGCAGGGCAAGAGGCACAGCGAGCTCTGAGAGCCCGGCTGGGGAAAGGTGTGGGGCTGCCCTGGAAAGCCTGGCGCTGTCCCTGCCTTTTCTCCAAGGAGAGAAGAGGGTTMAGCTGTCAAGGAGTGGTGAAAGGAGAGGCCACTCCCTGCTGCTGAGTGCTGGGGGTTTCTGATGCCAGGGAGGTGCCTGCACATCCCACTTGTTGTTCCCTGGCTGCTCCTGGGAACTCATCAAGCAACAAGCTACACTGGAAAAGACAATTCAGCCCTGCTCTGTAGATTCCCCAAATCTCAGAGTCACTTCAGTTGCCCCTGAGCAGGAAGGGGTGAGTGATTCCWAGATGAAAGCCCATTTCTCTCCTCCCTGATTGCAGGAGAAGCTCTACTGATGCGTGACAGAAAATCCTGCATTTCCATCTGCATTGGAACCGTGTGCAGCCAGCATTCCAGCACTCCAGGGCTGCTCCAACCAGCCCCCAGTCGTGTTTACACCTGACTTGTGACCCAAATTCGTGAGCTTGTTCATCCTCCCAGGGGGAGAAGAGGAGGATCTGGTCAAAGCAGATTTATTCCAGAAGCCAGAGCTCAGGTCACACAACAGTCCTGAATAGCTGGGACAAAACTCTGCCAGCAAATCCCACGGGTGGGCAGGTTGGGAGATGGCTTTGCTCACTGCTGGCATTTTCTTGGTCACAAGCCCAGGGGCTATTTGCAGCCTCCATTTGTCTTTGCTCTCAGTGACAGCAGCAAGGCTGGTGCCTCCTGAGCTGGGAATGGTGCAGGGAGCAAGGTCTGTGGAAAGCTGAGTGCTGTGCAAGAGGGGAGGGAGATGAAGGGCAAGGCTGGACCCTTCCAAGGTGGGATGGAGCTGCTTCACATCCAAAACTTGAGTGGGGAGATGCAAAAGTTCACATCCAAAACTTGAGTGGGGAGATGCAAAAGCTGGGCAAGTGGATTTCCAGCCTCTGCACATCTCCTGGACAAGAAATGGCAGGAGGTTGAAAGCAGATGGATTCCATGTCTAGGATTCCATGATCATCCCACTCCCTTCAATGAACTTGATCACCCTCCCAGAGCTCTGCTGAGGTGTGCTGGGACAGTCAGATCCTCTTCCTGCTCCTTAAGGCTCTGAAATTACTGGGAAGAGGAAAAAATGCTGGTAAGGGAGTGCTGAGAGCATTGCAAASTCAGTATTTCTCATCCTGCAAGCAGCACACGTGGCTGTGAGTCTTTTGAAATACCCAGAAATAGATTATTAGTCCTGGGCTGTACTGGGAGGCCTTAATTGAGAGTGACCATTTTTGGACTGAGTGACAGGCTTGGAGCCAAAATGTATGTATTTAAAGGAATAAACTGCAGCCTGCTGATCAAAGGCATGGTTCCCAGGGGAAGGGTGTGAGCAGATCCTTCGTGTGTTCCCGTCATTCCTCTGCTCCGTGAGGTCCTCACGCTGCTGAATTCCATCAGCTGAACATTGCTCATTTCCCCTGCTGGCCCTCATCATCAGCATCCAATCACAGAATGGTTTGGGTTGGAAGGGACCTTAATTCCCAGCCCATTCCACCCCTGCCATGGCAGGGACACCTTCCACTGTCCCAGGCTGCTCCAAGCCCTGTCCAGCCTGGCCTTGGGCACTGCCAGGGATCCAGGGGCAGCCCCAGCTGCTCTGGGCACCTGTGCCAGGGCCTGCCCACCCTCACAGCCAGGAATTCCTTCCCAATCTCCCATCCATCCCTGCCCTCTGGCAGTTTGAAGTGCAATAATTGGGCTTTTCATTGCATCTTAAATAAATTCCGTCTCCAGCAGGCTCCTCTGCATGTTTTGGGTGGTGGGAGCAGGGAGCCTGGGCAGGTGCCCCTCATCAGCAGCAGRATCCTTTCCTTCCCCGGGGTTTCTGAGGAGCATTCCCACATCCCTGCTCTTATCCACGTGTCCTTTTCCAGGCACAGCCCTTCTCGGGTGCAGGGCTGGGGCCGGAGCTGTCAGCAGGGGTCAGTGCCACATCTCCGTTGGGGCTTTGCAAATCCCCGCCTCTCCCGCTGCTGCTGGACTGAGGCTGGACTGAGGCTGGATTGAGGTCGGGAGCAGCTTCCCGGTGGGATCCTGTGGGGATGCTGCTGCATGAGGGGCTGAGCCTGGATAGTCCCAGCTCTGCTGGCTTCATCSCCAGCATCACCAGTGGSATCCATCAGCTCCAGCCTCCCAGACTGGGCTGAGCCCTGAGCCAAGTCCACCTTGCAGGTGCCAGCACAGAGACTTGGGAAGGGAAGTGCTTCTCCGTGTCCCATCACTGCCAGAATCCAGCTGGACTGCCAGCTCTGGATGCAGGTCGTGCTCCTGGACCACATCATCTGCCTTGCAGTTTATTGGGGTTTTATTTATCAATACAAAATGTCTTTTCCACTGTGTAGCCCAAACAGACACTCCATGGAGGCAGAAATGTGCCAGGTTTTGTATGGACAGGGGGGAAATGTTAGGGATGCTTAGGGCAGTTTGATGGGGGTCTGCATCCCAAAATTCCCTCATCCACCAGAGGAGATGCTCCAGCACTTGGCTGTTYCCAACAACTCCAGCTCTGGRGGCAGAGCAGGGYGGAAAGAAACCCTCTGAGGRTGTTTATGGAATCAACCACAGGGTGGTTTGGGCTGAAAGGGACCTTTAAAGGGCATCCAGTGCCACCCTGCCATGGGCAGGGACACCTTCCACTGGACAAGGCTGCTCTGATTCCCATCCAGCATGGCCTGGRATTACAGCTTTGGGTGAGAAGTGAGGCAGAGGTGGCAGAGCTCATGTTCTGGGGGGCAGCTGTGAGGGACAGTGATTCCCCCTGGAGTGGGATCTGTCCTGCCCCAGGAGGATGGAGGAGCAGGGTCTCTCCTGTCCCAGTAGGATGGAGGAGCAGGGTCTGTGCTGTCCCAGGAGGATGCAGGAGCAGGATCTCTCCTGTCCCAGTAGGATGGAGGAGCAGGGTCTGTCCTGCCCCAGGGGGATGGAGGAGCAGAGTCTGTGCTGTCCCAGGAGGATGGAGGAGCAGGATCTGTCCTGTCCCAGGAGGATGCAGGAGCAGGGTCTGTCCTGCCCCAGGAGGCTGCAGGAGCAGGGTCTGTGCTGTCCCAGGAGGCTGCAGGAGCAGGGTCTGTGCTGTCCCAGGAGGATGCAGGAGCAGGGTCTGTGCTGTCCCAGGAGGATGGAGGAGCAGGGTCTGTGCTGTCCCAGGAGGATGGAGGAGCAGGGTCTCTCCTGTCCCAGGAGGATGGAGGAGCAGGATCTGTCCTGTCCCAGGAGGCTGCAGGAGCAGGGTCTGTGCTGTCCCAGGAGGATGGAGGAGCAGGATCTCTCCTGTCCCAGGAGGCTGCAGGAGCAGGATCTCTCCTCCACACAGAAGCCAGCAGGGTCTTCCTGCTCATCAACCTCCCTGTGTCAAAGCTGCTGCTCAAGTGAGGTGAGCTCACCAGGGATGCTGATGTTATCAGCTCCCTCTTCAGCCATTTAACAATAAAAGTCATGTTTGGATAAACCACAGCTCTGCCTTCCTCGGGGGTGCAGGCTCAGCTCCAGATTTCCTGGCTGATATGGATCAAGTGCAGCTTCAGACCAAACTCTTCTTCTGGTGGGACTTCATTTCAGCAGCTCTTTGGATGTGCTTCAGGAGCCTTTCAAGGGGTGTTTAAATTATCAGAAGATAAAACAAAGATACACACACACCCAAAAAAGGATTATGTGCTTGTCCTGAAAGCAAAACAATTTATTGTCCAAAACAACAGGAAATTCTCCATGCACTCCTTGTTGGCCCCTTCCAGCTCAGGATATTCTGTGATTCTCTGATCTGTCCCCATCCTTTAGGAATCCCACAAAGCCAGGCTGGCAGCAGTGCTCACTACAGGGCAGAGGGAATATTTAAAGTGTCTGTTTGTTTTCCACATTTAAAAGATTTTAGAGGTCTCAAAACCATGGGACATGGGAAACAATCACAGCATTCCTTCCAGGTTTTCCACCCKTTGAGCAGAACCAAGGTGCTGAGAGACAAATCCACGTCTTGAAATGTGGATTTTTCAAATTGGCTGAGAATTTCCAATTTCCCAGCCCATCCTGGAGCACTGATGGGCAGCCCCAGCCCCTCCTGGGGAGACCCATTCCATGGCCAGGCTCTGCTCTGGGATCCAGCTGCAGGATGGCAGGAGAGGTGGCAGCAGCAGGGAGGAGGCAGGACAGGACCTGSTCCCCAGGAGGGAGATGCTGCCAGGCAGGAGCAGGGCCGCGGGAAGGACAGACTGCCTGGACAGATTCCAGCAGGATGTGGAGCAGGACAAGACCTGGTGAGCTGGCTCATGTCCCCTGGGCCCATCCTGGGGGCTGGGTGGGGACAGGGAGGCTGGCAGGGCTGGGGGACAGTGACAGCCAGTCCCTCCATCCCAGCTGGTGCTCAGCCTGGCAGGGATGCTTTCCCTGCAGGACAGGTTCCTCTCCAGCACGGCTTGGCCCTGATCCCTGCCCCGGAGCTCCTCCCTCCCCYGCCGCTGGCTCCGGGAATGTTTGTCCGGAGCTGCCTGAGGCTGGGCTGCTGCCGAGGGTGTCTGGAACAGCCTCCTCCAGCCCTCAGCCCACCCCTGGGGACATCCAGGGTGATGCAATCCATCCTGGTGCCCTGCACGTGTTCCCTGTGCCCTTGGCATCACCCGGGGGGATGGAGAAGGATCCCGCCGCTGCCTGGTGTGTCCAGCACTGGCAGTGTCCCCACCCCAGTGTGTCCCCTCCTCAGTGTGTCCAGCACTGGCAGTGTCCCCACCCCAGCGTGTCCCCTCCCCGGTGTGTCCCCTCCCCACCCCAAACCAGCTCCCCCAGCCCACACCATGCCCCTGCTGCCTGTCAGTGTGGGGCAGGTGGTGGGGACGAAGCAAGGACAATCAGGGGACAGACAGACAGATGTTGGTCCAGGGGTGGGATGGGAAGCAATTGGTGTCATAGTGGCGGGGTTGGAGGTGGCTGAGGAGCTGAGCTGGGATGACAGGAGGGTGCAGGATGGAGCTGGGATGTGGGATAAGGGGTGCTGGCTGAGCAGGATGGGGTTCCTCACAACACAGGGTGCCTCTTCCACCTGTAAAAATACAAATGGGCCAGGAAAGCACCCCCAGCCCCCAGCCTGTTGTTTGATGGGGTGTCCATCCCTCCTGCCCCATGCCCARCATGGGCAGCAGTTGGGTCTCAAGGGCACCACTGGCTCCATCCTCCTGGATGGGGACTGGGATGGAGCTGGGGAGATCAATCCAAACCAGCTCCTCACAGAGCACCTTCTGTCTGTATTTCCATTCCCACAGACATGTTCCACCTCCAGCACTGCACCCACAGCTCTGCTCTCCTGCTCCATTCCCAAACCAGGTCCTTGCAGGTTCTTGTCGGGATCTCTCACTCATCAGAGTGACCCCAAGAAAAGTCGGAAAGTCTCTTTTCCCAGCCCAGCGCTTGAAGAGTCAGGGCTCTTCATTTCTCGGTCTCATGGTTGTTTATTGTTCCTTATCTATCAAATTCTTCAGACAGAGGCACTCTGCCTGCCCCCAGGGCGGTGTTATGTCTTTGTACTACAAACTACCTGTACAATGTTTACAATTCCTTCCCAATACCCATCACCTATGTCAGACAGTGAGCTTCTACTCTAAACCAATCTGTAAGTGCCAACATCACAGCAGAAGATGGAGGCCAAGAAGAAGAAGAAGAAGGAGAAAGGCTGGACATGCTCAGATCTCTCCATCTTGCCCCCTTGAATCCCCATTCTAAAAACCCCAAAATCTACTTTTTCACCCTGTGATAAATTCACTACCATTCTACTTAATTTGTCATGGCGTGCAGATCTTCATCTAAGGCTGGTAACTTGCTCCACGGGTCATAACCAAACCCACAGGGGCATTTGGGGCTCTGTGCCAGGGTCTCTGAGCCTCCTGACAGGGGTCTGGGCTGCTCAGCCAGAGGGATGGCCTGGGTCCTGACAGGTTCTCACTGCTCTTGACTCACAGGCTGGGGTTGAAGTGAAAGTCCAGGCTGGAAGAGCAGCACCCACCACGGTCCATCCCACAATAACCCCTTCCCAGTGCCTTTCCTGCTGTTCCCAAGGAGCAGGAGCCCCCAGGGCTCTGTGGGGCCGTGGAGGGAGCAGGAGTGGCCCGTCCCCCTTGGGGACATTGCTGTTCTTTGTCCATTGTTCCCTCTTGGCTCAGCAGAGCGAGCGGGGAGCGATAAGTGGGGAGAGGGCAGCGCTCGGTTCCTGCTCCCCGACAGGTTATTTCCCGACCTCTCCTTAGGTAAACTCAGCCCTTCGCCTCCCTCCGAGTTTGCTTTGCTCTCCCTCACCCCTCCAGCACGGCGTGGGGCCCAGGAGAGCAGCSTGGCTCTATTAATAGCCCCTGGAATTGCCAAATCCCTCCTGTGTGTTGAAAGAGTGGCCGCCAGCCCATGATTCAGCTCCGTGGTAACGCACGGGACGGCTGTGGTGGGAGAGCTCCCAGCTCTGCTCCAGCCCTGCAGGGCAAGCTGGGCTCTCCACTGGGGAGGGGAGATGGGGAAGAGCCCATCAGCTGGGATTTCCTGGCTTGCTGGCAGCACAGATGGTCTTTGTTGCTAAACTCGGTGGTGTTCTCTGCTTTGGCCGCTGCCCGAGCTCGCTCTGCGCAGGGATCCACACAGAGTAAAATCCAGGAGCCTCAGAGAGGGCAGAGCCATGGAAATCATGGAGTCCTGGAACCATTTCAGTTGGAAAAGCCCTCTAAGATCATTCCCCCAGCACTGCAAAGTCCCACCAAATCACGTCCCCAAGTGCATCCCCACAGCTTTTAAATCCCCCTGGGGATGGATGGTGGCTCCACCACTGCCATGGGCAGCTCTGCCAGTGCTTGGCAACCCTTTCCATGAAGAAATTATTCCCTATATCCAATTCAGACCTCTTCTGGARCGACTTGAGGCTGTTTTTTCTTGTCCCCAGGGCTGAAGCAGGCTCTTGGGGTTGAAATCCATGGTGCCTCTATCCCAGCCTTGCCCCATGAGCAGTCCTGCCTGGAGGAGAGGGGAGAGCATCTCCTCAGGCTCCTGCTGGGTTTGAAGTCTTGGACTCTCCTGAAGTTGGGCTTGTGAGTGACTCACACTGGGSAGTGGGAGCTTTGCAGGGCTGAGGTGGCTCCCTGTGGATCCTGGACCTGCTGTGGGGACATGGGTGGGAGAAGTGACCCGTGGGGAGAGGTGGGATCCTGGATGTGGGAGTGCAAGGGATGCTGCAGCTGGGAGAGTTCAGCTTTGCACGGCAGGGAGCAGGCAGGGAGCCCCAGCAGTGAGCAGGGCCAGGCACCAGCACCAAGGCAAATATTTGGAAAGGCATTTGCTGCCCAAAAATAGCTGGAAAAGCTTTCAGGAGCAAAGTTGGAACTGTGTCTGTGGGCAGCAGCCAGAGTCCCCCAGCCCAGAGCAGCTCCCAGACCCAGGGGACAGAGATGGGAAAGGGAATGACCAACATCTGCCCATTAATTACCCTTTCTGTGGTGGGGAGGGATCTGTGGGGCTTCTTTTGGAGACATCCCMTCCCATGGACCTGGAAGCTGAATAGGGGAAAAGTAGCATCATCCTCCTTGTCAATACAGGGCTGCTGAAATGTGGGAACCAGCTTCCAGATAATCTCATTTGCCCCCAGGAAYCGGCACCCGTGGATTCAAAGGGGCTTTTGGAGGGCACAGAGGGATGGAGCAGATTCCCCACTCCAGACACCCAGCTTGGGAAACACCAGCTCAGGAACACCACCCACTCTTGGACACGCAGCTCAGAACCCCCAGCCCGCTGCCCCGGGGCCAGGGCTGGGTGTAAATGCAAGCAGGCAGCAGGGACAGGCACCAGGAACCTCTGGGTGGGATTCCTTGCCAGGTGAATGTGCCCACAGTCAAATCCTGCCTCTTCCTGAACTATTTCCCTCCTGCTGAATCTCTCCCCAGATCCCTACACCCTCCCCAGGAAGGGCACAGCCCCCAGCAGGACACAGGGTGGGTGACAGCACCCCTCTCCAGGTGCTGGCAGTGAGCTAAGAGGACAACCAGGGTGGGAACAACTGGTTTGAGTCRCTTGGCYGGTGTCCCCTCCTGGGTCCCCACCYTGGTGACACTCATCCTTCCTCCTCCTTTCAAGAAGACCATGATAAATATGAGCTCTGCCATGCCATCCTCAGGGGCTTTGGCTCTGGAGGGACACCAGCTGAGGAGCCCAGRGGGACAAATCCCAGAAGCTCCAGGTCTCTTGGCTCTCTGCAGCCCCTTGCTCTTCCCCTCGGGCTGGGGAGGAGGCAGCAGTGAGGCTGCAGGTGCAGCAGGATCCTGTTTCATTCTCCTGCTCYGAGGCCAGGCTGAGCTCCTCACCAGAGTCCTCCCTACCAGGGGTGCACTCTAAGTGCTTTTGGAGCTTAATTAAGTGCTGGCTTAATTATAGGGCTGGCTGTGACATTCCTGTRTCCCACCTGGCACTCATGCCCACCYCTGGGGCATCAGCAAAACCCAAAATCCACAAATAAAAAAGCCACCAAAGCCCAACCTGCCTGTTTATCCTCACTCCATGATTCCCAGTGGTGTTGGAGACAGGAGCTGGGAATGTCTGTGGCTTCCAGCTCGGACAGGATGCTGCAGCCTTGGGTTGTTGGGTGTTGGAGCAGGGTGGGAACTTGGTCCCAAAAGATTTGGAGRTCCCAGCACCAATGCTGGGAATGGGTGTGGCACCATCACCATCCCSAAGGGCACCAGGGTGGCCATCCTGAGGGACAAATGGAGCAGAGACCCCCGGGGTGAGGGTGGCATCCAGGGGGTGGCATCCTTCACTCTTCCCATCCATCCAGAGGGACGCCCAGCCCTTTCTCCCAGTCTGGAATTGCTGTGTGCAGCTTTCTGCGCTGGGGACAGATGTGTCCCTCACTCCACCAGGACTGGGACGCTGGGAGGGGCACACAGGGATCTCTCTGTCCCTGCGAGTGAAGCAGCTCAGGAGAAAGCCATGGAGAGTGAAATGGGAGGGTGGGAATGTGATTCAGGCTGTGTCAGCCCAGGGCAGCGCTGCCCTGGCCAGAGGAAATCCCTCCTGATTCATCCCCTGTGGCTTTTGGGGACCTCGGTGACCCAGGGGTGCCAGCCCACAGCAGGGAGGGCTCTGGGGGCTGGGGCACTGCCAGGTGCCAGCGCTGCCCCCAGCCTGGCCACGGAGGATGCAGGAGGGCAGGGAGAATCCAGGGATGACACACAGGTCACCAAAATGCTGCCCGGGCTGAGTAAGAGACAAAGCTGGAATTTTCCCCAGCAGGGATTTCTCCCTTCCTTGCTCACAGCCAGCAGCTTGGCTTTAAGGAGTCTGCTCCAGCTGGGACAGGTCTCACATGTTTTATTTTGTTTTGTTTTATCTGACTTGACTTTACTGTGCAGTCTGATTCCCAGGGACAGGCTTCCCAACACAGCCCAGCCTGGCTCCTGATGGCAGAGCTTCAACCATTCCTCGTGTCCTGCCATGCCAGAGGGGCCAGCTGGCTGCAATTCCCAGCTTTTCCCCCTGGGASGGCATCCCCAAGACCCCATGGTGTGTTCCCCACCCACGGATAAACCCCTGGACAGCCCCCAGGTGCCTTGGGGGTGGGGGTCCCTTCAGGAAGGGGCTGGGCTGGCTTTTGGGAATCACCAGCTGAGGTTGTTCTGGCTTCCCTTGTCCCTGGACTTGTTCCCTAAATCCCAGCTCGTGTCAAATGTGAGCCAGCAGGGCCAGCCCTGCACATTCCTGTCCCCAGGCAGATCTCTGCCTTTAGGATGTGAGCTAAAGCCATTTAATCACGAGCCTCCTGTTGTCCATTTCCTTTGGACCTCCTCAGCTTTCCATGATTTTTTTTTTTTCTTTCTTGAGCAACATCCCTCTGAGATCCTGGGGATGGTTGGGAGTTGAGTCATCAGATGCAAGGACTCTGTGACTCTGCTCTGCTCTCTCTCACTCCCTGGATCTTCCCTGATCCACCACAGTCCAAACTCCCCTGTGCTCCCACCCTCCTGTGCAGGAAAATCCAGTGGTGCTGGGAGCATCCTGCTGGGAGCATCCTGCTGGGAACATCCTTGGTATCTGGGATATGCAGCCAGGCTGGGAGRGCTGGGGSTGCTCACCTGGAGAGGAGAAGGCTCCAGGGAGAGCTCAGAGCCCCTGGCAGGGCCTGAAGGGGCTCCAGGAGAGCTGGAGAGGGACTGGGGACAAGGGATGGAGGGACAGGACACAGGGAATGGCTCCCAGTGCCAGAGGGCAGGGATGGATGGGAGATTGGGAACTGGGAATTCCTGGCTGGAATGGACTTCCCAGAGCAGCTGTGGCTGCCCCTGGATCCCTGGCAGTGYCCAAGGCCAGGCTGGACAGGGCTTGGAGCAGCCTGGGATGGTGGAAGGTGTCCCTGCCATGGCAGGGGTGGAATGAGATGGAATTTAAGGTCCCTTCCARCCCAAACCATTCCRTGATTCTGTGACAGGAGATGGCTTTTCTTGGACTTACAGCCAGCTCCATTTTCTTGCCCAGATGGACAAAGGTGACTTYTTGTCCCTCYCAGCCCTCATTCCCAGCTGGCAGTGCTGACATTGGTCACTTTATTGGTCGCTTCATTCTCTGCAGAGCTCAGCTCTTGCTGATCCCTCCTTGCTCTCCTGGCCATTGCCCTCTCGCCCCGTCCTGCTCTGACACCCCCAGTGAGGCTCTGTGGGATTTTCCAGACCACAGCAGCTGTTGGTCTGTCCCACAAACTGCATTTTCAGCCAACTCCTTGTCCCCTTCCACCCTGGCTGTTGTCCCTGGAATGTGGCTCCCTGTGGGAGACACCCAGCTCCCCTGGGCTCTGCCATCCCCTGGGAGGAACAGCGACCTCAGAGCAGGACAAGGACACYCCCAAAGGGGTTTGGACTCTCTGTGAGGGTGAGAACCCCACAATGACTCCCTRCAAGGACAGGGATCACCCACAGGAGAACAGGGACCCTCCTGTCAGGGTTTAGGGTCCTGATGCCAGCACAAGGATCTCACTGTGACTCCCTAAGGAGTCTCTGAGTGACTCCCTAAGGTCTTCCCTGCAAGGATGGGGACCCCAAAAGTGTCCCCTGTTAGTTACAGCCCTGTGGATGCCAGCAGCCTTCTACTCTCAGGAAGGAATCAGAGAATCCAAGCAGGGGTGAAAGGGCAATTGAAAAGGATTTTTAAAAATGCTCTGGGCACTGCTGTGTGAAGGAAAGTCTGAGAGAAAACATGCCCTCAAAAAGAAATCCTCCCTGGCTTAGCACTTCCTTCTAAAAACACACAATGACTTCAGAAAAATGTGAGAAAACACATTTTGTCTCCCCGGAGGGAGAGAGGAAAAATAGAGAAAAGCAGCAATGGGATGTTGTTTGGTGTCTGGACCTCAGTCCTTGTCCTGGCAGGGTGGGGAATGTGCTCCAGGGGCTTTGGCTGGGCAGGATGGAGCTATGGGACCCCTGAGAGCACCTCTGCAATGGCCAGGCAGAGCTGATCCCCCTCAAAAACGCATCCAGTGCTCAATATTTGCTCCCAAAGAGAAGGGATGTGCCACCCCTGGGCCCTCCAGCCCCCTCTCAAAGGAGATTATTGATTATAAACCTTGGAAATCCGGATTGATTCCAACAACACTCATCCCAGCCATGAATAATTTGGGGAATAGCTCTTGTGAAGCTCTCAGAAGTGTTTGGCAGCGCTGGCTGCTTGAAGMTGGGCCCAGTTTGTCCCTGCTGCAGTTGGAAGTGGCACCGTGGCAGGAAAATGCTGTGCCCAGGGAGGCAGAACTGGCCTGGATCAGCAGGAACTCCAACARGGAGGAAAGTGCTGAGCAAAGCACCTGGGGAAGGACCTCTCTGAGGGGGAGGGAGCTGCTTGAAGCAGAGGATGTCCTGCCCTGGCTGTGCTGGGGTTTGGGTTTGGTCCCTGAACCCTCKCAGGAGTGTCAGAGTTCTGTGCTTTGCTGCCCTGGGATGCTCCCAAGGCCCTCAGCAGCGCCAAGGCTCCAGCTCCCAGAGCACCCTGCAGGGAATGCTGAGGTTCCAGGGCTGATTGGCTGCTAAAACTGGGGAATGCAAAAGGTAACGAATGGAGGGATGATGGCAAAATGCCACACGCTGAGAAACCAGCCAGGCACAGCAGTTCCAGCGGCCACACACACCAGGACAGAGCCTGGAAGCTTTTCTCTTGTCCCCTTTTCCCTTCTCCCTTTGCCCTTCCCCCTTTGGTCTTCCCCTCTCCCATTCCCTTCTCCTTTTCCTTGTCCCCTGTCCCCTGTTCCCTGCCCCCTCTTCCTTTCTCTTTTCTCTTGCCCCCTTTCCCTTTCCTCTTCCATCTCCTTCACCTCCTTCCCCTTTCTTTTGTTTCCAGTCCCTTGTCCCCTTTCCACCTTCTTTTGCCCCATTTCCTCTTTCCCTTTCCTCTTCCCTTTCTCCCATTCCCTTTCCCTTTCCTTGTGCCCTGCCCTCTCTTCCTTTCTCTTGCTCCCTTTCCCTTTTCTCTTTCATTCCCCCTTCCCCTTTCTTTTGTTTCCAGTCCCTTGTTCCCTTTCCACCTTCTCTTGCTCCATTTCCCCTTCCCCATTTCTCTTCCCCCTTCCCTTGTCCCTGTCCCCTTTTCATTTCCCTTTTCTCTTCACCTTTCTCCATCCCCTTCCCCTTTCCCTTGTTCCCTGTCCCTTTTCCCCCTTCCCCATTTCTCTTTCCCTTGTCCCTGTCCCCTTTTCCTTCCCCATTTCTCTTCCCCTGTCCCTTGTCCCTGTCCCCTTTTCCTTCCCTATTTCTCTTCCCTTTCCCCCATCCCCTTCCCCTTTCCCTTGTTTCCTGTCCCTTGTTCCCCTTCCCTTTTCTCCTGCCCCCTTTCCCCTGCCCCTTTTCCTTCCCCATTTCCCTTATCCCTGTCTCCTTTTTTTTCCCCCATTTCTCTTTCCCTTGTCCCTGTCCCCTTTTCCTTTCCCTTTTCTCCTCCCTTTCCCCCTTCCCCTTTCCCTTGTTCCCTGTCCCTTGTCCCCCTTTCCTCCTGCCCCCTTTCCCCTGTCCCCATCCCTCTTTACAGAGCTGCTAATAGGGAGGGTTGCAGAGGCTCCTCATCCTCCTCAGGGCCATTGTCCCTGRCAGGAGGGATTCCAGGAACAGCTCAGGGGACCCCAGATGCCCAGGATGAGGATGAGGATGGCCCTGGAGGAAGCAGGAGTGCTCCCCAGCTTTCCAAATCTGATGTCTGACATCATTCCCAGATGATGAGCAGCTTCCTGCAGCAGCCCCAGGGAGCTCTGGCAGAGCCCCTGAGCAGGGCAGGGGCTGCTCCTGCCTTCCCCAGGCACTGATCTGCTGGGAGGGCTCATCCTGRTGGATCTGTGGCTCAATCCAACCCCTGCAGGGCCCTCAGAGAGACCTCCCAGCTCAATTAGCTCAATTCCCAGCCCCAGTTGCATGGCAAAGGTCTGGAGCAGAGGAAGCAGCAGCTGCTCATGACAAATAAATGTTGTGTCATGTACACATCCCCTCCCATGACAAACCCCATTGCTGTGCAGGGCCAGAGCTCTCTGGTAGCACGATTGTCCAGGGATAAACAGGCTCCAGACCACTCTGGAACAGCTTCTTGTAAACACAGACTTTTCTTTTTAACTCCGTTCAAAACTCTGTCTGCTTTGATGTTTCACATCTGGGCTGGCCCTGACCATTTCCTCCTGCCCCCACAAGGGCAGATTGATAAAACCTTGTCCCTGCTGTGGTGTTTGGGATAGGGGGGTCCCAATAAAAGGCCAGGACCTTTTATGGGTGGATTTATGGTGGATTTATCCATCCCAGTTCTGCCAAACACTGCTGTGCTGCTTGTCCAGCACCTCCAGGTGCAGAGGGAGGAGGGTGGTGCTGGAATGGGTTTGGGGAGGGTGAAGTGCTCAAGGAGCTCTGGGGGTTCTCCCAACCCCATTTCCAGCTCCACGGAGGGGAAACTGAGGCAGAGCAACCATAGAATCCCAGAATGGTTTGGAGTAGAAGGAATCTTAAAGCTCAGCCCGTTCCACCCCATGGCAGGGCCACCTTCCACTATCCCAGGKTGCTCCAAGCCCTGTCCAGCCTGGCCTGGAACACTTCCAGGGATGGGACGTGCCAGACCTGAGGGCTGGGATTTTGCCTATGGCAGGAGCTCACTCACAACCCAGCTGCTCAGAAARAACAAGATTTCCAGGTGGTTTTTCTGAGAGTTTTTAATTCAGCCACAAAATGGCACCTTCTGCATCTGGGGCAGCCCAGTGGGAACCACAACGAAACCACAGCCCAGCACTGGCACATAAAACCCTACAAGGATTTATGGCCTGGCTCGCTTGGTAACCCCAGGACCTTTGCTGTCCTCCTCACATGARCTCAGCTCTTGAGGCTGCTGATGGGGTCCTGCTCTTTCCTAATAAGTGTGGGGTTTGTTTGGGAGAGGTCACAGGTCCATCCCACGGGGCAGGATGGTGAGAGATCCACCCCGCCCCACGATGCCTCGAAGCTTTTATGGCCCCTATAAATTCCAGCTGCTCCATGTGAGTTTGACACTGTTTAGTCTCTTGCTTTGGAAGATTTAGGTCACTTTGGGAGCAGCAGATGGGCAGCAGTTCCCCGCAGATTGGATGGACTTGGATGTTTGCACATTCCAGGGAAAGSCAGTTAAAATAAAAGCAGCCCGGCATGGGAAACCAGGAGTGTCCCCAGCACATTCCTCACCCCAGGCTGCCAACCAGGGACACGAGGTGCCCCTTCCAGAGCTCGGGAAAGGCCCGAGGGCACGGGGGAAGTGTGATCCCGCCCTCCCTGGCGGGCGCATGGGGAACGAGGATATAAATTCCCTGACACCTCATCGGGATGCTCCTAAGGGACAGGACTTTCTCCGGGGGCGGGCGCACGGAGCAGCGGTGCTGGAGAGCCGCTCCTCCAGCGAGGGAGGGATGGATGTTTAGCTCCACGTCCCAGCCAGGCTTGGAAAACTTTCCCTTCCTTCTGTTTTCAGTCGCTTGTGGATCATCTGGGAGCTCGGGCTGGGTTTTTCCCAGTCCCTCTGGTTGGGTTTCTGGTTGGATGCTCCCCAGCTGGGGAGGGATGGGGAGGGGATTCTGGGGGGCTCTGATCCATCCAGGCCTTTGCCTGTGTGTGCATTTGGGATAAAGGGTGGAGCAGGGAATAGCAGGGATGCAGAGTTCAGAAATTCAGGAATTCAGGGGTACGGAGGTACAGGGATTCAGGGATATAGAGATACAGGGATTCAGGGGTACWGGGATACAGGRATTCATAGATAGAGGGATTCAGGGATACAGGAATTCAGGGATTCAGGGGTACAGGGATTCAGGAATTCGGGGATTCAGGGATTCAGGGATACAGGAATTCAGGGATTCAGGGATTCTGGAATTCAGGAATTCAAGGATACAGGGTTTCAGGGATTCAGGGATACAGGGGTACAGGGATACAGGGGTACAGGGATTCAGACATTCAGGAATTCAGGGATACAGGGATTTCAGGGATGCAGCGATTCAGGGATTCAGAAATTCGGGAATTCAGGATTTCAGGGATCCAGGGATACAGGAATTCAGGAATTCAGGGATTTCAGGGATATAGAGATACAGGGATTCAGGGGTACAGGGATATAGGTATTCATAGATAGAGGGATCCAGGGATACAGGAATTCAGGGATTCAGGGGTACAGAGATTCTGGAATTCAGGGATTCTGGAATTCAGGAATTCAAGGATACAGGGATTCAGGGATACAGGGGTACAGGGATACAGAAATTCAGGGATACAGAGATACAGGGGTACAGGGATTCAGACATTCAGGAATTCAGGGATTCAGGGATGCAGCGATTCAGGGATTCAGAAATTCGGGAATTCAGGGATACAGGGATTCAGGGATACAAGGATACAGGGATTCAGGAATTCGGGGATACAGGGATTCTGGAATTCAGGGATTCAGGGATTCAGGAATAGAGTGGTACAGGGATTCAAGGGTATAGGGATACAGGGATTCAGGGGTAAAGGGATACAGGAATTCATGGGTACAGGAATCCAGGGATTCAGAAATTCAGGAATTCAAAAATAGAGGGATTCAGGAATTCAGGGATAGAGGGATCCAGGGATTCAGGGATACAGGAATTCAGGGGTACAGGGATTCAGGAATTCAGGGATAGAGGGATACAGGGACTCAGAAATTCGGGAATTCAGGGATACAGGGGTACAGGGACTCAGGGGTGAGCAATTCCGGGATACAGGGTCCAGCCCCATCCCAAGATCCCCCAGCTCACCCTCCCAGCACACCCAGCTCCATCTGTGAGGAAAAATGAGCAGCAGGGGGGCTGCAGCTCCATGGAATTGTAGAATATTTTGGTTGGAAGAGACCATAAATCCCATCTTGTCCCAAGTCCTGCCGTGGGCAGGGACACCTCGCACTAAACCAGGATGTTCACGTTGTTGTTTTTGTGTCAGAGGAAGAGAAAAACAGAATTACATGAGAAAATGTCTGGGCACGGCCCTTCTGAGTGAGGAGGTCACACCCACGGCTAAAATAAATCTGGTAGGCTTGAGAAAGGGACAGTTTATGGCAATCTGGGGAATAAATGTGAGACCTTCAACCCCCTGCAATTCTGAACCCAAAAGCCARAATGAAAATCGTTGTTATTACTCATATATTGAAAAATAGCTTGAAAATTCAAGGCTCTGCTGGGAGAGCTGGGAGTGTTCACATGGAGA
>JACDOX010000046.1:5218059-5239500 GCA_014549065.1 Cardinalis cardinalis | reverse complement strand
GAGAAGAGAAGAGAAGAGAAGAGAAGAGAAGAGAAGAGAAGAGAAGAGAAGAGAAGAGAAGAGAAGAGAAGAGAAGAGAAGAGAAGAGAAGAGAATAGACCTATAGCAATCATCCAGTTCAACTGTCTGACCACTCCAGGGCTGAAGAAAAATTAAAGCACGTTGCTAAGTGCATTTTCCAAATGCACTTCTCAGGGTTGAGACATCCACCACCTCTTTAGGAAGCCTGTTACAGTCTTTGACCCTCTCCCTTGGTAAAGAAATGCTTGCTGGTGTTCAATCTGAACCTACCCTGGTGCAGCTTTGAGCTATTCCCACGCATGCTGCCACTGGACACCAGGGAGAAGAGCTCAGAGCTCCTCTCTCCCTACCCCCTGCTCAGGAAGCTGTAATTGAGAACAAAGACCTGATTCCAGTACTATTTTAAGTTTATGTGTGCTAAATGCTGAATTTTTACAGAAGTTTTTCTACAAATTTGTACTGATTTGAAATAATGTATCTAATTCAATTTAGGAATATAAGACCTCTTCTTTTTGCCTCTGGTATGTCAACATTCATAAGAATCATCAATAAACAATGAAGAATTTGTAAACATTTAGATTTTTTCAAGGTCTGGTAGTGTCCTCATAAGTAGCCTGGGGTGATTTTCATTGACAATATTGGATGTTGGACAAGATCTGAGTGGAAATACTGGTGGAATTTATTACTGACAGTACAATTATTGAAAAACACAGGTGTGAATGAGCGGCTGGTACCATGTGATAGAACTGTTCTACTCCCATCAAAACTACAGGAAAGTTAAAGAACCCTAGCTAGGGTGCAAAGCTGGCTTGAGGTACTGGCAGAGGTACCAGCACCAGTTACATCAGTGCCTCTTGGCCACTTCTGACTTCAGCTCAAAGAGGTTTCTGTCTGCTGGGGATTTCTCTTCTGTGAATATGTGGCCAATTGTCCCCTTGATAAAAATTTGTTGTTATAACACTGACACTTAATTGGATTTGTGTGCAACTTTAGAAAGGAAATATCTATGTAAAAAATGTAATCTGAAAGATGTCTTCATGCAGAAGGTTGTTCCATCAGTTTTAACAAAATCTAGGATTGCAGTTAAATGATTCAATAATTTAGTCTCTACTCATTTTACTCATTGTACTGATATTTTTTAACACTTCTGAATTAGTGCTAAAAACACTCACTAGGAAAATTTATTCCACACAGGTAAAAAAAAAAATCATACAGCAGAGTGATTATTTTTACTATGTTTCCACTTCTAAGGTGAGATGATGTTTCATATTATTTTCCATGTACAGCTAATTTTAAAAACAAGTACTTACAAATATTCCATAAAGCAGTGTTAAAATTACATCAATCAAAAATCAGACATTAACAAAGCCAAGGAAAACCAGGTGGAGTATGGAAGGGGGGTTATAAGAGGCAAAAAAAGATGGAAAGAAATAAAATTAGAGCATGAGCCATTTCTGCCACTTTAACTTGCAGTGAAGAATTGCTAAGATAATTAAAAGCTCTGCCTGAAATCACTTCTACCCTGAATTATACAAATCAAATCAATTCTTCAACTGAAAAATGAGGAAAATAAAGAATAACCTAAGAAAAGTTACCTGACTTTTCACTGATAACATCCCCAAAAGCACTAAAATTTTATTTCTTTTCAATATCTATTATTTCTCACACAAACATAATCATTTGCTGTCAGAGGACTGATTTTTAGTGACAGAACAAAGGACCAATATGGCCAGTTGCTGTTAGAAAGAAAAAGTGCCTATTTTAATTTAAAATCGAAAGAACTTGCAAAATAGTTAACATATAATAAAAATTAATGTTAGAAAGACCTGCTCCACTAACCTTTCAGAGTCTCTTTAATTACACTGAAAATTTTCATATGCTCCATGCAAAGGACAGGGAACTTGGGTATAAGTTCTCCTGACCTGTATTTGCACTTGGTTTGTTTATCAGAAAGGAGTCAAGGAGGTAGAACTCATAATAAGGAGCATTGTCAGGATATGAATTGCTAAATAAAACACAAGATGTTCAGCTTCTCAAAATGGATTTAAAATTTTCTGACTTATCCAAGAAATTAGGAAATAATAATAGAAATTGTACCAGCACTTGAAAGACACCCTAGACAATTTAGACAGTCCAGTGGTTGAAAATAAGATTTAGCAATACAAAAATCTATGAAGGGGAAAGTACATGTTTGTACTGGTTTCTCTTGTTTATCTATCACCCAAAGATTCTTTGCCTCTTAGAAAGAATAAAAATAGACCTGATAAAATACAGCATAGCTCGAATCATTATGCCTCACAGTTGTGACCTATCAGGAAAAGAAAAGAATGTTCTAGGGATTTTTGAGTCTCCTGGGAGTATTCATGGTGTCAAATCAACAAATCACTTTTAGTGATCCAGCACTATTTTATACCTACATGGAAATGATACTTACCAAACTAAATTTGAATATGGAGGCTCCAGATTCCCTCATACCACCTTGGCAGTGTACAAGGGTTTAAAGCTCGTTTAATATGCTGTAGATCCATGTCAAAACCCCTAAGGAATGCAAGCGATAGGTGAAATATCTCCAGTGCAAATGTCAGACCTTGTGCTGGGAAGCTGCACTCTCTGTCCCATTCCCTGAGGAGTTAAGCATTTCCTCAGAGCAGTAGGAGTTGAACATACCCAATATTTTACAGGATCACACTTCACCTTGGGTGAATTCTAGTGGGTTCACATCAATTTTGCAGACAATTCAATAATGCAGGATTCAGTGATGCCCAAAGATAATCAAGTATGCGAAAATTAAAATACTCAGAGCTAACTTCCAATTCTATTCCTTGGGGATGGTGTCTAATATATGTTAAATCCAATCAGTGCCTTTTAGCTTTCTTCCCTGTCACAGGGTTTCAGTTTACTAATTATAAATGTTCAGCTGCAATTCCTTTACATCACTTTCTCAGAGGGTAGAATTCAGCACCCTCTGAGAATCAAAAAAGATTACACCACCATTTGTCAAGGTCACAGCAAGAAAGGTTTTTCATTAATTTTAGATTGGCAAAGAATAAGAAATATTGTAATTGCTGCATTTAAACCATTCACTGCACCGACTCTCTTTCTATTTCACAGCCAGCCAATTAGGAACTTTATTTAAAATGTATGAATTGCACAACTGTCATTAAAGCTATGATTCTGAAGAGCTTATTTGCTTTCTTTGATGAAAGTATTACAGAAATGCAATCTTTCAGGACAGTGACTCAATTGTTCAACATTTGGTAAATAAAAATGGTTCTCAATAGATTTGTCCACAGGTGGAGCCTCCATTAAAATTAGTGCTTTGAAGGTACATTTCTGCAAGGCTCTGACTGGCCACTGTGCCAACATTGACCATCTGCCTCCTCAGCTTGACCTGGAAAACTCTCCAGAATGTTATTCCTTTTTGGAAGCAAAAAAAAAACCGAAACCACAATCAAATGCTCTTTGTTTGTGAAAACTGCATCTCCAAGGAATGTTGCTGGTTAGTACAGCAAAACTGTGACTCACTTTCAACCAAGCCAGAGCCAGAGCAGTGAGAAGACCACTGGACTTCCCCAAAGATGGTTTTGGCTGTCTCTAGTATCATGTATGATTTCTTGAATTAATGTCCTCCTCACAACAAACAGCTACATTTCACATATTCCATCTTTTGGACATTTATTGAAAATTAGAGGTATTGTTTGATTTGCTGCATCCTTTCCTTTTTGTGAGCCTTGTCTCAAAAACTCAGTGTTAGAATCTGGGTGGCATGATGCTGCCTTCAGTGGCATTTTTTCATGTTTGTTCTTCATCAGTAAATGCATCTCTCAGGTGGGAATGCTGCTGTAGACTGTAAGAGAACAAGAAGTTTATCCTCCTGAGGACTGTGGGACTTTGCACTGGAAACATAATTTTCTGCCCTGATTTTGTCAAGAAAGATTTGCTTTCTCGTGTGATAATATGCTGATCCTCAAGCTTTCCTTAGGATACACAAAATCATCCATCATTTTATTTCCTCATTGAAAATATTTTTGTTTATGTCTTTGGGGTTTTTTTGGGAAAAAAACCCCTCCTTGTTCTACTTGTACTGTTAGTCATATATTAATCACACCACATGGACACCTGCTCTCATAACATAGTAAATGTGTTTTTCCTGATTCCCAAAACCAGGTGTGTAAATGAGAAGCTTTCTTACTGAGTCCTCTCTCTCCTCTTCTCTGGTCATTAGGACTACAGGATGAGATATTCAAAACACAAAAGACTACATGGGAAAGAAAAGCTGTTTCTTTCTCCCTCCACCTGTTTCATATAAGTTTTATTTTCCAATGTAAGCGTGTAGAAAATACAGACACTCAAAAATCTTGTGCGAAGAAAAGAAGTTCTCACAAATGATTCAACTGAAATTTTTTATTGCAATTCACTATTGTGCCTCTTCAGTTATTGGATATAGAACAAGGCTCATTTCCTGAACATTGTGGCCTTTTTGGATTAGCACCTGATACTGCATACAAAGGAGCTATGTTAATCAGATTTCTGATTTTCCAGGTCCATGTTCATCAGTCCATATCCAAACTCCTCACTGAGTAGACGTTCAGATGTAACAGAAGGTATCACTGGCTGCATTTCCTCAGGTGTCACTTCTCAGGGATTTAAACTGGATAGTCAGAGGACAAAGGGACCTGTGCAATCCAGTAACAGCCAGCAACAGACTGGCATGAACAGAAGGGAACTCATGCCCAAACAACCTGATAACCTCCTCTCGTGAATTGGCTGGCTTGGTGAATGTGGGAAGAGCAGTGGACACTGACTATCGGGACTTGAGAGTTTACTGAAAACAGGCCAGTAAAGACTGTAGACCAGATAATGAACACTGCCTGCTGTAATGTTCCTCATGGAGAGGATAATAAAGAGGTTGGTGATTTGTGGCACAATTTTGGTTGGAGGTCAGTAACTAGCAGTGCGCCACAGAACTCATTATTGGGTCCCATCCTGTTTAGCATCTTCAAGGTGACAGGACAAGGTGACCTTCAAAGGTCCTTTGCAATTTTTACCAAACTGTGAACAGCGTAGGATCCCAGTGCAACCCAGGATCCAGCAGGAAAGGGAATCCTACTGTACTTTAAAGGACTTGGAAACAAAATTACCAATATAGAACTGTAATGAAATTAGAATTCCATTAAACTCTTCATTCACTACTGTGTGGTCTGTCAAGAATTGCATATGCTCCTCAGAAGGCATGCTGAAGGAAAATTAAACCTCTCTTAGACTAAGAGTCAAAATTCAGAACCATAAAATATAAAAATATTCCCTGAATTTGGTTTTTTTCCATGTCATAGCTTTAGGCTGTGATGGAAGGACAGACTCAAGGTTTTGAACATTTGACCTAACAAGACTGACACAAGAAGTCTTTTTCTGACAAGCTTCAGCACGCCTCACAAAATCACCCCTCAGTGTCCCCTGTCTGCACTATCATACAATTAAACTGATAATCAGTATTATAATTGTCAGATATTGTGAAACAAATGATCCCTAAGTCAGTTAATGGATTGCATAGCATGAAAACTAAGACAATTTTAATAACTTTTGCCTTTCAGAGCCTTGGTGACTAGAACTTTGCTAAAACAAGGTGAAAGTACAGGATAGTTGTCCTAGGTGTGACCTTGGGGAAGACGGTCCTACTGTTTCCCACCTGTTTTCCTGACAACCCTGTCATAAGCAAGAGAAGACTGAATCATAGAGGCAGCAGTACAGAGAAAGGAAGCCATGATTCCTCCCAGGAGAGAGGCTCTGAGGAGGCGAGAGAAGCCAAAGCTGGTCATGGATGGAAAGCTCACACTGCTGTCCTGGGGCACAGTGGTTTCATGCCCCCAGTTCTGAAGACAACGGAAGAGAAAATAAATACTTGCAAGGAGGGGAGGATATTTTACCCACTGCCCAAGACTAGGCTAATTATGAATGCGGATGACCATAGCACTGACTGCAAGGGACRTCTATTTCTAAAGTAAGAGCAGAGAAATGTGTCTCAGAGAGAGGCTATGTTCCTTCTCAACCCAGGAATTCCTATTTTTGATTACTGCTTTTGATGATGAAATCTCACCCATACTACTCAAATTGCAACCAATTTTGAGTAGCTTTTAGAAACACCACTTGTCTCATTTTGGTTTTCCTAAACATAGTTACTCACTTGATTAGGCTATTCTTGCAAGAGCAAAGTAAAACATACATACATGCAAGTTTTCTCCCAGGATGTGACTGACATCAGCAAAGGCAGCGTCAGATTGAAGGGGATTGCCAATAACACAGTGGGTGTAGCCTCTCTGTGGAACATTGTGCAAATTCAACTAGCTAAAATAATTTTCCCCTTTCTCAAACAGGAATCGACTGGATTTACAAATAGTATTTTAGGCATGAACAATAAGGTAGAAAAATAGAGCAATCTCAATAGGTAATTTTAAAGATAATAAAATAGAATAGTGTAGAATAGAATAGAATAGAAAAGAATAATTTCCCTTGGAAGAGACCTACAGGGCTTTTATAGACCRCTTCAAGGCTGACCAAAAGTTAAAGCATGTTGTAAGTGCATTGTCTAAATGCCTTTCAAACATTGAGTCTTGGAGCATCCACCACCTTTCTAGGACTCTCACAGCATCTGGCCATCCTCTCAGTAAATAAGTACTCCCTAATGTCCAGGTTGTACCTACTCTGGTGCAGGTTTAAACCACTCCCACATGTTCTGCCACAGAGTCCCAGGAGGAGAGCTCAGCACTTCCCTCTCCACTTCCCCTCCTCAGGAAGCTGAACAACGAAGTTTCCCCTCAACCTCCTTTACTCCAAATAAGACAAGCTCAAAGTCACAGGACAAGCCTTGCTGCCCTCCTCTGGATGCATTCAAAGGCCCTCTTCAACTGCAGGGCCCAGAAATGCACTCAGCTTCTTGAGGTGACACCACACTGATACTGAATACAGCAGAACAATCCCCTSTTTTGCCCAGGTGGCGAAGCACCTCAGGATAGGATTTGGCCTCTGGGCTGCCAGGGCTTTCTTCTGACTTGCACTGACTCCCCACCAGCTTCCCCAGATTCCTCTGTGCAGGGCTGCTCTCTAGCCACTCCTCTTGAAGTGGATGCTTGTGCCTGGTGCTACTTTGCCCTAGGAGCAGAATCCTACTTTGCCCTAGGAGCAACACTTGGACCTGTTAAATTCCATTCCAGTAATCATCACCCAAGGCACAGCTGTAAGAATTGCAGGGTAGTGCTCCGTGCTCACAGACAAATGTCACTACCTGCCACATAGGAAGACTCATTTTTCCTTGCTTTGGTTCTGTGAGCCTTTTTTTTTGGTACATTCTGCTCTCCTAGCTCCTGGCTTGACTGTTCCTATGATTTCAGTGCTTGGCAAGCATGCTTATGTCACTGAGGGCCTGTGCGGGGCTTGCATAAAGAAGATTCTGAAACAGCTTCATCTTTTTTGAAGATGACAGATGACCCTTGGTTTTAGTTTCAGGCTACAGTTCTTGGACCTAAGTGCTCGTGGCTGTGATCACCTGTGGCAGATTCATTTAAGCAAACTTAGCTGATGTGAATTTCCTTGTGCTGTTGCAATAAGAAACCTTTCTACACTTCTTTTATGTTTCCTTTAACAGAAATGTCTCTCAGGTAACAAAGCTGAACATGCTTTATGTCTAGCAGGATTCCCTTTCATTTGTTCCCCATTCTCCTACAATTTTTTTGTGGGCTGCCCAGCCATCCATGAGCAGAGTGGAAATGTTTCACTCTTGCCTTAGGCCAAGGCAACTACACTTAACATAAAGATGTGAAAAGCAGTAAAAAAAATTTAGCAGCCCTGTAAGGAATCAAGACTTCAGCTATTTCTGGGTAATACCATTTTCTTAAGATGCCTGAATGACACAGGTTACTTTGGTTTTTCAGCTAACAAAGACATTGTGAGTCAATACTGCGAGCCAAATAATTGTGCTTTAGTTGGCCAAAGGTCTATTCATTGCACCTGCAAAAGAAATAGGCAGAAAGAAGCAACTGTTTTGCCCTTTGGTCAAATTAAAGTACCCAATAGAAGATTTGGTTTTTATCTTCTATATTTTAAAAATAAATTTGACAAAGAAAAGAGACTAAAATGTGGAATCTCAGTGAGGTGTATTTCTGCTCTAAGCTACTTTCTTGTGAATGATGAGTAACCATTTTACACTACTTTAGTAAATGGCATCATTTACATCAGAATCAGGTCTCAGTTATTTCAATACATTCCCAGTAATATATCTTTGAAGTTCAAATAAGTCCAGTGAACTGAATAATATTCTGTTCAACTTCTATAATAATGCATATACTGCTTCTGCTTGCTATCAAAACCTCAAGGATACAAGTATTTGACTTTAGAGGTTGTTATGAAAAATTGTGTRATGAATTTCTGAGTCTTCCAGGTGGAACACCTTATCTCCACTACTGCTTATTTTAAAGGTTTGCTAAATATGGCAGAAGGCTCTGGGTGTAGCTAACAAATTCTTATGCTACCAACAAGTATTAGGGATTATTGCCTTGAATTATAAAATATTTCTATGGAACTTTTCTAACCATCTCTACAAGGAAACATTAAGAAATAAAATATCTAATTAGTTAAGAGGATTTTAGTTTTGAGGTACCTCCACTGAGTTAATCTTTGACATTGGTTACATTTTTTTAGAATTAAAAATACATGTTTAAACATTATATCTAGTACACATTATATATATACACCAAAAAAACCCTTCAATTTTTCAATATATATTCACTTCTCATGCTCAATACACCAAAAATATACCTCTCAGTTTGCTTTCACACACTGTTTGTTGCTCAGGTGGAAAAGGGAGAGACAACAGTATGGATGACAGTATTCTTTAAATCTATACACATTACTCTTATCTTCAGGTAGGTTATTAGTATGACTACAGATTTTGAAATAACCTCTTTTTCCTTATGAACATATGGCATTTCATTCATTCTATAAAGCACTGAGATTCTCAGCTGAGTATTCTTAAATACTCTTAAGGCAGGTTCTTTTACATGATGTTGCAAATTTTTAGGACATGAACATTTGGCTACCACTTCCCCATAGGCTCATTTTGAAAGATTTTTCATGTGGGAGGCTTAAAAGATGTTTTATGCTTGCTGGGATTCTGTGCAACCTTAAAACTCAAGATTTACAAATGTATGTGATACAGAAATGTGTTTATGATGTCAACACACTCATAAAAATGCTTTCTGCTTTTATTTTTTCTGTGAGAAAAAAAGGGGAAAAATGTACTTAAAATACCTCTTTCTTTAWAAGGGAACAATTTTAAAAAGACTCAAATGCTTCAGTCTAAGCAGGATGAGCATATACTCCTAAAATGTGGATCATACTTATYTCACCAATGACAGTCCCATTTCTTCCAACTTGTATGAAATTTATGATCATTGCTGCTCCTGCCCAGGAGYAATATGCTATTAAAAATGATAGTGTGTGATTCCATGACAACTGGCAGGTGTCTTACAAAGCCTTTCTTCGTTCAAAATGTGCAGGTGAGTTATTATACTTTAAAATAGGGGAAACAGAGCTCTGGTGGATTTTTCTCAGTGCATGTGCAACCTGCAAATAAAGTCAAATATTATTTTTATACCTACCTGTAGGCTTCAAATTGCAACAGCTGCAATGGAAAGTCAAATAAAATACACTGCCCCACATGCTGCTGTATAAATATAACAAGCTCAAATTTTTAGCCAAACTGCTTTCTTCTTTTAGATGTTGCTGACTACCGCAGAATCATGAGTCTRTGTACTGTCCTTTTCTCTTTGCTAACAAGTCAGGGAAACGTTTTTTGAAAAACAAAAGAAAACTAACTTGCAGACACTTTTCTCTCCTTTTCCATTTAGCTAGTTCATTTGTTTTAAATTGTCTCATTTGATAAAAGTGAAGAATCACTTGATGTTATTAGAGATTTGAATGCATATGGTATCTCATTTCCAATTAGCAGGAAGAACTCAGAGACTGTCTTTTGTTTGTCTGACTCCTGGGATCACTGGTACAAACTGATGTCCCTGTTGCCTTTGCCCTCTCAGGAGCACAAAAACCAGCGGCAATATCTTCAATTAGCATCTATTGCAGCTTCTGAAGCACAGCAGCTGTTTCCACCTAAACAGCTGAAAATGTAGCCCCACCAAGACTGGATTCTACATATGCAGAAAGCCTAATTTCAGTCAATCAAAAAAAGAAGTTGTGATCTTTTGCAACCTGAAGTATCAGATCTGAATATAGCATCATCATCCTTGGCTGTAGGAATTTAAACCTTGATCTAGTGTTCCCTGAAGCCAGTGGGAAGACTCTTATTGTCTTTGGCTTCCTTTGGATCACACCAAAATCTCAGTCGGATTCTGCAAACCACAGAATTTAAAGCAGTCCAATAGCACCTTTTGCTCCCTTTGAATTTTGGTCAAGCTTGGGGAGTAAGAGAGAAGTGACAAATTGGTAAGATGATTAAAAAAAAAAAAATAGAAACAGCTTCTTTTAATCTCTGCATTTAAATTTTGCAGCACAAAAAAAAGTTTATTTTTGTCATTGAAATGTTGATGTATTTTTACAAAGACTTCACCTGTCTGGAGTTGAACAGACACCCTGATTTGAAGTGAGCAGTTCAAAAGTTTCTCGGCAAAAATCAGAAGAATGGAAGAGCTTGATCTCTTCAGTATATTGATAAGGGTTGTCATAAATGGGAGCAGTTTCTTAGCTCCTGCTCATGCCTGATAAGGATAGTCTCATCACCTGCTAGCAATAACCTGAGTTTTCATAAGCTGTATTAGCACTGCTTCTGTGTTTTTTCACTGTGTGACTCCACAAGSATGCCACTACCTTTGAAAATACATGTTGACATTGGGAACATTTCTGTAATTGTGTTTTCAGATCTTTCTGTGTCTTACCTACATCCTGCTGAGAAGGGTTCAGCCATCTGGTACAAAATAGCTTAAGTCATTACTGGATACCAGTGTCTCTGTGCAGGAAAGCACACAGGTTAATCATGGGCAGAGACCCCTCTGCTTGGAATGAGAAATCCATAGCAGCTCCTCTTACATGAGCAGAGAAAGCCATCAGAGGTCAGRGCTTCAGCTTGTCTATCATGAGACATGCAGGGATGTTTTGCTTGATCGTAACAGCAGGAAGCCTTAACTCAGGTTGAGAAGGGAGGGCCTCAGCTCCAGTACCACTTCATAAGCACTGTGGTTCTTTCCRTGTTCTTTAGGGAAAATTTGCAAAATCCTATTCTAGCTCTGCTTGTCTGCCTGTCCTCCCAAATAACTTATCTCCCCCAAAGCCACTGGCCGGTGGCACCCAAACAAGTGGAAGTTTTCTGGTTTCTAATGCAATCTGCTTCTTACTAGTGCCAAGCAAAAAAAAGGCACCTGAGGCAGCCTGTTAAGGACCTGCACCGATGAATTTGGAGGTTTAACCTTGATTAGACATCAGAGGATCCACGTAGCATGAGCCATTATTAACATTGTCAAGAAGTGAAAAGCTTCATTCATAGATCTTGCCTGCTTAGACATCAAAGTGCACCAACCTCAAAAGAAATCTGTGGGGAACCAGGCATCCTTAGTTCTCATATTGATCATACTACTTGTTCTGAAAGTTTCACCCAAGCTCTGGCAGTGCTTGACCTTGCAGAAGGAACATCATGTACAAACGATGCAAAAGCCTGTGCCTGCTTTCTTGTTCTTAAAGTTAGCACCAGGTGAATAATTGATATCAAATCATATATTCTGTAAATAATCTAGTTTTCTGCAAATAACATCCCTAAACAATTACACTGGAGAAAATTATATTAAATTTTCTAACATGAGTCACAAAATCTCAGATTAATCGTTTCTGTGTCTTGCAAAATGCTTAGTGTCTGATGTTCATACATCAGAATAAAAGCTTTTTAGCTGGACAAAAGGTATAAATTTGTTCACTATAGAAAAACAAATATATGGATCCAACCAAAATAAATTTTTAAATTCAAATGAATCTTCCAGGCAGTTTCTAGGCAATATATTCCCAGACCTTATCCCAGCCCAAAAAAAGAGAGYGCCTGGATGATACCACCTTTCTCTTCAAGGTACACTCTGTCTCAGAAGGCATCTGTCAAAAAAGGCATTTATTTTGTTTGTAGAATTCCTATGGCTATCACTGGGAATTCTTGAAAAGGGAGGGAGAACAAATCATACAATGAAATTATCCATTGCAGCCCTTTAACTATATCAGATAATTTAAAAATTATATTATACTTTCATAAAGGTTGAGATATTATTTTCCATCAACTGTTTTTAGGGTTTCAAAGAACAAACTCTAGCTGGAAGAAGGACAAAAAGCCGCTCTGGGAAATATCGTGTGAAATGTGCATTTTTATTTTTTAAAATTCTACCCAAATTTTTGATCTCAAATGCAAAGCTGAGAACTACTGATAGCATGGGGAAAATAAATAGAAAATATACTGAAAAGATTTTTTTGTATTCAGAAGTCTTTTATACAGGTTAAATTTTAAAAATTATCATGAGGGAATCTTTACATTGTTTTAAAATACTGACTTAAATAAATAAAATTACCTGCAATAACAATTATTTTCTTTTAAACTAGGCAAAAGAAAGTAAGTAGGGAAATGACAAAGAAGCCTGCAGATGAGGAGAAATGGCTATGTAAAGAAGTAATCCAAAGTGTGGGAGGAGACATAGCTCAGACCCCAGCTGACCAAGGGAGTATTCCATACCATACACAGTCATGCTCAGGGAAGAAGGAGGAAGGAGGGGGGACTTCTGGAATAGTGGGTGTTGGTCTCCCCAAGTCCCCATTATGGAGGGTGGAGCCCTGCTTTCCTGGGCATGGCTGAACACCTGCCTGGCCATGGGAAGGGGTGAACAAAATCCACATTTTGCTTTGCTTGTGTGTGTGGCTTTTGTTTTCCCTATTCTATGGTCTTTATCTCAGCCTCTGAGTTTTCTCCCCTTTACCCTTTCTATTCTCTCCCCCTCCCACCACAGTTGGATAAGTGAATGGCTGTCTGGGCCTTGATTGCCAGCCGGGGTTAAACCACAACACCACTCCRTTCAGTCTAATCTGGAATGCTTGAAGAAGAGATCAGGACTTGTATGATAAAGCACAAACTAGTCACAGGATTTTGTTCAGCAAATGCATGTAATTTTCTAAAACTTACAAAAGTGGGAAGTGAAGAACCAAGGTGAGCCCACCCAGCTCACTCAGGCAGGATGAAAAGAGCCTCTTCAGCTTTCCTCAACCCCACAGGGCACCCGCACCCATGGGGAGCCACTGGAGACCCCAGYCCCCAGGGGCTGGAGCTACAACAGAGCATGGTGGGACACCAAACTACAGAAGGCTTCTCCACCTCAGGAGGCAAGACAGCTGCTCCAGCCAGGAATCTTTTGACCAGCAGATTTGTGTGTAGATGCTGGTCTGGCAGTGACTCCTTTCAGAGGACACTGACCTTTCTCACACAGAGCTCTGGGCAAATGCCTCCTGCCCCAGAACAAAAACAGTGCGTTTTGCATTTGGCTTTAAGTCACAAACTACAGAGGTGGAAAATTTATAGAAGCACAGGGCTGTGACCTTATCCATTTATGTTTTTATGAGACACCTAACTTGGTATTTACAAGATGGTATTTATATTATTTTAATGTTGATGGCTAATGTTTACAAAAATGCAGCTATTTGATTAATATAAAGTGAGAGATTAAATAGCCTGTTTACTGTAACCTAAATGCCTAATTAAATAGCAAGAGAATATTCTTTGGACATTGTGGTTTAACAAATATGTGAGCATTATATATTAATACTTTAAAATACACTATTGATGTTGTACCTCATTAGTTAAACAGTCCCTCTGTTAATATGGTTTAACAAATACGTGAGCATTATATATTAGTACTTTAAAGTACACTATTGACGTTGTACCTCATTAGTTAAACCATCCCTCTGTTAATAGCACTTTAGAAGTACTTACACTGTCAACAGTCCTGATTCCTAATTTATATTACCTCAGTGCTGGTTTATTTTACCCCATTTACAGATCCCCAGACATTTACTCAAAAACTCAACAAAATATAACATTCAGTTCCTGGCTGTCTAACTTCGTGGAAATAAAATACAAAATCATTCATTTTATGAGCTTTTGAAGTTACAGTCCAAGATACAAAAGCTGATCTTGAAGTTATCTGAAAATTTTCAATGAGAATAAATATGGAATTCCAGAATTTAATTGAAATCTAATCAAAACACTCCTTTGGGATAGACATTTTTCTAAAACAAGTTCTGCTTTACTAGTCGAGGTGCTGCAGTTAATTATGTTTCTTCATTAAAACCATTTTAAAATATATTTTATTCTTTGCTCTCTAATATTACTGGAAAGAAAAGGAGGAAATGCTTGATGCTTTCATTTTTATATAGGAGGCCTTGGCATGAGTTAGGCAATTACTACATTCATATACYGAATACATCGTGTTTACATCTTTGGAATAAATGAGAGCCACAGATATGATATGTCCTTACCTCCCTACATCATCACACTTCTAAGCAATACTTGAGGTCTCAAAAAAAATCTCTTTTTTAATACCTTGACTAATATGTGTTAATAAACCTTTAGCATTTTTTGCTAAAGATTTTGTGAAAAGAGAAGGCAGTAGTTACAAATGTGAAATATGAAGCATTTAAGTATTTCAATAGTATTTTTTTCTTTCCCATTAACTACAAGGTGATTTTATGAGTTAGGATTTCCTTTTCCACCCTGTGACAGATTTCCAAGATGATGATACCTGCACAGATTATTTTCAGATGAGGACACCATTTTGCAGATTATCTTTTTCAGTAGAAGAAGAAAAGCAAAGAATATTTGCTGCTGATTTCATACAAGTCCACTTTGTATGAGGCTTCTTGACCTTCTCTGGTTGATGTTTTTTTTAAGAACTATGGTACTAGGCCTTTACATCTTCTCATGTCCACCATACTTTTACTCCTGACATTCAGTTTACAATCAGAATATTTACTCCTGAAAACCAGTTACTGATAATACAACAATGATAAGTATTTATATTTGGCAAAGTGTTCAGCCCATGTGCTGAAAATGGTACCATAGTTCTTTTGCTTTGATAAATATTCAATATTAAAATCCCTAAAGATGATATTGAAAGCAATGTCACTCTAAGGCATTTCTATCTTGTTTGCATTTGAACAAATCCTACCTCTCCAGATCTTTTCAGGTTTAGTAAGGTCTAATACCACCAGGGAAAATTTCACTTCTGACTTCTTTTTCACATTCCCCTTTTTTCTTAATGCTACACTGAAACATTTCCCTCTTGTCACTTGTGATCTAAATTTCTTAGTATCAAGATTTCCTCTGTTTTATCTTGTCTGCCTGAACAGCCAAACTATGTAAATATTGCTGACATTCCTGCTTATTTCAGTGATGTTAAATTAGAAGTATAGCACTGTCTACAAGCYAGAGGTTGCAGAACTTTCCACCTGCCACTAATGCTGTACTTACCAAACACTGTATTTCATACAACATAATGTTGTTACCTCAATACCAGGTAATTGGCCTGATATTCCTCTTTTATCTTCATTTGTGTGAACCAATCATCCAGTTAATTGCAATTTCAGTCTTGTCATGAATTTTCACTCTTCTTTCCCTGGAGGATGTACCTGCTGTAGAGAGAAGCATAAGTTCTGTCACCTCTTCCACCAGAATAAAAACCCAAAGCAAGAAAACCACAAAAAAACAACCTTGATAATTTAATCTATTCATAAGCAAATATACCCTGTCTGGTGAGTGACTAAGTTAATGATATAGTAATATTTGCACTGATAAAGGTTTCCCAGTGTCTTAGGTCACAATAACTTATGACATGAACAACTCATCAGCTCCCCCTGGAAAAGCCATGAGAAAAGAGTGGGATTGATAGAGCCTGAGATTTTTCATCACAATCATAAAGACCAATAAACCATGTAATAAACCAGAAATCCTTGGGTAGGGTGGGAGATTCCCATCGTAATTCCATAAGCTAATTTTCTTGAAYGATGACAGCACCTGGATCCCACACTTATCAGCTACCAGAAGAAACTATGGAGTGGCCATGTGTCACCTCCACTTTACAGAGGCAAGGTTTTATTCTTTCTCCACCCTCTCCTATAATCTTGAGTTTATACTAAAAAAAAAGCTTAATTGGGGTAATTTGTTTACTCAGTGCCTGCTCATTTTTCTTGTCTAGGACATAAACCAGCCACTTACCAAGCCCAAGTCTACCCAGCAGCTCAAAGTTACTCCCTACCCTTCACATTAAGCAGAACAGCCATATGTTCAAAGACCATTAGTCCTTATTTGCCTGGTTAAGTCCAACAGGGTAAGCTCCAGAGGAGTCTGCTGCCCTAGGCACACTGCCCAGCCAACYTTGCCAGCTCATGGAAACAGTACCTGTGCAATTGTGTTGCCCCTGGAAACCGGCTGCCCCAAGCAGCTCCCGTTCCCTCCCTGAGGAGAGTGCTTGCTCCCAACCAAATGTAATTTGGCAGTGTTGTGAAAGTCTCTGGGTAAAAAAATGCATGTTCTCAGGGCTCATTAACTATTTTGCAAATGGGAAATACAACAAAAAAAGACCAGCAAGCAATCACTGTATAACTTGCTTGTCCCAATGAATGTTTCCAGATAAAATTATTTCCTACCAGATTCTCAAAATGTCAATGCAGATGTACACCAACACTAATTATATAACAAGCTGTGGAAAGGATTAGTCCTACAAAATATTTCATGCTGGGAAACTAAAGGACCACAAAGAACAGTAATTTTTATCTAACCACAGAATTTTATCTGGGCTAATGAGCCTCGTATCAAACCAAAACAAATCAACAGACACAACAACTGCGAAAATTAACTTTTATGTGAAGTTATAGAAGAACTTTCTGCACAGTCCACAATATTTTTAATTAGTTTTTGTTTTTCTTCTGTTACGTAAACTGGTTTCATCATCCTGATGTTACCATTTCAATTACATTTCTTATTCATTTAAAGTATTTTCAGGGCTRCAATTGTGCTACTTACCAGACTTCTGTGTCCAAAATAATTAGATGCTGTTGTTCTACAAATTATTTCTAGATATGTTTCAAGCACTCCAATTATGCTCAGTGCACTCCATTGCAAGGAAAACCATTGCTGCTTTAGTGTCTAGGATGCTGTCCATGGATAACATCACCTGCACTGAGGGTGTTTAACTGCAGATTCAAGACAATGACTGCACAATAAACTCTCCTAAACTAAAACAGAGAAAATGAACTTTTAAAAAAAAAATTGGTGTCATTTTTCACCAAGATAAAGAATTCAAACAAATGTGTAGTGACTATCTAACTGATTGGCTAAATAACTCTGGCCATCTTTTTATGTGTTTTGTTCCAGATATTTTCAGGAGGAATGCCAAATTAGACCACTGCTCCATAAAAGTTTATAAAGGTAGTGCCACATCTCTCTGCCTCTCCTCTAATTGAACTGGAAAAGAGAAATATCATTCTAATATCAAGCTGCTGAAAAATTGGTTTTGCATTTCCCATCATTGGAAGTGTTCAAGGTTGGGTTATGCAACATTTGAGCAACCTGTTCTGGTTGAAGATGCCCCTGCCTGTGGCAGGGGTATGAACTAGACGATCATAGAATCACAGAGTGGCTTGGGCTGGAAGGGACCTCAAAGATCATCTTGTTCCAATCTCCCTGCCATGAGCAGGGACACCTCCCACTAGATCAGGTTGCTCAGAGCTTCATCCAACCTGGCCTTGAACATTTTAGAGATAGAACAACCACAGCTTCTCAAGGCAGCTTGTTCCAGTGCCTCATTGCTATCATAGTAAGGAATTTATTTCTAATATCCAATCTAAACCTGCATTCTTTCAGTTTGAAGCCATTCCTCATTGTTCTATCACTACCAGCTCTCTCTGTAAATAGTCTCTCTTCACCTTTTTTGTGGGCTCCCTCCAGGTACCAAAAGGATCAAACCCTAAACCCATTCTATGTTTGCATCAAATTCAAGTCTCACCAGTTTTTCTCCATTTATAAAAATGCTGCCCATAATCAGTCACTATCACTGGTCCCATCTCCCCATACATCTCCCAAATTTCTCTGTCTATTCTACTAGTGAACAGTTCCATTTTTATCCCATCTCTCATGCTGGTTATCATGAATGGACAACAACAAAATTTCAGATACTTCAGATATCCTCACTTAGTGACAATGTAGTTGATATCATCTATTTTAATTCTTTTTACTCTCTCTGGGTGAGATTCTCATTTCTGTGTAGCTGTCAAAGAGTAGCTGTCTGGATTCAAATTAATCATCCTTTTTATAGCCAGCCAAAGAAAGAGGTACTTTCAGGGTAGCCTTTATCTGACCTATTTTAAAGGCTTTTTTAAGGAAGAAGTGTTGCATGCCTTAGAACTGTCTATTTCTTGCTCAGGTAAATCATACCTTGTGCATCTAATCAAATTCTTACTGCCACCAGTGACCTTGTTTTTCTAATGCTTCTAACATTTATCTCCAAAGTAACAAGACTAGAAGTCCTGGAACTGATTGTTCAAATTTGTTCAAAGTAAATCTATGCAAAAGATCTTCAAAACTAGACCTGAGACTATCAGGTTGAGCTTTCCATCCTGCGAGGTTTTGAAAATTTTATCTCTAACGAAATAGAACAAAAAGTTGAAATGTTGACATTTTACCTGACTCAACTATATTAAAAGAACAGTAAAGCTCAGCTACAAAAAAGTTGTTCTTAATATATCTGAAAAATTCTTTCTCGTTTTCCCTCTACTTGAAAAACCCCTTCAAATCTTCGGAAAGTATTATATAAAATTTGGAAATGTATTGAAATTTTTATTTTAAAAGTTGAAAGGGCTTTCAACCATGCCAGTGCGACATCAGAAGGCTTCAAAGCCCACTCCACTCTCCAACTGAGTTTTGCTTTTGACAGATAATTATTTTCTGACCTCAGAGTCTCGCCTGAAAATTCCTGATGGATTGCAGGTAAAGCAAATTTAAATTGAAAAAAAAGTCTTAACCTAGATCAAGGTAGGTAAGGCCCACATTTCATATTAGTCCTAGCATGTCTGTATTTATTTCATATTCATTTTTACTTAATGTAGTGAAACTGAGCAACTCAGCTTGGTTAGCAGTTATCACAGATGTTTCCAGATTGAGGTGTTATGAGCTTGGTTCAAAGCCAAAACTCACTTCAAAGGCGTGCCAGAGTAAAGCCATCTGTCTTTCTAAGGCCAGCACCTGTTCCAGGCAGCTTTCTAAACTTCACAAGATTGCCTAAATAAACGTGCCCCTCAGAGGCCCCTAATGGGACAGGAACACTGGACAGGACAAACATTGCCTTTGTGGTGTCCTGGTGGCTGGATGGCCACAGACATCACACCTCTTGGAAGTGTCATGGAGCGTCTAGGAAAAACCTACATAGCAGGTAATGTGATCTTGTTGCTGCAGCATTCAGCAGTGTTGGGACCTAATCTGATTTTATTCTGCACTGTCTAAAATKAGTTTAGAAATATAAAAGTAATTACTTCCCATTTCAGTTTGGCAAGAGTTGGATTTTTGATAATTTCAACAGGACTCACCTGGCCATCTGTATCTTCCTCAGCTTTCATTCTGGAGAAATAGCTGGCTYTGAGCACAGACCCTGCTAAATTCTAATTCTTACTACACTACAAAAAAGCTAACTGAGGCACTAGCAGGCCAACCTCTTTAGTTATTCTAGAACTTACAGCTCTTAAATTACTATGGAAAGACTTCACTACCAGAAAATTAGGTCATCTGCTTCTCACCATATCAGCATTTTTTTCACTGCTTTTAAAAGCAAGAGTATATCTTCAGTGGTTCAAAAAAACCAATGTGGCCAATTTGAGTAAATGTCTTTGTTCAATYTGTGCTATAACTTTTCATTTTTGAGTTAATTCCCTGGTCCCATCAACTACAGGGTGGCCTCGAGCTTCTAGAAATGCCTTTCTTGCAGTGCCACTATTTCAAACTAAAAATTCCTTCCTGAATCAAAGTATCTTTAGGTAGAAGTTTCTCATGTTTTCACTTGGCTCAAATAACAGCTTTGGAAATAATAATCAATTCCATTTGACTGCTTGAGATGGAGAAGTTAAAAAAAAATCTCATGTTTTAAGAACTTTCAGATGCTATACTTATATGTGGACAATTGAAAGCTAGTATCTGCAAAAGCACATATACAATTCTCTGTAACTGTGGACTTAAACTTGTTACATTTGATTACAGTTTGTTGCTAAAAAGAAGAATAAAAGTATAAGTGTCAAAATTCTAAAGAATTTGGTGTACATATGCAACTACATATGTACATATATAACTACATATGTACATATATACACATGAAAAATAACATTTGTTAATCAGATGCAACTATACTGTGTTCTTTATGCTGCAGTAGAAGAGCTATTGCCTTCTTGTATTGGTATTGTCATTCAAGAGTAAACAACTCTATCACTTCTAGAGTCAGAAGAGGTTCACCTGAGAATTCCTTGTTGACATTTCGATCAAAGCAAAGCCATAACTGCTGGTAAAAGCTGGGATCTACCTGCAGGATGCTGTGTCACAATAAACTGGAGGAGTTCCTCCCTGAGCCCAGGGATTTGGCAGCCCAGCACAGGGCTGGAAGCTGTGGGTGTGCTCGGGATCACTGCTTTGTGCACCTCAAACTGCTCCAGGTGTGACACTCTTCTGGTCAGGGTCACTACAATGGGGCAGGACAAAGCCTTGTTTTGTCACTTACCTGCAGTTTCCACAGATGTTTCTCTATTTCAAAGGGCAGAGAAATGACAGAAGAAATTCACACTCTTTTAAGATAATAAGTAACACAGTTGGGATGAATCACACTGAGGAGATATCTCCTGCAAACAGGACAGAGACAACCAGCTTATATTAAACATCTCRTGTCTAGACAGAGAGAGATAGGCATGGTGAATGTCATGTCACGTGTCAAACACTTGAACTAAAATTAGAGTAAAGCTGTGGAAAAACCTGTAGAAATYTTGATTTAATGATGGCACGGCTGAGCTGCAATAATGCTGTTTGCTCTTACAGGTTTTGAGTGATTGTCAAACACTACCAATTGCATACTAACTGTGACTTCACACATCCTTACAGCTGTTTAAACAGGTCTCTGTGTGTTAAAACAGAGGAAAGACAGGCTAAAAAGAAAGAGCCAGCATGACCTCCAGTATGAGAGTAGAGAAATAAAAAGATGAAAAGCACCCAGCGCAATTTGGAGGTACTTTATCCCTAACACAGGTGACACCATAGGTAGGAAATTTACCTCTTCCATAAAGCAAAAGAAGTAGTTCACACATCCAGGCATAATG
>JACDOX010000046.1:5122509-5218009 GCA_014549065.1 Cardinalis cardinalis | reverse complement strand
AAGAGGCGGACATTGGAACAAAGTGAGAAATCAGTATTCTAAAGTTACAGTCAAGCCATATTCATGTGTACTCYGTATGTATGTACACACAAAAATCCTCAGTCTCTTTGCTAATAATGGCTAATTGTGTTAAAGATCCAAAAGCTTTCCAGGCTTTTTGATAAACAGAATGTATCTCCTTCTTTTAATGGAATTGCTTCTAATTAGCGGTATTAAAGGGAAGAAAACACTGGAAACACTAAAATATCCTTACTCAAATAATTTCACCATTTTTCAAGAGACTTTTCAGTGGACATTTATTGCTTTAGGGGGAAAAAAAGAAACACTTGTCAAATGTATATTTTTGAAAGCAATATGTTTAAGAAAAAGATATAATTGGTCTTWTTAATAGGGAGATTTGTCAGTTATTAGCAACAATAAAGTACACTCCAAATGAAAAAGAAAGTCCTATATTAGGTCTTTCATTAAATTATTGCAATACCCTGGAAAAATCATGTCTATAGAAGGACTTCAGTTGTGAATCGCTTTATTATGAAAAGACAGGAAATAAAAATATATTGATAATGAAACATTTAACATTTTTATTTTCATAGCTGGATCAATCGTTCCTACTAGAGGAATAAGAATGTTCAATTTATTCACACTATACATTTATTCCATACTAGCTTCTGAATTTGTTAATGAAGTTGTAAAGATCCTGCTATTTTAGCATGCTTGGATCACATTGGAAGTAAGATCTCATATTTAAGAAGCTCCATCTTCTCCAGGACTGAGATTCACTTGCAATATACTAGAGGACATTGCTTCCAAATAAATCATGAGAAGAGAAAGAAGAGAAGATCTTCTAAAGGATGTCGTAAAACAGGCTTTGACACTCAGCTGATAAACAGAGCTGAAGACAAGTAAAAACTAGGGCAAAAGATAAAATGTGCAAGGAGTTCACAGGAATACTGATGCAAAACAATATATTGAGAAGTCACTAAAACTGGAAGGAAACAGCATGTGATGACATAAACCATTAGAAAACCCCTTAGGCATACAAAACATTTTCTGAAAAAGGAAATTAAATTTGCAAGTTATTGATGTTAAAGCCTAAAACTACTCAGGAGCTATCTCTGATTTTATATACAAAACCAACTGCTAAGGGTTATTTACAATCTCTAACAGACTATATGCTACTTTTGTAACTTTTTATGGAGAAAATTCTATATATCATTACTCTAAGAATGAGAAGAAAATTCTAGAAATAACAAACTTGCTAAAGCAATGTGAAACTTAGAAAGGAGTAACACAAAAGAAGCTCTCCTGAGTAAGACTAAGTATTCCTCTAGCCCAGTTTCTTGTCCCTGGCAATGACTAATGGTGAATGCCTGGGAAAGAGCAAAAAAGAGGACAAGCAAATAGTGATATCTCCTGTATATATTCTTCTCACATCCAAAAATAATGGATTAAAGGTTTCCTGAGCCAAAGGTTTGATGTATTTTATTGCTGTTTTTATTCAATAGTCCTGTGTAGCTTTTTCTTCTGTGCATTTGTCTCACCTTTTTTTTCTTTACTCAGTGTAAGCCTCTGCAAGTTGTGTTCCACTCTTTCTTGCACCAGAGGAATTCACAGCTCTACCACTGCTGTGTGAACAAACATTTCTCTTTTGCAATAGTCACCTTCTGATTTCACTTCACTTTTCTTCAAAAGTGCAGCAAATATTTTTTGTCTATTTTTGTCATCTTTGCCACTCATTATTTGAAAGAGCCTAATTGTATTTTAACTTGGCCAAACCTTTTACAAGGGGTAGAGTCCTAGTTGGTGTTGTTCCCTATGTAGAAGCTTCTCTATAATTTTGATCATCCTTGTTTCCTTCTCTATGCTTTCACTAATAGTAATTATTAACTTGAATCAAAGATGTCTTTACTATTGCTGATCAATGAGATAACCAAGGAAACCTTGAAGGAGCATTCAATACAAAGCCTGGCAAAACTCCAGAAACCGTTTTGTTTTCCAAGTACATTTTAAAGTATTCCAAGTAAAAATTAGCCCATATATGGGTTTAATGGTATTATTATACTAGTGAAAAACAATTCTACTTTTGGACCCCTCATGCCACTGGGAAAAGCCTGGGACACTACTTGAAAATGTCCTTGAATAATCTCTCTGTTCAAAGACAAGGTGACATAATTTGGGATAAGAGATTTTAGTATAATCAATCATACCAAGTATACCAAGCCATCTCATCTGGTCCTACTGTGGTTTGATTGCAAAAGAAAAGTTCCTGCAAATCAATTGGTTAGTCTGGAATTTCTCTAATCTGATTTAAATCATATTTTCAGAGAGCAGAAAACATGACTGAATCAAAATCATGAGGATCAGAAAAGGTAAAATCACACTGAATGATTATTAGAAACTTGCAGAATGACAGACCAAACAGAAATAATATTTTATTTAATAAATGAAGAAGCCATTTAAAAAAGAAAGTTTTCTCAAGGACATTTTTTGCTTTTACAGTCTCTTCAAAATTATTCCAGATAAAGCAAAGGACACCATTGGGCTACTTAAAGGAAGACTGACATCGACTGAATAGAGAAGAGGATTTAAACACTATCTGACATTATCAAATCAACCACTTTAAAGCAAAAGTGGATTGAAATTACTTTAATCCATCTCTTAAATTTACGAGAAGAGAAAGGTTATGTAAAACTTACAATATGAATTTTATTTTTTAAAAATGGATTATTCTAATGTATCAACACATTATTAGACAAAAGTTATCTCTTCAATGTCAGTGAGAAATAGAGAAAAGAGGTATTATTCCAAGTGGTTTACCTCAATCTATAATCCCAGTATTTAAAAATGAGAGCAGGACATTGAATAGCATGGGTTTGTGAGTAGTTCCAGGAGGAATACTGGGAGCAAAACAATTAATTCTCTTGTGGTAGAGAAGAGTAATTTTGCTACCATAAGACATTTTTGCTATTCCCTATCCTTGTCTGAATTTTTGAGSTCAGTCTCAGTAGTCAAACTTCTCTTGGCATGGCCAAAATAAGGAAAAGAGAATCATTTTCTTGCCATCAACTGATGCAAGACACCCAGGCGTTCCCCTTCAGTCTCACCCTGTATGAGCAGGCAATTTTGCAATTAATGCAGCTGGACCTGCAGAACTGAGTCTGTGCCTGGCCACAACACTTTCTCCTGGGGTGTCAGAGGCCCAACAGTGTTTGCCAAGGCCATGGGGAAACTCTGGCCTTTCAGTTTACATCTGCTTCTTTTCAGTGTTTCACTGTCACCCAGCTTGGGGTTTGACTGCGCCAAGTCTGTACCTGGCTGCTCTTGGTGGCCTGCTCCACACCAAGGTCATCATTTCACTGCTTACTCGGTCCTTCAGAAATATCTTTTTGTGTAACACCAAAGAAACTAGTTCAGCAGGAAGAGAAACAAGTAATAGAAATAATGCAGGTGTTTCTCACCTGTTATGGGCAAAATAATACAGCCTATTCATATAATTGAATCACTACTGTTCTTGAGGTTGAGGTCAACAATTTACTGGGGCAGATAAGCACATCATCAATGAAAGGAGATGTGTCAGCAAAGAATTTTCCTCTCAATCTAGGAAGACAAAAGTGGATCCGGCAAGTAACTGATAAGAAATGAAGAAAAAAGCTATCTATTACCAGAACAACCAAGAAATTAGTATAGAGGAGTTACATTATACTGCACCCTCTGTTCAGCCTGATCCTTTATTATGATGGGGTTCTCAATTACTGTTCACTTCAATAAGAATCTTGTAGCACATTCACAGCTCACAAAACCAGGATTGTGATAATGTGACTGGTATGCAAATTGGTAATATGTGAGTATATTAAATATAAATTAAACTGTAAGGGGTTTAATCTTTGATTTGGAAGTGCAATGAGTGGGAGCACATATTAATAGAGGTATAATTCTTATCAGATACATACGTGTATGCAAATACCTTCCTTTTTCCTTGCCTTGAGCCAATATAAGATAAAAAAATTCTATTAACTATTTTGTTGCCCATAAAAGAGCTAGAGGAACACAATCTTCTCATCATCAAGTTTCCAAAGTGTTTCAGTAGGATTACATGCAGGACAATGGGTACCACTTCTCTTGTAACAGAGTGATGTTGCTATTCCCCACATGCATTGCGAGGCTGTAATGCCCTGCCTTTTCAGTCAGCATTTTTGCAAYGTTTCCAGACAAGAAGAAAATCTTTGGACTTAAGATAGATTTCAGAAAGATTTTTTTTATGGTTAATGTAATTCAGAACATAAAGTATTCACAAAATTAAAGTCTGCTGCTCTTGTGAGCTTCAGTGGACCTGGCATTTCAAGCTCTGAGATGAAGAACTTGCTTGCTAGTTTTCAGTTTATTGAGCATAATATGCTTTATTCCCTGGTATAGCCATGTGGGTAGGCACTCAACTGGGCTTGTTAGAACAAATTCTGATAGAATGGAGATAATATTCATTCAGATTCCAGTGAGATCAGACTGAAAGTGTTACATCTAATTCAGTCCTGATCCAGCTAAACATCTAAGAGTGTTCTTGACCTTAAGGCTTACAACCATGGACATAGGTGACTTTTTCAGGTCATGTGAGTGCCCTGGATTTGGAATTCCCTAAGAAAATCTTGGAGAAGGACTTTTCTCAAGGCCAGACCACCTTTCTATTCTTTCTTAGCCACCTGGTCTACTGATGTAAGTACCAGTGCTGTACTAAAACCACATCACTTAATGGTCTTCCATATTTAAATGCAGTCACCCCCAGTTTTACATCTTTCTGCTGCACAAAAATGGACAACTTTCGCTGTTCATTTATCTTGGTGTAAATGTGAACTTTGTTGTATTACAGGTGTTAATATGGAAATAAATACACACATCATCCAGAGCCTTAAATTTTCTAGACCTTCTAGACCTAGCAGCAAGGCTGCTCCTTAGGTTTACAGTGAAATTATAGAGCAATACCAGCCTGTTCTACTGAGAAAGGGAAATACTGGGAAATACTTAAAACCAGCCATTTCTTTGAGTCATGTTAGCTGCGTTACTGGTTTGCCATAAATATATTCAGTATTTAATTTCTACTCTATATTGCATCAGTGTTTATACTATAAAGAAAATCTTTGAGGAATGATGTTTAAATTACCTCTGTATCCACATGTGCAAGTAGAATAATCTTGACTTAAAATTCCTCCAGCATTCTGGCAGGTAAAAAGCAGAGTTAGAAACACTACAAGATYATTTACAAGGTAATACCCATTTTTGTTCTGTTGTCTTTTTTAAGTCCTCAACAACCAAATACCCTCATTTAGTATTGAGAGAAAATTAGCAAGGCCTTGGAGCAAGGAAGTAGCAGCAGCATCAGGTGTACTTCTCTCTCTCCTTACTCCCTGTCCCTTAGCTTTTACAGCCAACATGCCAGAATCACCTCCATTGCCTTTCCGGGGCTGGGCAGATGACTCCAAGCCAGCTCTGCCTACAGCCCCTGGCATCAGAGTCCAGGGTGGAATTTTGGCCCTGTTTTGTACTCAAGCCTCTACACTGTGCACTCACAGACTTTCACAGTACCTCCCACCACTGAACACACACAACTGCGCAGAAACACAGGCACAGACCTGGCACCAGGAAAAAATGCACCAAACCACTCTTCCTATAAASACAAAACATATAGCTACTGTCCTGGTAATAAGCCTGTGCTGAAGTAAAAGGGAAATGCAAGACAAATCAAGTTTAAGGTGATGCCCCAAAAATAGCACCTGTATCCTCCAAAGTGACACAAAAGAACTCCCAGAGATGATGTCAGAGGAAGCAGTTCCACCCACCTGGGAATGGTTTTTCAATATTAAGAAGAGATGGAGACATAGAAATCAAAAGAGAAAATACAGAGATATGCAGAGGGACTTTGCTGAAAATCATTTAAAAGGGGAAAAAAAAGCTTTAGGAATTGACTTAGCTTTGTCTCAAGGAAATGTGGATGCTGTAAATACATGGACTGGAAAAATACTCTGAATAAATCTGCTTTTCCTGCTATTCTGGCTTGCTGAGAGTGACAAATTGCTTGATATAACCATTATTCAATTTAATACACCTTGAAGAGCCTCATAAAGTCTTTTAAGTAGAGGAGAAGCTTTGAAACTTTTTCTGCATTTAGAGGGGAGGATGCCCCTATTATGCTTAGAGATGAGCTGGACAAGTTTAATTTCCCTTTACGATTAAGGAAAATACATTGATATGTTGCTGCATTGAGAGACTTAAYGTCTACTGTATATCACAATGGCATATTTATGAGTAACACAATGTGATGCTCTCATTTGCTCACAAAGAGAATGACATACAGAAGCCAACAGCAATCCCAAACCTCAGAGGAATCACACACTACTTCAGCTTCCAGTTTGGTGAAAATAAATTATTTTAATCTGTAAAAAGTGCTACAAAAATTTAAATAAGTGAACAATAAATACATAATATTAGGACTAATTATTCTTTTTCTCTGCCAAGATTCTCAGTTATGATAGAACTCAATGAGGCTTTTAAAATAAAACTATACTAAATACTTACTACTATAAATTTCCTTGAAAAAAACAAAAAATAAAGAGGAGTTGAATCCATAGGGAAAATAAATGGGCCAGATACTGTCTTCCATTCCCACCCTTTAGACAATCCTGCCAGTGTATAAGGCTTGCCACCTGTGGAGTCCTTGCTCCCACATGATTCATTCAATCTGCTCTAGAGGATTTCCTCAAACATCCCTTTCCTTAAACACCTCCATCCCCTGAGCTGTACCTCCTGTCCTCTCACTCTCATGAGAAGCAGCAGAGAATTTAATTCAATGTTTCTTTGCTCCCTAACTCCTGATGAGAATAGGATTGATGACCCAATCAGGATTTTCCCTGCTTTCCCTTACTATCAACAATTCAATAAGTTACACTCAGAACCAAGGTTGGAATAGGCAAAGTTCCCATCCTACATCTCAGCCCAGCCAAGACTTGGCTATCTGGCCTGCTGGGGCTTGCTGATGTGCAGCTCTTTAGGGCTCTGTCACCAATGTGCTCCCATCCTCAGACAAGTACAGCCCATATGTTGGGTGATTTACTGTGGTTTCAGCTCACATATCAATTTAAATTCCCTTATATGGTATACATTCCTCAAAGTAATAGATTTAACAATGGAAATGGCACTTGTAGACATCCTAACAGAATGCTTTCTTTTTGCTATGATTGCTTTGGAGGACACCAGTGGATATGGGAAATGGAATGAAACACAGCTCTCAAAAAAGCAGTGAACTTCTGAAATCTGTTACCTTCACTTTGGAAATAAATTTCTTTGGAAAACTTGTCAAGGCCACTGCTTTTTAAAACTCATTTTCCACTTCTGTATCCTTGAAACACTTTAAAAATGTTTACTTGATTAAAAACTGACCACTCAAGCTTGTCAAATGCTTTTCTGCACGTAAAGACAAAGGAATGCATTGAGCTAGTAAATTATAATAATCCCATAATCCTAAGAGCATGTTTACAGAGTTTTCATATTGCTAATTGCCAAGGGAGTTGGCATTTAATTACTTTTTACAATCTTCACACAATATTTCTCTTTTGTCCTAGCTTTTTAGAATATGCAGTTACTCTTTTTCTCAAATTACCTGAATGACCCTAAATAACAAAAGAAATTTTTTGTCCAGTGTGATGAAAGATTTTATTTGTCATATCTGAAATTTAAATACAGTTTTAATTTATTTTACATGTTGAGATTTCATACAAGTTTGCTCTTTGACAATCTTCTTATTTATTTTGTACTTATTTTGTTTTCTTTCAAATTTATGAAAGATTAATAAATATATCTCACAGTTTTGGCAGCTTTCCAGATAATTTTATTAATTTTCATTCTTACACTCCATAACAGCAGAAAGTTCACCTTTTCTTTCCTTCTCCTTGGACCCTTGCCCAAGTTTACATTCAAACAAAACTCACATTAAAGCTAAGAAAGAATTGCTGGAATATGATTTTAAAGGTAAAGTCAAAACTCTTCAAGGCATAAATAAGCTGCCTGCACCAATATTGCTTCTCTGTTTATACATTTATTTCAAAAATAATGCTATAAAATATCTTTTTACATAAAATATGAGAAATAGGAGAAACTGTTTAAATGACTGAAAGGGAAAATGAAGCCACAACACTACATGAAAAGGTGTTTGCTGCATTGTTTTGGAACATTTTCTTCTGAAAAGCTGGAATTTTAAATAAGCAAAGTAACTTTGCTGATGAAAAAGTATAGCATTTTACTTTCCAAATTAATGCTTGTGATATTTAATGTATACACACAAACAAACAAACAAAACCACCAAACCACCTTTCAGTGTAGGGTCATACCAAGGAAAAAAACTGCTTTGGAACTAATTCCTTACAATCCTGTGCTCTGTGTAAAGATTTTTATGATTTTACCAAATGTTCAACAGATGTCAGGAAAATATTTGTTTGAAGTACACAACTAATAATTGTGTACAATTATATAAAGAGTAACCAAAACTGCTAATGCTACAAACAGTATTTATTTAATATTTTCAGATTAAAGGAAAAAGAAACATAGATACTTTAAAAATCTTAGCTATTTTGTTTTGTATAGTGTTTCTAATTTTGACATCAACCTGGCTAAGAAATTCTTTAAAGACAAGAATTTCAGGCTAAAGAATTTTTACTTCAACTCCTAACACAAAATATTGTTTGATCTTATTTTTGTTTTCTGTTTGTTCATTTGTTTGTTTCTTTGGAGGAGGTTGTTCTTTTGTTGTTTTTTGTTGTTTTGCTGGTCACAGAGCTGCAAATTACTGTGGTCTGCACAGCTTAACTGGCCACATGTTGCCTAAAGCAGTAGGCAAGCTGGAATACTTTTGGTTTGATCTGTAATGGATAGGGCACGTCTTTGATTAAAAACCTTAACCAGTTAGTAAGATTCAATCACCAGGGAACATACACTATTTTCTTCAGAGAGTCTCCAAAAACTGTAGAAGTTAAATGAAAATGAAATAATACATTTTTGTTCCATAACTTAACCCTCAAATAATTTCAATAATCCTTAATGCATTCATGGTTTGGGGAYGAATGTTAACAATTAGCTATTTAATCTAACTGTGGAGTGTACATGTATAAACAGTTAAGCCAAAATTTTGAATAGATCTTCTTTAAAGTATTTTTTCCAAATGACACTGGACAAAAATTGGTTATCAAAATAGTATCCCTTCTTGCTATGATGTCATTTGGAAAAAAAAAAAAAAATTGTGCAATTGCCTCATCACTGAACACTGCAATGAAAAATCCTCAGACAAATTAGAATTAAAATTCCTTTTAAACTTTTCTCCCCTTCTTTAGTAACAGCCTTCTCAGCATGTTGCGTTTCCGCTGGCCAGTTTCTCAGTCCCATGCAGTTCCTGTCACCTTTACCTTGGAGCAAAGCAGAGCCATCGTGTATGATGGCAGTACCTGTGGCACTGATGTGACTTGGTCTCCACACACCAGGGATGAGGGCCACCTTTATGAGCTAGTCATTTTTGAGTGAGATGTACCATTTTCCATACCATAAAGAGAAGGTGAAGGCTCGAGGGCTTCTTCTCTGTGCATCCCTGCAGGGATGAGATGCTGCTGGGGCAGCYCCTGTGGTCACTGCATYGCTCCTCACTCCAAGGATGGAAGAGAGATGAAGGCATCATCTTCCAGTATTTCCTTAGAAGTCTGATTTATTGATCTGTAATGATTTCCTGCTTCACAGGAACACGGAGCTGACAGCAATAACAGCTGTTGTTGTAGCAGATCACCAGAGATTTACAGAGTTCTTTATTTCCAAGGAGTATTGGTGCAGTGTGGAGGTCACAGGCCTGACAGAGAGCCGGCGCACAATGTTATACCACTTCCACTGCTGTAAAACTTCAAATCTAAACAAATAAATGTGTCCAATGCAATACAGTTCTCTTTTATGTCCTGGGCAAGACTGCAGTTGCCATGGTTACCAAGGGGCAGCCTAGTAGAGAAACAATCCACATCTTCTTTCAACAGATATTTTTGGGACTCTCCTTTTGAAAAGTTGTACAGAATAAATCGGTTGTAACACATATCCGCATCTCTTGAATTTGCTGTTTATTTAGAAATYTATGCAAAAATCAATTGCGCAATTTAAAACATATTATACAGGGCAACTTTGAATATACCTTATTCAAAACCAGCATGTCTTATAATGTGCATAGTCTTTATTTACATAGTTTACTGTGTCATTCCTTTCAGAACTTTTAAAAAATTACTGTTGGTTATTTCACATTAGTTTTACATTATTTAAATAAATCAAAACTATAGTTTTAGTAATACTTCTGTCCACCAGGATCTGTCTTTATCTGGAAGACAAATGTAATTACACGTGTCCCCCATTCTCTTTTTTCTTGGTTTTTATTGCTGGGCAAATGCCACAAGTGGCGTAACATGCACTTTGAATACATCTTATTTGATGGATTTTTTCCAAATGACACTGGACAAAAATTGGTAATCAAAATAGTATCCCTGCTTGCTATGATGTCATTTGGAAAAAAAAATAATTGTGAAATTGCCTCATCACTGTATCATCATCATGTACTTTTAGTCCTAAGACTTTGGGCTCACTATCCCATGTCTGTTTAACAATAATGTTGAATCACAATCTTACTATACCAATACCAACACTAATGGTAATAGTGATGATGCAGGATGTTCAYTTTACAAACATCAGGTATTGACATTAAATGTCATCAAAGATTACCAACAGCATTCAAATATATRATTTCAAAGTGGCAACATCTTCATTGTTGCATCTGATGTCTCCAGATTGTTTGGAAATCTCAGACTGGGTTGTAGTCACATGTAGGTCGCAGTTTTGACTTCCCAACATATATTTTCCTTTTCATACGTATTGCTTTTCTTTTTCTCTCAGATGCCCATTTTAAAAAACCTTCTCCATCCTTAGAGACTCAGAGCTCTTCCCAGTGTTCAGTGAGTTGTTGAAGGGTTACCAGGACAGAAAACCTCAGATTCTACCTCAGCCCCATCCTGGTTCTTGCAAATCAGAGCAGGAGTAGAGCCCCCCACAAGAAGAGYGCTGGTCTCACTATATTAAACAGTTTGCAGCAAGGCATCCCAGACCTCTGGGCCAGCCAATTAAATCTCACATAGTCTTTGACACCTTCTTTAACTCTCCCAAGTGGGAGAGGCGCTGGGCCCCGCCCTCTGCAACACCATGTGCCGCATTCAGCTACCAGCTGTGTCAGGTGCAGGGAACTGGAAAARGAATTAATATTGTGCAGGAACCTAAATTTTCCATATGCAGCTGTCTGAAGCCCTTAAAAAGTCACATGCACAGATTCACATGTGTTAGATTGACCATGTGTAGCTTTACTCCACTGAGCCATGACCTAACACAGCACTGCAGACCCTGCCTCAGTAACCACCTGGCCAGAAGGAGCATAGTGAGCTCCTCCAGCGGCTCCTGTTGTAAGTCTTTCCTCACAGTTGTTTCTGAATTCCTTTTTTTTTTTTTCTTTTTTTTTCTTTTTTTGTACTTCATTTGTTTAAAGAAAGCCTCTAAAATAAAGGCAGAACTTGAGGAACTTCTCTGATAGGGCTGTGTAGCATGAGGCCATCACCAGCTTACTGCAGGCCTAATGCAGCTGCRCTGAAAGTCTTCATCTATTTTCTTGCTTTATTGTGTTACAAATTAACATATCATTTGATGCCCTCTACTTCCTCTGTTTTTCATGTTTCTCTCATATTAACTATCACAGGCAATTTTCAAGCAGATCTGTTGGCTCACATTTCTCTAATAAGAATTCTAGATTTTCATTTACTGAATCTATTAGTACTTTTGTATTCTCATGTCATTTTTGCTTTCTTCTCTAAAAGTAAGGAAAGCTCTGAGATTGGTATCATCTTCACATTTAATTAATGAAATTTCTATTCTCTGAATAAGCTTCCCTGGCATATTTGCAGTTGATGCAAACTATATTCACATTGAGTAGACATTATTGTTAATGTACTAAGTGACCACATACTATTTTATTAATAGCACTATTAATTATTACACTGTTTGCTGCCTACACAAACATGGGTATAGAGAAGAATATATTCAGTGTTCCCAATTCCTTAATACTGCCCAAAATATGTCTTCTTCTTTGCTTCTGAGAATTATTAGCTTTGGCTGTTTTATCTTCATTATAGTTGTCACTTTTAGCTCAGCCAAGAACACCTTTACTCAAAAGCTCTGATAGCTATTTTGAAATATGAATCCAATTAGGTGGGGAATATGAAGTTTTATTTTTAAGAAATCAAACTACTATTAAGTATTTATTTGGAAGGATCTTATTGGCACTATTTACTTCATGGAAGTAAAATATTGATTTTAAAATTATAGTGAACACTTAATAATGCAGTAAAAAAATAAAACCAAGCAATATGCTCACAGATTTAAATGCCAAAATTTCTATTATCTTGTTCTGAGGGCTCAGGTATGAGAAACTGTTCTGAATCTTTTTCAGCCAATTTGAAATATCACCATTCCCTTCTTCCTGCCAGGAAAGCAGCTGAATAAACTGCTGGGTAAACTCCCCAACCAAAGGGTATTTCCAGCATGTCTGGCAAAGTAAGACACCCTGCTTCATATTTTCATCAGGATCTCCACTTCTTTTWCTTTTTTGTGAAAACACAGAACATACACAGCACTGAGATCTGCAGAATATCAGTTGCTTTCTGATCACAGAAGAAGGCTACTCTACTTCCTCTTTTCCTGGAGTTTGTCAATTTTCAAATCAAGACTAATTTCAAGAGATTATGAACTTATTAAAAGTTATTAAAAGGGCCTYATCTGGGTGTCTTTTGTTGGTGTCCAAGGCACCTCCAAAATTATATAAGGGTTCAGGGGTTTTGTGTCACCTTTTTGGACATGATCCCCACACAACATTTTGAAGTAGAGGACACTTGACCATACTTGGACTATGAGTGGGGTCAGCTGCAGAGGGGATCCTAGAGATACAGGACCCTCTGGAGAGCGGCTGTGTGCCTGTGGACAGCCTCACCTCCTTCAGCTCTCCTGTGAACTAGGAGCTGGCTTAGCTCTGGCCTCCGCTCGGGAAATGGCCACAGGGATCCGAGACATCTGCAAGGCTTGAAATTAGTTGCACATGTCACTTTCCAAGCAGTTAATTGAGGACATAAATGTGGGAGTTTAGATGTGGTATGACTCTCAGTCTGTGATCATAGAACAAAAGGTAAATTGCACGTTCAAGTTATAGAGTACAGCATCTCTTTTTTCCTGCCAACAATTAATATTTAATATTACTGATGGGAATATAATTAAAGGCCAATCTAAGGCCCCTCTGGTATATTAGCTTATAAATTCATTTATGTATTTAGATCTGTGTAAAGATTTCAGGGTAAAATGTTTCTCTGCTGATAGACACAGCACTAAAAAGACAATATTTGGGATCCTCCCTTCAGCAAATGAAACTAACCCCTTTTGAAGCTAACTATGCTCCCAGCTTTTCATTAGCAATTTATTACAATTAAAGAGCCAAGAGCAGAGAGTCTCTCAAATATTTCTCAAAATGACCTGTAAAATCTGTGATGGGACAAACTCTGGCAATTCCACTTAGATTAAGTATCTAGAGCAGTGGGAGCACAATTTCCAAGTATTTTAACTCTGAAAAATTTTGTGAGATTTACCCAATATCTTCCTGAATTAAAAAAAAAATAATATTTGATTCTGCTGAGTTTAAGAGGAAACCTGGAGAAAGGAAGCCTAGGGGTGATCTTATCAATGTGTACTGATACCTGTTGGGAGGGAATTAAGATAAGGCAGCTGGAATCTGCTCAGTAGTGCCCAGTGCCATTTCCCTCTGTATTCAAAACCCAACAAAGCACAGCCCTGGCACCTTAATTTAGCTGACTCTGCTTGAGCAGGTGGGGATGGGCTAGGCAATCTCAGGAGATCTCTTCAAACCTCTCCTATTTTGTGATTTTTTGGAAAAAATCTTTGGAATAAGCATCTTCTCCAAAGCAAATTCTCCTTATTCTGTTCTAAACACTGTGCAGGTTTTGAAGTAAACCCTAAAACCATAAAAGAAAACCATGGGAGATTTAAGTAACTTAGGGAATTTCTTTATCAGATTTTAATACTTAATTTTTGGCAGCTTATGATAACATCTTTACATCTAAAAAATTCTGTATTAGAGAGAAAACTTTATTAACCCAATACCAATTTCAATATCTGCATCTGACTATCAAATATATCTTTGCTTTAATGCTTCTTTGATTTAGGTCTTTTAATGATGAGTTTATTTGATCTGCAAGCTCACATTTCATTATACTTATAATGAAACTGTGAATTATAATTTTTTAAGATGATTTCACTGTTTTACAGGAAGATGGATTCCACAACTCTTTCTCATTTTATGACTAAAAGCTACTAATTCAATGAGAATTTTGTTTTGTAGCTCCTAGTCATTAACATACAGTGCATTTACATTTTCTTTGAACTAAGGTTTCATTTTTAAACCTCTAACTCCACAAAAGTGACAATTTCTTCAGCCTTAAAAGCTTTGTATAACTGTCCACTTCCCAGCTGTCCTGTTTACTTGTCCAGCTGATGCTGATGGATGTGCTGTCCTGGGTCAGGCTGTTGTTTCTGTTGCAATGATCTCTCTCTGTCTTTTCTACTGACAGTTGTAAAATTCTTCCATATTATAACTTACTATACTGCTAATACAATTACTAATGTAACTTTAATGTTCCAGGATTTTGATTTATGGCTCCGCATTGCATTATCCTTGCCTCTCCTCAGGACGGATATTTTTTGATCCTAAGATAACAGATATTCATAGAGAAATATATTTCTTTATTTGATTGCTTTAGTAAGTATCATTTTTGCCAGCATATTCAATGGTAATAGGATAAGCATGTACCAGAACTGGCCTTAGCCTGGCTGAGTGTTATTAATCAGGTCCACATAAAATAACTGTATTTAAAGACCAGTGATCTGAAGTTGCTCATATCTTGAATCAGTCCCTCAAGGATAAGTTCTTGAATTGTCGTTCCTTGGGGTCATATATTAGTGATGCTGATTTGGTCCTTTTTAACTCAGGTCCCAAGTGTCATCTATCTGTACAAGAAACTGTTATTTATGGGTTCATGAATACCTTTAAATGACTTTGATCTTTTTCTCTCAGTATTGTTTTCAGAACTTTCGAGATTAGCTTAAAATTAATCTGGTAGCTATAATGTCACAAAAATACAGAGACTCAGATTATCTCTGAAGAGCAATGTTTGGGTGCAGTGACAGATAGCACTTGTTTTGAAGGGCCTTGCCCTGAGCCTGCTCTGTATCCTGAGTGCTAAGAGGATGTGTCTAAATGAAATCAATCTTTGACACTTGAACTTAGGTCTTGTGCTCCATTATGGCAGGAGTACTCTGCAGCACTCAGATCTCCTTCTGTTTCACTCTGACTCTGCAGTACATTGCTCATTGCACAGCCCTGCAACCCAGTGGGAGAATTTTATTTATCCACAGGAGGGGCCTGGGCAGGTCCTCCTGTGGATAAATAAAATTCACACTGTGGAGCAGGCAGGAGGCTGAGTACCCCAGGAGTGATCACACTTTGCCTGCAAAGAGCACTCTGTCTTCATTAGTACAAAGGCTTTCAAGTGTTTCAAAATGCTTCTGTGATTTGAGAAAGAGATATCCTGACACTTGATGATATTTTCCAGATTTGAATGCTACTTGCTGATACCACATAAGAAAAAATTTGATCAGTGCTTCTTTTAATGAATCACAAAGACCAAATTCTCAATGTACTCATTTAATGGGAGATGTCCAGAGTTTGTTTAAAGCTGGTTACTGTAGTGAATGAAAATAAACAGAGAAATCAACTCTGCTGGTGAACTTGATGCAATTTGCATTAAGTTTTGAATTAATTATTTTCCAGGAATGTCTACAAGCAAACTGGCAGTTTGTCTGTAGTTGATTGATTGATTTATTGATTGATTAATTGATAAGAACAGCATGAATTATAATAGTCCAATGACAGTTGCAGATTGTTATATTATTTTTTATTATTTAGAAATATGATTTACATATTCATATTTCATATTTTTAAATGAGAAGCAAGTCTAGCAGAAATTCATTGTGGTAAAGAGGAGTTGAACTCTTAACACTGGAGTTTCAAATGTACACAGAAACACACACCCTCCCCCTTCGAATTGGCTTTTTCTGTGATTAGAAGTAAAATTTACATGCAGTTCTGTGATACTTGCTCCATGCATGCACAGAGCCTGAAATAACTACCTAGAGATATGTCCAGGTAGACAGAGACTAAGACTCAGCTGAACTCAACTCAATTTTCAAGGTAGTGTGAACACTTGGAGGTAAATGAGTTGTGTTGACTTCAATGGACAGGCCCACAGCTAAAGCACCGTGCCGTACTTTGTAACCATGAAGTTTCAAATTGCTTTATCTTCCACTGCACAATCATATCATTTTTCATTATATTTCTGTGCATTCCTTTCATGAGAATTATTACATTATCAAGCAGAGCAGAAAAATGAGACATAGGAGTTACAGTTTCCTGCAAAAGAAGTGCCAGATATAATAGTTTTCTCTTTATCACATTCCCTTTCTTAGGCAGCCTGCCAGCTATTGTCTTTGAATGAACAAAGCTCTGGAAAGGCTTCAAAACCTGAATACATCTTTTCCAAACAACTTTGTTCATTGAAACTCTTYCCGAACATTATCTGTTGCATTAACAATAATGCACTTTCCGATATTCTTCTGAGCATCTCATTAGGCTGTACCTAATAACTAGGTGCTTGGTAAATGATCTAATTTTCCCCATATTCACAAGGCTACTAGTCCTTTAAGCATAATGCAAGACCTATATCACAGCTCCCCAGTGAAAAAAGTAATTTAAAACAGACTTCTTCTTCTCATTGGCTGTTTTAATCTGCTTGGTTAGGGGAAAATATTGTATCCACACACATAAAGCCACTTCTGCTCCACTAGAATATTTTTAGGAGGTGAGGCTTTCATTGCTACTTCTCTGCATGGACTTGTTCTTATTAATTAGATGTAGTAATTAATAAATTATCTCTACTTCCTTAATAGGATCAGTTTTTCATTTATCTATTTAATGGGAGGAAACAAAGGCTCTAATAACACAGGAAAGCATCCTGTTAGAGATTTGGATTCCTGGCTGCAGCAAAGCACACAATGCACTTAGGCAGGATGTTTTTTGGATCGGTTACACTGCAGATAACTAGCAAAATATTCCCAAACAGCATCAAAATTCTTGGTCTCCCCACTTTTTGCTTTTCTCTGAGGCATCTGAGTCTGTTCTTTGTCCACACAAAACAGTTCTGAATACAGCAACATATTTGCTCTGAGTTAAAAGAACCCCAGACCTTCAGCAGCTGAAGCACTGACGGGAATGACAAGGGGAATGCGTGGCTCTTCACACCAGGTGCAAAGATTTCCTGGTAAAGCAGCTGTATCGATCTTTCCCTTGACTGTGGAGATAGGGAGATCTCTGCAGTTCCTGTGCTGATAGGCAGCCCGAGAGGGAGAGGATTGTGAGGGGAAAAAAAGGTAATTTTTTATGGTTTTTTTTCCAAATTATTAAGTAGCTTTAGCTGAATCTGATAAAGCTGCATATGTTCACAGCTGTTTAGGATCACTCCACTGTGGAGTCTGAAAGATCCCTTAGATGAGGCTGGTCTGAAACTTATATAGGTTTTCCAGCCTGCATTATCAGATTCTTCTAAATTTTGGTTGGTCTATAGAAGACAATGTCACTTCCAAACTGTGTCTTGAATTGTGAAAATTGTTCTATGCAGAAGAATTCTTAAGAATATGTAAAGCAAAATTCAGGAATGATTGAAAACAAGTCTTTACATAATAGCATACATTGAATAATCTATTTCAAAGATGTGGTGTGTTTTAATTTACAGCAATCGCTAGAGATCATTTGCAGCAACAAAAATACTTATTTCTTGGTTTGGAACATAAGAGATGTTACTTAAAACACTTGTTCTGAGGAAATACTTCTTGGTGAGTTGGATTTAAAACAAGAACACTGAGAAAAGAAATGCTCAGTATTAGGAAGGAATTACTGATCAGGCAGATTTTCAGAACAAGTCAGCCACAACCTGTTCCTTTGTGAATGCTCTTTATGTCTCTACTGGGTTTGCATGGCAAGCTTTTGGTAGTAGGGGGTTACAGGACAGGCGTGGCTTCTGTGAGAAGCTGCCAGAAGCTTCCCCCATATCCTCCGAGACAGAACAGTCACAGACCCAGGCCAAGGCCATCAGTGATGGTGGTAGCACCTCTGGGATAACAGGGGAGAAGTAGCAGCAGAAGCTGGAGAGGGGAGTGAGAATATGTGAGAGCAACAGCCCTGCAGACAACAAGATCATGAATAAAGAGGGGCAGGAGGTGCTCCAGGCACCAGAGCTGAGATTCCCCTGCAGTCCTTGGTGCAGAACCATGGTGAGGCAGCTGTGCCCCTGCAGCCCATGGAAGACCATGGTGGAGAAGAGATTCACCTGCAGCCCATGGAGGATCCCATGCTGGAGCAAGTGGATGTGTGAAGAAGCTGTGTCCCCACGGAAAGCCCACAGCGGAGCAGGCTCCTGGTAGGACTTGCTAGCCTAGACCCACACTTGGCAGTCTGTTCCAGAAGAACCCACATTGGAGCAGTTAGTGAAGATCTGCAGCCTACACGAAGGACTCAAGTGGGAGAAGTTCGTGGAGTTGGCAGTTTCCTATGGGAGGGACCCCAGGCTGGAGCAGAGGAGTGTGAGGAGTTCTTCCCTGGGGAGGAAGGAGCAGCAGAGAAAACATGCGATGAACTGACTGCAGCCACCACTCCCTGCACCCCCATTCCCCCTGCACCACTGCTGGGAGGAGGTAGAGAAGTCAGGAGTGAAGTCTGTGAATAAGGAAGGGGTGATGGAAAGATATTGTAAGATTTGGTTTTGTTTCTCATTATCCTACTCTGACTTGATTGGTAATAAATCAAATTAATTTTCCCCAGTTCTGTCCATCATGGTAATTGAGTGATTTCTTCCTGCCCTTATCTCAACCCATGAGATTTTTCTTTTATTTTCCCTCTCCTGTCCATCTGAGGAGGCCAGCAACAGAGTGGCTTTGGTTGGCACAAGGCATCCAGTCAGGATCAATCTACCACACTGTGACTTCACAGTGCAGTGATTTGAACAAAACAGATGTTTTATAGCCAGCATTGTGAAAGATCTTTAGCTGAATTTGGGGCCCTAACACACTATTTTTGTACTTTTAGAGATATACTGGTTTTTTGCATATTTGCGTTTGAAAGTATTGTTTTTAATTAGGGAAATAAAAATTAGATCATGTAGGTAAAAGTAATATTAATATTTAAACCCTTTAAGTGGACACTTTATTCTATTTATATTATACTTGAGCCAAGTTTTTTTAACAAGGAGAAAGCTTTTTCTATTAACATTTATTTTAATCTAAGCCATTGCATTATAATAAGCCATATTAAGTTCTTTTTATTTTTGTGTTGTTCTTCTGCTTTTGAGAGATCCTTTTATTTTTTCTACATCACCCCCGATTTTGGAACCTTAGGCTGATACTTACCTTCAAAGTATGCTGATGCTGCCACTGAGTGACATAATCAAGTATTCCATAATTACTTTCTCTTAACATGTTTGCAGGCTTCACTATCCCTTTTTTATCCTTTTAGTTGATGTTTCTTAGCACAAAGAAGACTCAAGTGGCATGAAATATTTCCAGAAATTCAGGCTGGCTAAAAAGAACAACATTTCAGGTATTCTGGTCTGAATAGCAAAAAGTGTAATTTTCTCCACATATCGACTTCATATGGAGCAAAACAACATACCTGGGCAGCRGGAGATGAGGCATCATTAGGAAATCATTTCACTACAAGAAGCACAGATAAGACAGTTGCTTTTTTAAACATTGTAATGTACGCAGGATAACTTTGACATTCATCTTTACCAAAGTAGGTCAGGACTAGGAAGAGCACAGGACTATGTTTTTAATCCTAAATACTTACTAGTATTTTAAAGACTATTTCAGAGTGCATCTTAAAAGTGCATTAGACATGTTCAACTGGCCAGCAGAATAATGTGTCTGTGATCACCACAGAAGAAAACACTATCCAGTAATCCACCTGAAAGAATTGTGTTTGCTTTTGTGTAGTATTCACCTGAAAACTAGATCCATTAATGTGGAGGTCATTCAATGTTGTTACATATCTCTTCAGTGGTTGGTAGTTATATGGCCATTTCTAGTAATTTCTTACAGGCAGAGGCTGCCTCTATTAAGCAGGAATGTAGTCAGCAAGATGCTGGTCTGCAGTCTCAGGAAAAGCAGTGTCTCAATGTGTGACCTTGGAGGGTTACTCAATTGCCACCCACTCAGCATCAATCAGTCCCCATGGAAAATTGATTGAACAGTCTCAGGGAAAATCACATTCTGTAAGCACTGAATTTTCATGGACAAAATTACAGTATTTTTAGGAAGTAGAAAAATATGTAATTTCAATTTTGTTGATTGTGCCTGTGTACAATCAGTATTTTATTTTTGTACATATATAAATATATATAAGTGGTGGCTCCTCCAAGAAGCATTTAGCTCTAATACCCAGGATACGTCTATGCAAGTACCTAATTTTGCACTTAAGGGGTGGATTAATAGACCAAAAGAGGTAGTGCTGAGCCCCCTAATCCCACACAACTCATGGCTCATGGATATTACCTGGTTAGATATAGTCTAGTCTCCTGGATTGAATATGGTTATGAAACATGCAGCTTGAAGCTGTTTGAAGAGCTGCTTGAAGAGTTTGAAACTTCTTGGTTTCATATGCCTGTGTGCATTTGTGATTGCAGTGCATGTGATGTGCCCTGGATGGGAGATTCTCACTAAGTTTCCACCAAAAGACATCCAGCTCTCACTCCCAGAACTTCTTTGTAAGTTCTGAGCTGTGGGAAATGAGGATATTCAGGACTTCCCTACAAGCTCACACTGTAGTTCCAGACTGAAGCCCTAATGGAGATGAAGCCACATCATCTGAGTGGGATGAAGGCCACTGGAATTATCTCCCCTAGGTTTGAAAATAACAGAGAGACACTTTATTGGGTTATTACTTGGTGTGACAATACTATGTTTTGCATAACTGTAAATCTTGAAAGTGTGAAAGATGCCATAGTTAATAAATATGCTAGCACTACCAATGAGTCAAAGGTGAAAGGGAAGAGTTAATCCAACCACCAAGAAATATTTCACAGAATACAATATTTTTGCTGAAGTGCTTTCCAATTTCTTGCATACAGACAGCTACAGAGGAGGAATGCTGGGCTCCATGGGCAGGGAAAGGAGTCTCTGGTAAGAAAACATTTCACAGTTAACTCCTACAGTCCTGTTTCTTTCTTGTAACAGCAGACAAGGACATACAAGGACCCTTCCACCCGTGCTCTAGTCCTCCATCCTTCCTTTTACCTCTTCTCAGCAAACACATGAAGAAGCCTAAGGCTGACTTTCTGCTGGGACAGATACTGAGACCTTCAATTACCACCACAGCTATTCCTCACCCATGGCTTAAAACATGAGAGACAATATTTAAGACTATTCTTTTTGAACTGAGACTGAAAGGTTTGGTAAAAGGAATCAATTATTTTCTGCTTTTTAAGATTGATTTTAAGAGTTATATTAATTTTTACCACTGTTACAGTTCCCACATAAGACTGTGAGGACAGTCATTATAACAAACARTATGATATAATCTTAATGAAAATAGAGTTGCCAAAGGAAAAGGAGATTGGAGTTGAAGCTTCAGGGGCAGTTTTCTTCATGTGTTTACAGAGCAGGATTGACTGCATACCTTTTTTTTTTTTCCCCAAGTCTACTATGCTTAAGGAAAATTACATATATTTGCATTATAAATTACTATTCAGTGAGGTGAGACAGTATAGCATTTTCCAGTGCTTCATAGTAATTTTTCAGAGGAAAATACCAGAAGGAATTAAATACTTACTCAATTGCTGGTTTTCTGTCTTTTCATGGTTATTTCACTAAAAAAAGAAGTGATAGCCATATTCTTAGAGTAAAAGAATTAGTCTAGAATTTTAGATCACAAAATAAATAATAAGACCAAGTTATACTGGTACCAAACCTCTTGTTCCTGTGCAGACATAGGAAAGAGATGACACTACTTGAATTTAATGGTGTTCATGAGGCTGCTTCTAGGTGTCAGAATTTAAATTTTCAACCAGGATAAATCATCAGATCTTATTTAGTAATCTTATTCAGAGATAATCTCAAATTTGTCCCTCTGAGTGTTAGAGTATCTTCTTTACAGAGCTTTCTCTTGCACTTAAAAACAGAGGTGTTAATTACCATTAAGTACTGTTTTGTCGGCAAAAGAAGATCAGTTACCTGTGAGGAGATTTTGTATTCAATCCTGAAGTTCCCCAATGGACTTCTGTCAGTAGCCAAATGTGATTCAGTGCCTAGAGAGTAATACTTGCCCAGGTTTGTTGAGCATCCCAGCTAGGAAGCCACTGAGATACACGACACCATACCCCACGTGCCTAAGGCAAATGATCAGGCCACCAGAAATAACTCTCCATTTAAAGCGGCTTTGCTATCAAGTTTCCCTGTCAAGGTATGTTGTGTCATTTGGAACTGCTGAGTCTAGAATTGTGCTTATTTGTGCAGATGACAAGTTACCAAACTTACCCTGTCTGTCAGACATTGGTGGCTTGGCATGTCTGGGCAGTTGAAGGTCAGATGAGCCATCCAGAGCTGACCTCTCCAATACAGAAAATACATAGGTCAGTGCTGTATTTTTCTTGTCATCCCCTCTTCCCTGCAATGGTTGCTGCAGACTACTGAACTCAGCATAACACTACAATTAGTTTTAAGAGAGAGTTTTGGGTTTGTACTTTGGTTATATTCAAGCAAATGAGAGTTTTCCTCATCTTAATCTGAGGAAGTGAACCAATGAGAGTGGCTGTGCAGTGCAGCACCATAGTGACCTTCTGGAAAAAGGAAGTGGGGCCTCAGAAGTTGTTCTGGTGCTGTTGGGCAATTGCTGAATACTTGCAGGGATCTGGGAATGTGGCTTCCTTACAGCGAAGAGGGTAAATTTTAGTAAGAGGATATGTCCAGTTGCCCTATACCTATGGAACAGTCCCTTGCAGTCCTCTGCCAAAGCTTCACCTCTGGGTGGGTAAAATGGAGTAGGAACACAGCCATGGCCTTGACTGACATCTGGGACTTTGGGGAGGGTGAAGAGGAGCACACAGGTGGGACCCCCACACCTTACCTCTGGCAGCAGGATGAGATCCCTGACTCTGGCTTGGGGCAGAAGCACAGTGCCTAGCTCTCCCACTTGCTGTGAGAAGCAGAAGCTCCAAACAGCCCTGGCCCAAGCAAAGCCAGACCCCAGGCCTGCACCTTCAGGCAGAAGGACATCAGTGAGGGACGAGGGACTGATTGTGCCAGGCTCACTCAGCCATGTGTGGAGCATGCCAGTGCCACCACAGAGTGTGACACAGCCTCTCAGGGGAGGGTCTGTTAAAAGGAATCAGAGTTGTCATGGCACAAGCACTACAGGACAGACAAAGCAGAGACACCCACTCCTGTCATGTGCCATAGAAGCAGGCTGTACCTTCACCAAGCAGGCTGAGGGTGTCAGGAGTGTACACAGAGAACACATCCAATGGCTTGTGAATGACAGGACATCTCCCAAAGACAGCACAGGGCAGTTTTCCCATATGTCGTATTTATAGGATGCCAAAAAAACCCAGAACTACACATGAAACTTATATCTCTGCTTGTGCATAAATTATTAGCTTTTAATAAAATAACCAAATAACTGAGTTTGAGTCCTAGACAAGAAGGAAGTTGTTGAACCAATGTCTTCTTTTCTGTGTCACTCTTATTCTATGCCAATGGACGGAGGATCAGTAACACAAACTGCCGAGATTTGCTCCTGCCATATGGGCAATACTTAAGCATCTCCTACATGTGTGTTGGTACTGGCAGAATAGTAATCTGTGCTCTTCATCCCAATGTCTGCAGACACAGTAAGTCTTCCCTTTATGAATACAGTCTTGATAGTTAATCTCTTTGTCTTTATATAACCTTGAGAGTATGTCAGATTCTTACTTTCTAATTTCTATACAGGTTTTACATTGTAGAAGTCTATTTAGTGTTTATCCAGCTGTCAGAACCATCAAGGTGTATATACTCGATAAGAAATATTGAGAAACTTCTTAAAAAGCATTTCAAATATTCAGTTTACTGCCAGTGTTTATATATGAAACAGATGTAAAAAATATTGCCAGTATTAAAAGAGAAAGGACATTTGCAGCTGCTTCCCCAGAAATAATCCAGAATGTAGAATCATGAAGCAGTATATCTTTTTACAAGATGCCTCAAAATTGTTTGATGGAATAGTCTTATAATTGTTAGTACAAACCCCCAAAAGATTAGGTAGACAGCTTTGATCTTTTCATTTCTTGATCCTAAAATATGACAAATTTTACTAATTTGTAATAAAAAAATTAACAAATTTTAGATAAACCAGCATGTGAAAAGGTTACAAGCTGATACATTGTAATTTTTGTATTAACACAAAACAAAAGTGTGAAAATGGCAAATAAGGAACATGTGCAGTGAACTTACACTGATCATAAGTACATATGGAAAGCTGCTTCTGAAAAAAATTGACTTTTCTACACTTGAAAATGCAGAAGGTATAAATTAGTAGTTCTTCATTGTATACAAAATGAGCCAACTACAAAAGATTTGTATTCTGTGACTGACACTTTTTATATCCTTGAAAAGAATTTCAAAAATATCTCAATTACTTACATTAAGTCACTGATAATTAACCTTCATCATTTCTTGCATGCTTTTAAAAATACTTAAGGATTCAGGCTAGAATTTTTATGAGCTTAGAACTCATTCCTGGAGCTAGATTTTCTGAAGAGGTCCACATTCAACTCCCACTGAAATGCTAGAATAAACAACCATATATCAAGAGTTCAAGAGGACAGCAAGTCAAGCTCTGCAAGAGCTTTCAAAGGTTATTTGAAACAGTGGGAAATATTTCTCAAACATTTTAATTAAAATAAAGCAAGGAAAAAGAAATTTGTTGAGAAGGTCAAGATTAAAGATAATCTTGAAAGGTCCTCAAAACTAAATGAACACTTGCTTCACTTGTCAACACAATTAATTATGTTGAATTTGGGGGCAAAGTAGGACCATAATGGGAATCGAAGTTTTCTCTATCTTAGTGGAAACAAAACTCCAAGATACTAGTGAATTTTGTCCAAAGCTTTGTTGGAGCTGCCATATCAACTTGTAGATTCTGCAGTCAGGTTTTTCTAACATTGTACTGCTCACCTTGTTTAACAAATGTTTACTATGTTTAAAAAAAAAAAAAGAAAACCCAGAAAATTCATAGTTTCATCTGATTTGTTTTGTTGCACTTGAAAAACACTAAATTTTTGCCTTTACTGCCGATCTTAACATTGTTTTAGAGAATCATTCCGAGGAAGGGTGGTACAGATGGCATGGTCACAAGTGGAGCAATTGTTCTTCACCTCCTTCTGAAACATCTCCCATGCTACTAACCAAAATTAGAAGTACTGATAGTGTTAACCATGTAGCCCAGTGTTTCATATCCATTGTCGGGAGAGCAATGTCCCAGATTTCTGGAGGGCAGTAAAGGTACTATCCTTACTTAAGAGAGAATTGCTCAATAAACGTGCCCCTCCCTGTCTCCTTTTGTTGGCTCTGGGCAACAGACTTCCTCAGCAACTGAAGAGAGGTGCCTGAGCTGAAGATCTGTGTACATGGCACTCAGTTCATTCCCTGTGATCCTTATCACAGTATCACAGAATCAACTAGGTTGGAAAAGATCTCTGAGGTCATTGAGTCCAACCTGTGGGTGAACACTGCCCTGTCAACCAAACCATGGCACTGAGTGCTACATCCAGCCCTCCCTTTAACACCTCCAGGGATGATGACTTCACCACCTCCCTGGGAAGTCATTCCAGTGTCTAATGACTCTTTGTGTGAAGAAATTCTTCCTGATGTCAAACCTAAACCTCTCCTGGTGCAGCATGAGACTGTGTCCTCTCATCCTGTCACTTGTTACCTGGCAGAAGAGGCCAACCCCCACCTGCCTATTCCCTCCTTTCAGGCAGCTGGAGAGAGCAGTGATGTCCTCCCTGAGCCTCCTTTTTTCCAGGATAAACAGTTTGGAGAAGTTCTCTCAAGAGGAACTTATGCTGTTAGTTAGAAGGTAATGAATGAAAATTATTATGAGGAGAGGTAAAAATAGTTCTTTTTTATTTGTGAAACAACAAAATACAACACTAGGAAGCATTAGCTTCCTAATACAGGTAGTGAAGCATCATTCCTGTTGCAGAAAGTGCTCATGACATTTTTCTTTAATATGACACAAAACTTATCACCAATGCTCAAGAAGAGTGACTTTGACTTGAAAAAATAAAGAATAGCATCACCCAGAGCATGAAAGCCTTTACTTGCTTGATTTGACGAAATACAGGCTAATAAAATTTATGGCTGCCAATAATACATATTGGGTTAAACACTAAGAGGAAATAAAACTGTTTATGTTGAAGAATAACACTTGAACAAGAACCACTGGGGGATAAAAATCTGAACACGAGTATCTTTTAACTCTGACCCTACAGAAATAAACCTACTCACTGACCTGTCTGGAATGACTTTCCAGAAATGGTAACATGAACAAAATATTTTTTCATGTTTAGAATTGAATTAAAGAACTTTTTGAATGGAATTTGTGCATCCTGTTTGCCTGCAAGGGCAGAGAACTGTCTACAATGACTAAGGAGATCATACCTTCTGTGCTAAGCTCTTCTGAATGTCAGTGAACATGGGAATGAGGGTTGCTGGTTGCTGAAATATCTAGGAAATCTATTCCAGCTGAGTTGCTGAGCTGATTTTAAAAATCAGCCTGCAATTTAAAAATGAAAGCCTGTATGTCCTTTGATACTGAACTAAGATCACACAAAAATGACAGTAAAAAGCATAAAACCTCCTGTGCATGAGGCTCAGGATTTCTGTCTGGATTTGCATTCTAAAGACTGCTTCTCATTCAAACTTGGAACAGAAACAGTTTATCATGCCATTGCTGTAATGTCACTATCAGATGGCTAACCTGTGATCTGCTTTTGCAGAAGTGCATATCAGGAGAAAACTTCCAATTCCTAGGTCTCTGGGAAATGAATCATATCATCTAGGGATAACAAAAATCTCCATCATTATGGGCAGCCCCTCTCTGCTTCCCATACCTATTGCCCTACAAAAAATACATGTGTCCTTTATGGCATATGGCTACCACGTGAAGAAATGAGATTCATTTGAATTATTCGATGATAAAATATTTTCCATGTTCAGAATAAAAATTGGTGTTATGATCTCTCTCTGATGGCATTTTCTGGTTTTGCTTTTTTTATTCAAAAGCCATGACAATTTAGGGAAGATAGGATTTAAGGGAGTTGTAAAGCTGGGAGTACATCTTGGGGAATAAGTCTGTGCTAGACGCAGAGAGGTGCAGTCCAAATATTTAGGATACATAAAAAGCCAGAAAAAACTGGGAATGAGTCACAATATTAATCACACAGAAATCTGCGTGCTTTAATCCTCTTTGTAGTGTTCTGCCTTTTAGACCATAAATTCTTCAGGGCAGGACTTTGTCTTTCTAGTGCTGCAGTCAGATTTTTTCAATCAGAGTAATTGAATGTATACAAAATGGGGAAAAACAGCAGGAAACTTCATACTTGTCAAATAAATAGCACAGACAACAGTTCTTTTATTATGACTTCATGATGTAGGAGACCTCTCAACACTATTGGGGGATATACACTAATAACATGTTTCTTCTAACATAACATTGTGTTCTATGAGTTCGACAACAAATTTTATTCCAACATTGATTTCATCTAGTAACTACAGCATCAGACAATTGAGAGCCTTTTTTGCATGAGTGAACAATTTAAAAAGAGCAAACAAAATAATGTCCTGAGATTTCTTTGAAATAAAAGAAAAGAAATATCTGTCATTTCTAAATTTGATAACTTTATAGCTAAAGTTTTGGCATTGAAGACTTTTTATTTATATTATGTCGCTACTTCATATTAGCATCAAAACAAAAGCTCCTGTACTTATCTGGCCTTATGAGAAAACTTTGTGCTGTGCATGTTGATGTTTTTCTGTATGAAATCCTGCCTAGGTCTGGTAGCTGAAGTGCTAAGCTAATCTCCCTTTTTCTGCAGAGATAATAACACGCTAAAAGAAACTCCTGACAAGTGACTTGTATTATTTAGCAATTAGCAACCGCCACTGTAATAGAATTGAAACATCAGCAAGGACAAAATGTGAAAAACAGTACTTTTTTTCCTCCCTGGAACCATTGTTCTGTTGGAGTGTTGTGCTCCTGTGAAGTAAAACCTTGGCAGGGTTGATTTAATGAAGAAATTTTGAAATATACAAATGCATTCCTTTTATCTTTCCTCATCAGTAGCTTCAGATATCCCAGGAACATGACTGAATTTCTCCAAATTCTGTGCTGGTTAGGAAATACAACAAAGAAGATCATAACTATAACTTTGTGGCATAGAAAGTACTGTTTAGCTGCAAACTGTCTTTGTTTTGCTCAGCATGGAAATTCAGCATTTTTCTCCCTTTTGCAGGTATGTTATTTTAAATTAACCAGTACAAATGAATGGAGGCACAAGCACAGCACAAGAACACAATCCAAATAATTAATTTCCCTCAAGTTTATCTCATTTCCCAGAGCATTTTTTTTGTGCTGAAGGAAACACGGCACACCAGCAGGACTTGACAAGAAGAACAGAGACATCATGGAGAAAGCTTCTGCTTCAGCCAGTCACACAGAGAGGAGAAGCTGCTGCCTCCCAGCAGCTTTGTGCTGCTCTGGGACTGGGTGTGAAGCACCAGTTGCAAATGACACAGAGCAGCACCACTGCACCAGATTGCACCAAGCCCAGCAGGAACACTAGGTCAGCTCAATATAATGTGATAGAAGCCTTTCATCTCTTCTTTTTAAATTGTCCAGTTAAATACATATGTCTTTTCTCAAATAACAGTGCAGAATTTGGTCTCTGTTGCTCGTGTCAGCAGGTAGACCAGAACAAATGGGATCTTTGTCCCTATGGTAACTTGAATAATGACAGGTCAGTTCAACACTTCCCTTCAAAAAGATTTAGTCTTCTGATCAAGAAAAAAAAAAATCCTGTTAAACTCTCAATGTGCTTTTATCCTGACCCATCTGATCTACACATGTTTTTGCAAACTCTGCCACTATTTATGTATCTATGTATCTTAGACCTTACTTTAAAATATTTCATAGTAGCAGCAGATCAGCCTTTTGCTGACCAAAGTGTTTTCAACTGGCTGCAGACTTTTGCAAATTGAACATCTTTCTTTCTCCTGCCTGGAAGGAGCTCCATGTAAAATGCCACCAAGTCACCTCCCTGTTCTCCAACAAATCCTCCCTTCCGTGCAATGTTTACACATTGAAAGGGCCACACATGAGTTAGACTGCCAATGCATTTGATGCCTGCTAAGGTCTATGATGAAGCAAGAGAGCCCCAATGTTTCTGTACTATCCTTTTAATTGCACTCGTCTGCTGCATTTCCTTCTATTCTCATAGAAATCTAGAGGTGGAGAAGAGATTTTTTTTTAAATTTGTGTTTGTGGAGGGCCTAATATATGCAGATGTCTGCTTATGGATACAGATACTAAGTGGTATAGAAATAGAAGTAATTAATGGGATTTAAAAGAATACTTGGTATCAAATAATGATTTTTTATCATTAATGAAAAATTTTCATCCACAATTGCCAGTTTCACAAGCTAAAAAGGGAGCTCTGCTGTGAGGAAGGTTGATCCTCTGCTCTCCACTACATAATCTAAAGGTATTATCTTCAGAGGCACAGGTTTTCTGGTGCTTTCTGCACTGCCCTGGTTGGGAGAAAACACAGTGGTAATGGATAGGGCTCATATATATCTATATCTATATCTATATCTATATCTATATCTATATCTATATCTATATCTATATCTATATCTATATCTATATCTATATCTATATCTATATCTATATCTATACCTATCTATAGATAGATAGATAGATAGATAGATAGATAGATAGATAGATAGATATACACATATAAATAACCCCACGAAGAGGCACTCTATCAGGTCACACTAACACCAGTTGGAATGAGCCTCTCCAAATAAAGCTTGTAAAAAGTAAAGATGATGACAAGACCTACATGCACTGAGACATCACTGCTGCTTATGGGAGTACTTATAAAGAAAACTTCCAAACAAATGGACACCGAGGAAAACAAATTAAGGCCCTTCTCCTTTTCTTATCCAATCAGAGACATTGAGAAAGGAATCCCTGTGTTCTAGTTTATGAGGAAGATTTTCCTGGTTACCAATAATTTAGTGCTGCCAGAGTAATGGCAAAAATGGAGATAAATGATGTGATATAAACTGACACGATATTAAAAACAGTTGATTACAAGTAGGCAAAAAAAATAAAGGACTAAAGAGATCCTAAAACAAATAAATGTAATAGTTTGCAAACAGATATAACAGAGAAGCAAATTTAACCGGTTTGTTATGTTGGCTCTTTGATTTCAAACACAGTAAAAAGGCTTCAATAATTATAACACATTTTGCTGTTGCTCCCTAATAACTTTAATATCAGTAATTTTTCCCAGTGGTTGAAATTTTATGATGGTAGCAACACTAAAAATTTTTGTTACTAGTAAGATATAAAAAGATAATTGGAAAGGCAACAAGAAAGGAAAATATGTTATGTACAGTGGTATATTTGGAATTTAAATTGCTCAGAATTAACTATGCCATAGACTACTCACTCATAAATAGAAAATAAATTTGCTAAGAAGTACAAAACTTATTCTGGCTTGCGGATAACCAAGGGAGAAATACCAATAGTTTCTTGAAATATTACATATATATATGATTTCTATATTACAAAACTATCAAATTTACAATGGAGCTGCATCTAGAGGATTTGTAGACGTGACCAAGAAGGAGACAAAACTGTATTGTATATAGAAGTTCTTGCATAAAAATATGGGGAATCTGTTAATTAGAAAATGCTTCATCTATCCCAATGAACATAGATTATTTTGATTACTAAGTTGTTTCAAAGGAGAAGGCTGTTAATTCCCATATGACAAATATTAAAAGGGAAACATTTTGAGGGACTGTGCTGTCACAGCAATATTGATCAGCTCAGAAAGTCTCAGATGCCCAAGTTTGTGGTGAGCACACTGGAATTTAATGTAGGTGGGACAGAATTAGTGACATTCACATTGCTCAACTTTAAATAACTAAGACATTCACACTTACTTCTGAACTACTTGCACTCAGATCATTTAAAGTCATGAGGAAGAACTAAGGGCATTTAAATCACCCCAGATTAGCCAGGTCCATGTTTCTTCTTTGACAGTGAGGAAGGACCTCTGTGGCCAGCTCAGCTAGAGCCCTCTGCATTTTATCACAGGAATCTGTCCTGCTCCATGTCACTTTTATTTTGTTTTCAATCCATTTAAAACTCTGAGTCACATCTAAAAGTTCGAGTCACATCCTTTGACAAGTAAACTTTCTTCAGTTTTGAGAACTCAGTGTAGTGCTCCATAGCTCCTAGGAACCCATGCAGATGCTGATGTTAAGATTGCTAGGTCTACAACCAAGAAGAGGAGCCCAAAGTTTTTGTCAGGTCAGATGGATTTCTGGATTTCTGTATCAACTGAAAGGGGTCCACTCAAGGGCTAGAAAGGATCTGGAGAAGGAAACTACCTGTTAGGAGAAAAGCTCTGTTCACCTACTCAGCAGGAAACGATGGCACAGATGTCTCCTGGTATATGAGTTTCCTTGCTAAAAAAATTCCCGCCTTCCTCCTAGATGTCCAGTCAAGCAGAGCCACTGGGATGAATTAACAGTTTAGCTGTTGGTACAGACAGCACCTGCATAACTTTCAAGCAGAGATGTGAAAACAAGCACCAGACTGTGGCATGAAGGCAGAATTCTTTTTTTAGAACCCTGAGGCTGCCCCCGCATTGCAATGAGGTTAAAACCAGCCCTTTGTCTCTATATCCCATTTTAATATTCCATTATTATATTTGTATTTGCTTTTTTAATGTGTACATTAGTGTCCTATGAGTAGCATGACGCATTGTTGTCCTCTGAAAATTTGTTTCTAGATTTCAGGTGCTTTTGTTACTTTTGGACAGAAATACTGAAGTAGTGCAAGACACTAAACAGTCCAGTGAAATAAAGGAGTTGATTTGTCACTGATCCAGTGACAACTAGACTAATCATCAAAGCAAATGAATGCAGAGATCACTCCACAGACCATTCCCCCACCCTATGCTGTCCCCGAAAAACTGAATATCAGGGGGAAAAACCACAAAGAAGCATCCTTTAGAAGAGGCATCTTGTCAAGAAAATAGATCGCCATTCATAAAACTATCCTCTGCCACTGAGGAAACAGCAAGCCCGGCAGAGTCCCTCTGCTCCTGACTGCAATGTAACGTCGTTGTCGTTCGTTCGAAGCTGCAGAGGCATTTTCACAGAATTGACCAGGAAATTACCATATTGCCTAGGGCAACTTACGTTTAACACCTCACTTACTTCCCTACTATACACTGCAGCAGGTTATCATGTGAACACACTCTCATATGTTTATAAAAAATTTAAACTGTAGAAAGGTCTTAATTATCTGTTTCAAATTCCAGTCAGCATCACAGAAAGAGCACTGAGTCACAGGGCAGTGGACTCTGACACTCGGGTCACTTTCCTCCTCTCAAGAAAATTAACACTGCCTGGCACAGGTTCTTCATCTCAGTGAGACCAGAAAGAAACCAAGCAATACAGGAGCAGTAGGGAAAAATCTCCCCTTGTAGAGGTAGAAATAATGCTGTGTTTACTAGACATTTTGCTTAAATCTTTTCCCTACCAGAGTGAGAATATTGTTTAGCAGAGATGAGCAATCCATGTTGAATATCATCAGTCCAGCTTGCACAAGTGGTTCTTCTTTTTTGGTCAACTTCGCTGATTCATTTTAGCCTCTTTACTCTTTTCTCATCTTTGACAATTGCATTGATACTTTTTCCTTTGATTTTCCATTAAAACGGAAATCTGCTTCACTTTTGGACCCCATTGTAAGACTACAGAAGACATGAAAAACTTTGTGACATGGTAATAAAATAAGATGTTGTTCATTCACTTCAACATCAGAGTCTTTGAAAATAGCAATGATATCAAAGCAGCATAGTGCGGAATTATAATTTGGAACAATTGATGACAATTCCAAACTTTCTTTCTTCTTTCTAGAGGAAGGAGATTAGTACAGAGGCATTGATACCTTAAAATAGTTCATTGTAAGAAATTTCATTCATAGAAGAATGATTGTGATGGAAGATAGACAAAGTATCTATTTTTTGCCATTAAAAAAATATGCAGTTTTAAATTTTATTTCTGATACCTGTAAATTTTTCTTTACTTGCCAATTTGTCTACTTGTAATGCAAAATAATTTTCAGGTCTTCAGCTTTTCTTAATCTCTACGTGAAAGAAGGGGTTTAATAATTGAGGTTTTGTGGTGGTTGCTGTTGCCAGTTAAACTGCCTGATAAACTAATTTAGAGACCCATCCTGCAATTAATAATGTGTGAACAGACTGGTGGACCCTTACAGAGCTCCACAGATGTCTGCAGGACTTCTTGATGCTTTATCATTCTGCAGCATGCTGTTAGATCAAGACCTTGAAAGGTTAAACTGGAGCCCAACCCATGTAATTTTGATAATGTGGACTACTTTAAAAACTGTGTTGAAAACCTGAAAAAGGCTGAGTTTGGGTCAGTTGCTGTATTTAATTGTCATTTGGAAGGGATAGCATATCAGTTTTGATTTCTTGAGGGTTTGGTTTGGTTTGGATTGGTTTTGTTTCATTTGGTTTGGTTTGATTTGGTGGAGGGGCTGTTGTTCTTGTTTTTTGTTTTTTACTTTAAACATTAGAAGGGGGAAAAAAAGCGTAGTATGAATAACACCTTGAATATGAAAAAGACTAAACTAGGAATATAGAATGCTAAATGGTCATACATTCACAGGAACCTTCCAAAAAATGGAAAGGCTGCTACCAGAGCATTAGAGTACTGCGAGAGGTAAGGGTAACAGCTCCTTGAATGCTACCAAGATTCCCTGGGGTTTGAAGTGGTGGGAAAAGCAACACTGTATGAAAAAAAGGAGCAGATTTTATTGTTTCACTGCAGTTATTAGTCATTACTGCATTTGAAATCAGCAGCAAACTATTTTTTTTGCTAGCAAAAATTGACATATTTTTGATTTGTCTATGGTACAGATCTGGAAACTTACTTGATTCTTGTAAAGAGCTGTTAAAACTTTCCGTTTTCTTCTGTTTAATTAAGACAGGAAGTTTGGTCTCATGTCTGTTGCAAAAGCTAGAACAGAAGATGACAGATTTTCTTTAGTGAAGGAAGAAAATTTAAAATCTATGATCAAAGAAATGTGAAAGAAAGGGAGATGAAGCTAGCACTTTCTATTAGTGTATCTTTTGTAATTAATTAGTCCTATTTTGTTTACAAATATTTTATATTTCTGGCAGTATTTTCCTTGTCCAACTGGCATTCTTGTCCTTTTTACTGAGCAACCCACCAGCTCTTTAAAAAAACACTTTCTCACTTCATGAAACTCTCATCTGCTAACTGTAAATATAAATTCACATTATATGTAGCTAAATTATTACAAACTGGCATTATTCTCTGGAGATCATTTTCCCATATCTTGAACTTTAGAACACATTTCCAATATCTGTAATCCTACAGAAAGTCAAAATTATCTGAAGTGCAGAAAAAAAATACCATTCTGACTTGCTTTGGGTTTTGTTCATTCACACACGACCAAAGCCTCAAGTAGTGACTGCAGACTTGCTTCCTATGTTATCAAACCTGAAGATAATTAACAAGTCTGAATAAGTGTTTTCAGGGGTTGATGTCTGTTACTTGAACTTTGGAGATTGAAGCTAGTGATCTCTCTGGAAGGGATCTGTTTCCAATGAGAAGTTACCAGTTTGAAGCAGGACTTCAGGTACAGCTTCAGAACTGCATGATGTGGGTTGGGCAGTCAGATCAGTGCAAAACATTGTCTCATTTGCCATTGGAATCTGTGGGGGAAGCCCCAAATTTTATTAAAAAACATTCAGAGTTATATACTGCCTGCTTAGTTTACTAAATCAGACAATTTAAAATACTTGAAAATTCTCTATTAAACTATTATTAGATTTCTTGCTATTGACACATCTCTTAATAATATATAAGTTGCTCTGCTTTCAGTATGTGGAATTATCAATATGAGAGAGTGTTCTGTCTGGATGAAAAACTTAGACACACTGCTTTGTTTTGCAATGGTACAGAATTAGCATTGTTTTCACAACTGGTTCTGTGGAAGTCAGTTCTGATTCAGGTTATTTCATACAACATCAAGAAATTTAAATCACAACTTTCTGCAAAAAGAATTATCACTTTCTCCTTGAGAACAAGGACATGCAGTGTTTGATTTCTTCTGTCTTTATTCACACTCTATTTCTTAAGGAGTAGCAAAAGCTATTTATTCTTCTAACCCCTGAGTAAGCATCATGATGATTCAAGTGTGGCTTCAGCTCAGGAAAACCAGGGAGAAAGGGAGGTGACAGGCCAGGTTCAGGGAAATATTTTGTTCTCTTGTATTTGTATTCCACTGATCCATCAGCAGACAATACCACATCTCTTTGTGCGGACTTGAGACTGTACAGCTGGCATCAATAAATGCTGTACTTCTAACAGCAAACAGAACAGGAGATAAGTTTAGGTGAGAAAACACATTTCATCTGCAGAAGCAGAGCCAGAGACCCTTGGGAGATACTACACAGAACACAATTTAAATTTTGAGGGATTCAAATAGCTTCATATAACTTTCTCATGCTAAACCTGCAGTTTCTGTTCTGTCCTATTTTGAGCAATATTCCTGGTCTCGCTCTTGGTACGTAGGAAGATGCAGGCAGTACGAGGGCCAATCCTTATATTCTAGCCATGACAGCTGCCTTTCTATTCTACAGAAAGAGACAGGACAACTATTTTAGGGTAGAATTGAGGGGCTAAAGAACTGGTCTCAGAAATCCCTGCTCCTAAGCACAGCAACATCTTGGAACATAACTCTCTAGCTATGATTAATGTAAACCTCACAGATTAAATGATAAAGAATCACTAAGAACTGCAGTGAGAATAATTTAGCTATTTGAAAGCTTTGAAATAGTTTCACTTCATCTTTGAAGTCTAAGGAAGCAAGACTGTGTGAAGTCCTGCTTTTTAATTTAATTTTCCTTTTGTTCAATGAGTCATCTTTTCATAGGCCTTTACCATCATTCTGTAGCAAAAATAATGTTTCAGACATCAACGTATGAGGTCAAAGATAAACTTTGATGACATTTGAAATTTGAAAGCAGTCTTCAGTAATTACAGTTTCCATTTGGATTAGCAGTTTATTACATAACGCTTCATATTTCAGAAAAAACCTCTACACTTGATAATTATTTATCATATTTAGTGACAGCATATTTCAGAGAACTTTTAGCAAATTTTTCAAGCACATTTGCAACTTTCAAGTTTAAATCCCACAGAATATTTATAGCTCTTATGCTACTAAATTAGAGATACTTAGTTTGAATTCCTCATGTTTATTCCAATAGAAATTGAAAAACCCAGCTGGTTTTAGGTGACCACAGATTTATTCATGTATAGGGTATCTTGGTAATTTATTGTTGGGTTAGATACCCTTTCTAAATGCAAAGGTGTTTTCTGTTGGAGGCCAGCTAAGACCTATGCACCATGTTAAAAAACTCAAATTAGGATTGCTTTGGTAAAAGTATGACTTTCACCCAGAAATATTTTAACATTTATTAGTTAGGATTTAAAATTAATGCAAGCAGCATACAAAAATGCAGTAGGTCTAATCAAAAAGGAAAAAAATCCCAATTATAATCTATTATTTCTCTACAGTCATATGCATTAGGCGGTCCACAGACATACAGCATGAAAGCAAAAGGCCAGTTCTGCCAGAAATGTGTTGGTAATTTGATAAGTCAGACCATAAAAGGGAGTAAAAGCAACTTCACTGGGATTATGCTAGAGGTAGCTTTTTTGGGGGATGAAATTTTCATTAGCTTAAACAAAAATCAACGCTTAAGCTGCTGAATAGACTCCTCTAAATAAGTTTTCTAAGTAGACCTGTCAAGGATGATTTTCTGGAATAAGACTGGACTGGCCTCAGTTCAGTGGATCTCTCCCACCTCCTAACTCAGCAATATACTAACAATGATTCTTCTCGTTTTTTCTGTCAGGTCCTCAGAGTATCCCAATGGCAACACAGCCTCCCACTGCAGTTTTTATAATGATACTATGAAATACTGCTCCTTTGCTGCTTGAGATTACAGCTCAGGCACTCAAACCACCTCTTCTGACATGCTCAGAGGAAAATGCACGATTTTTACATCTGTTTAGTTACACAATAATATCACAATTACCTTTTCTCCCCCTTAGACCATTGTACCTAAAGCCTCCAAGCAACAGACCTATTAGAATGAATATTTCTTTTTGATGTGCAACTAGCACACATATGTAGACATAATGTAGAATTTGCTCTTAAAGTTGGACTCAAAATGGAACCAAAGCAGCATAATTGAGTTGATTTTCTCTTCAGAGAGTATTTTCAGACAAAGGTCTTCTTTTTCATTTTAAATTATACAGACTACAGTGAAGTCATTATGTACAATTTCAGTGCACTGCACTAAGAAAAATAGTCTTTTTCAGGAAAGAAGAAAAGCCACGACATTGTTTTTGATGATTTTGAATATTGCAGAATTTATTTGAATAAAGGCTTTATTTGAATAAAGCCTTTGTATAAATCTACAGTCAGATAGTTGGAAAATTATTGAATAAATTAATAATGAAACACAAAAACTAATTGGAGTATTTTAAGAAAGTTACTGATTAACATGTTTACAGGATTATCTTATTATCTGGAAATATCTGGGGCCTGAAGAACCTGACCATCACATGTAGACAAGGTCAACAAGAAAGCAGCAGTATTTTTTCTTTGTTCAGTTCTTTGTACGGACTTGGGAACTGCTCCTCTGAGAGAAAGAGAATTGCTTACCAGTAGTGCTAAAGAGATTTGGATGACCGCACTACCTGACCTCCTGGCAGCAGAACCATGATTCTGGTGGGTATCATCAACAAAGTCAGAAATCATGACCTGATTTCCCACCACACTTCTGCTGCCATGACACTCAGGAACTACAACAGCCTCTATTTCTATGTGTTTCTTTTCCATTGCCAAATTAGCACTTTGTACTCAAATATTTACACAATATTATGATTACACAATCATTTCTGACGGAAAAAATGATTTATTTTTCTTAGCAACTTTGATGGTTTGGACTCTACCCACAGAAAATCTTATTATAAATGAAAAAGCTGTGACTGCTTTCCTTGTGGAATATTGGCCATTTAATAGCAGCGAACTAATTTTTAAACAAGATCTACCTTACCCTTTTTATCTGTTAGATAAAAGGGTCATATCTAAAGTCAGAGTCAGTTTCAACACTTTCTTGCAACTAATGATAAACTATGCAATTGTATTGGGTTTGCATGGCCAAGCTTTAATAGCGGGGGTGGGCTTCAGGGGTGGCTTCTGTGAAAAGCTGCCAGAAGCTTCCCCCATGTCCAGAAGAGCCAATCCCTGTTAGTTCCAAAGACAGATCCATTGCTGGTCAAGGTAAGGCTGATCAGAAATGGTGGCAATGCCTCATGAGGTAATATATTTAGGAAGAAGAGGAAGAAAAAGAATGTAACTGACTGTGTAGACATGCAAGGAATATTACCTATATCCAGAAAACTGCTGCTTTTTGTATTTGCTTTGCATTTATGACTCTTTAGCAGTAGTCAAGCCCCATCACCGGGTTGTACTTTATTACAATATTAACAAAGGCACTAGCATGTGGCAAATCCAGAAGTTCGTTTTCATTGTATGCTGTAATCAAATGAGAACTGCTTGCATACAGTTAACAAAGCAGACAAAATTCTGAGACCTTGAACAACTGTTAGGTGATTTTTATAATGCAGGTAGCAAACAATTTAAAACTCTTTGGCTACAGTAAGGACTTAGGGATGGTTATTATTTCATTGTGTCAAATTGTAAAGATTTTACATCTTATTCTAGAGCAAGATAATGGGAGTGAAAACATTGAAAGGCAAAAAGCTATTTTATCAATTACTTCTTCTCCTCTGAGTATGTAATCCTCATTTGAAAGAAACTCATAAGTGGAAAATAAATCCTTCAAAACAATTTTTATAGCTACTCTCACTAGAATAATTTAGACTAAATACCTCATTATATTAATGCAAATTAGTTTTTACTATACAATGGATACCTTTAAATAAATCCTTGTCATTTAAATAAATTCAGGAACTATCAGAACACTTCAGGAATGTACGAGTACCCTACACACAGGAAAGGAAAAATGAGCTTCATAAATCATTGGAACTGAGTAAAAACATATACATATATATGTAGTTTAAATTTTGAATGTAGGTTGTGTGCAGGTATCAATGTAGATAAACGGGGAAGTGACTGTGGAGCTTCTTGAGATTTTCCTCAGCTCATGCTTTAACATGGATGTTTAATATTAATTGCCAGTGTAATTTTTAATTTCTATTTGACCATTAAAATATTCAAGGTCTGGTGTAACCTTAAATATACATACAGTCCTGCTCTGAAGAGCTTGCTATAGAAGAGGTCTTGTTTGTCATACATGCATTTTACCCTAAATGAAATGCATTTGAAATGTTGATTTTTGTTCCATGGGGTTCTCATTTGTCTTCTGTTAAGGACTGATATCCATAAGAAACACAATAACCTTCTATGTCTCCCTTGAACCCCTCAGGAATTTTCTTCTTGTATTGCACATGGGGATAATAAGAATAGCTTAAAGCTGCTGCAATTATAATGTTTAATTCCAACACCATATCTATTCCTTTATTACTTTTTTTCAGTATTCCTGGTACATGATATACTCTCAAGTTTTTTATTAATTAGCCAAACTACAATGTAAGTACTAAGTATCCTGTATTTTCTGTCTTCAAGAATAGACATCTTCTAATACAGTTAACATTCTTCCAATTCTTTAAAAACAATCACAGCATAATTGAACTTGAGGAGCCATATAATACAGTTCTGTAAAAACAGACTGCAGCGGTCAGCAGGTGAAACGTCCCAGCTAGCTGGCCAGCAACCACTAGCAGCAGTGGGGCACTTTGCCCGGTAGCGCGGCTCCAGGCTAGCGCCTCAGGCAATCACCCAGAGGTATATCTGGGGACGTTGCCAGATGAGGGACGAGGCTGACAAAAATCTGCTTGCAGCAGAAATAAGAGGGCGGACTCCAGCTGAGGTTAATCCAAGCGTAAGAGACCCCAGAGGCACCAGCAGCAGGAGACAAAGGGGGTGGGGTTACCTGGCATTATAAAGAGTGAGGAGATAGGGGTGGAACAAACCCAGCAGCAAATAGGAATTTAGGGGAGGAGTGGGGTACATGAGATAGACAAATGGAATGGACTAATCAGGGTAACTTGGAGGAGGGGCCCCAGTCCCTAAACCAATCACTCCAAGCCCAGGACAGAATTTTCTGGAAAAGAGGGTGGTGGACCAGAGTGACTGACAGGGCACTGGGGTGGGACCAAAGGGAAGGATACACTACGTTACTGCGGTAACTGGGGAGGGGAATAAATTGATACATCTGTCACCATGAGGACTGGGGTGACAGACATTTAACAGGGAGGGGAGGGAGAACTAGGGCAGAACCATTACAAAAACAGGGGGAAACAGAACAGAGCAACTGAACACAACACAACAACAGACAAACAGGCAAAGGAACTTTTTTATTATTGCTTTAAGAGAGAGAATTCCTCCTGAGAAGAGGAAAATAGACAATTACAAGACCACAGTCCTGGACTTCAGAAGAGCAGATTTTAATCTGTTCCGGAAGTTGCTTGGAAGGATTCCCATGTGAGGCAATCCTGGAGACATGAGGGATCCTGAAGAGCTGATTGAATTTCAGGAATCACCTCTTCCATGCTCAGAAGTGGTCCGTCCACATGCACAAAACCTCAGACAACTGTGGCAGGAGCAACTTGATCTCTTTGAAGAAGTCCCTGCTCACAGTAGGGGCATTGGGCTAAATGACCTTGAAAGGCTCCTTCCAACCCAAACTATTCTATGGTTCTACTATTGTACAGTTCTTTGATTGCAAAGCCACTAGTGATCTTCGAATGGTGCTTAGAGGAGGCTCATGAGGTCTGTAGAAAGGAAAAGTCTTTTCTGTCATTCTTCCTCTCAAATCCCTAGAAAAGTACTCCTGGCAGCCAGCTCCTGACACGTGAGAGGCAAGATCATGACTGGGAGTAGTCAGCATGGATTTGTGAAGGAAAAGCCTGGCTAACCAATATAAGAGTATTCTATCATAAAATTCTATCATAAAACATATTGAATGTTTTTGACCTTGGCTGTAGCAAGCGTTTTGCTGTATGTTATAACATCCTCATGGATAATGAAGTACAGGATAGGGAATTTGACCATGAGGTGGACTGAAACCTGGCTCAACTGCCACTCTAAAAGCCTTGTGATCAGTGACAGAAAATCCATCTGATGCCTGCCACTTACAGAGCACCCCAGGGATCAGTGCTGAGCCAATGTTGTTTAACAATTTCATTAATGAGCTGGGGAACCAGACAGGGTCCACCTTCAGGTGTAAAACTAGGAGAAAATGTCAATACACCAGATGGCTGTGCTGCTATTCAGAGGGATCTCAACAGGCAGGAGAAATGGGCCATTGATGCTTCCTTCCATCAAAGCCGATAAGAAGCATCCTGGTTGCCATTAGGGAGAATGCTGCCAGCAAGGTGACCATTGATGCGGCCACCTCTGGAGTGCTGCGTCCACCTCTGGGTTCTCCAGCACAAGGAAGGCATGGCCATACCAGAGTGAGTCCCTTGATTCACCATGAAGACAGTTGAAGGGATTTTTAGAGACTGAAGCATCTAACACACAAGTGACTGAGAAAGGATGCTTAACTTCTAGAAGAGGGTGTTCATTGAGAATCTTATCCATGTTTATAAGAACTTGATGGAGAGTAGTAAAAAAGGCAGAGCCAGATTCTACTCAGTGACAGGACAAGAATCAATGGGTATAAATTAAATTCAACAAAGTCCATTTGCATTTATGAAGAAGCTTTTTAATAATGAAAGTGGTCAAGTACTGGCGCAGGTTGTCCAGAAAGGTTTTGGAGTCTACATCCTTGGAGATACTAAAAACCTGACTGGAGATGGCGCTGTTCTTGCTGACCCCTGTTGGACTGGATGTTCTCCAGAGGTCCCCTGCAACCTCAGCTGTTCAGTGACTTGGTTAAATGTTAATTTACAAACACTGCGCCTCCTTTCAAAATCAATCATAAGTGTGAAAGAAAGCCAAATTACATGGTCTATCTGAATATTTCACAAACTAAAACAAAGGGGAGTGAGTATTCTCCTTTGTGAAAAGGAATGAAGTTCACCTGAAGTAAACTTGCAGACAAAAGTTCACAATTTGTTCTATTCTTCTTAGCCTTGTTCTACCATTAAAAGGCAACAAAACTGCCTGTTCAGATTTAAAATGTGATGTTCCTTTTGAAGGCTATTCAAGACCAGCAGCTGGTTGGATTGTTTAGGGCTCAGTGAACATCAGGCAATATATATCACAGCTGTGAACCCTGGAAGACTATTGATCCAGTAGCCTCTTCTAATATTTAATGGACGTGTGAACATCCTAACTGACATGACACTAAAACTAATAGCTCCTGGCACCTGTAGAAACCTCAGAGATTTCCACTTTAACTGTACACTCAAAAATTTCATAACAAGCATAGGAGCAAATCAAATCTGTCATAAAAGTACTTAAAAACAGAAAGTGGCACTTGATTAACATACATATTATTATTTGTGAGACTCGCAGGTGCCTTTGAGAACCTAGAGAGTGCTCTTCTTCAATAACACTTTACATTTTTCCATAATACTTTACAATCATAGACAATGGGGATATTTATGGATTAAAGAAAAATCAATTAGAAAGTCAGTGCTTGGTTCTCTAGCTTTTCTCCCAAGGTCTTCATGCTACAATGGTTACTATGAGGATTAAAGATCAAGATTTCGAACGAATTTGGTTTGGGTTTCTTTTTGATAGATGATTGATGGAAAACACTAAAATCTGGAGAGTTAATATATTGAGTCAACATTGTAAAGTACCCATGTTAATTGGAATACTAAGCCACAATTTTCTCAAAAGTGATTTAAGGCCAGATTTGCAAATACATTTAGATAAAGACAGAGGCAGCCATTAGAGATTCATACATCAAATAATAAAATAGTATTAAATCCTCATATACCATCCATAAATATGTTAGGTAATTAAACAACTAATGCTCCTCAGACATTTTGAAACAGAGATTTGGTATGATATCCAGACGCATGCAAGGGCCTTAACTCCAACAGCAGTCTCCAGGACTATGATTTTAAATCACTAAGTCACCTTGTAAAAATGGGACAGGCTTCAAAGTTACTTACATGCTTTTGAAAAGGCCACCCTTTTAGAAAATGAGTTAACATTTACCCAGCCTGGTCACAATAGCCTGAAGAACATTAGATTTCAAAACCACAAGGATAGTTGGATCTTATCTTAAAAATCTATTTAGATATAAAAAATAATGATTATATGCAGGGCTCAATCAGAACTCAATTATGCAATTTAAAAGCAATGCTAAAAAATTTAAAACATCAAGTCTGCAAAATTAACTATTCAGAGATTAGAAAATTATAGATTTAAGATTTTGCTGTGTAACTTTACATTTGCTTTCAGGAGCTTGGGTGCCTTATTTAACTATATGGTCATAAAATACTTTTCTCTGAGGATCTACTTCATTCAGGGAATGACAGTACCCACAAAACTAATCAAAGTTCTGTACCTAATGAGTCTATAACATGATTGCATGCAAATTTATATGCAAATGGCCAGTTGTGCATCAAAGTGGCTACTTGTATATGTCATTATCTGATTTGCATGCATAATCACTGTAATTAGACACAGATTTAAAATGTGAAACCACAGTGTGTGCGACTGAAAAATATGACTTAATTCATGTATTAGTCATTTCTATTAATCAATCATTTACTTACAACATGTTTACATTAATCAGCTGCTCTTTGCATAACTTACATTGCCCCCTTGCCTACAAGATTTATCCTGTTCCTCTTACCTAATCACTGTGTCTGTCACTCAGGAAGCAGACACTACAGGCACCTCTGCCAAATAGTAACCTCCCTCTCTCATGGCTGCAGTCTGTGATCTGTGGAATGCTTACTCAGTTACCCTATATGAACTGAGAACAATCTTAAACTAGGACAGATCTATGCATCAGAATTAGGTAATATCTCCCCTTTCCAAGCAGTATGAGGTTCTATTCTTCCCACTGACATCTAAGGAAATTTTCAAAAACTCTGTACCAGTTCTGAATTTGCACTCGTAACTGGCCCTCCCCAGTGCAATCCAAGATTGAAACCACAAATTCTATAGGCCAGAAGCAGAGGAGTGCAAGGAAAGCGTGAAGACATGTTACTCTTTATCAAGTGAACRTGTTGCATTCAATTTGGGTGACCTGCTAACCTCATCTTATATTTTCCATTCCCTACATACTAAATTCTCAATATAAGCTAATCTATCTTCACTTTTATGTGAAGTATTAATGGGAGGACTGGATGACATCTACATTCTGCAGGGAACAGGCTGCTACTCTTTTGTGATCCATATGGCAGTCTGTTCTGCTATATTATGCCTGTATAAACCATTACCTGTATAAACACCTATGGGTGAAGGAGAAGATATCAGCAAAACATACCATGCAGGTGATGTTCCTTAAGTCTAGGGAAGCAGATAAAGTCTGTTACATGGAGATCTTTGCCATAAGATAATTATTGCACATGCATTAATCAGAGAAAAACTGAAATGGAATAGAGATGTCAGCAGCAATTGGCACAATTTAAGATCTCTGAAGGCACTGTGAAGCAGAAGTGTGTTCAGTGTTCCATTAGGAGTCTTACAAAAGAGGAGCTGTGCATTAAAAGGGTTCCCTGAGGCCACGAAGCTCAGTAATCAGTCAGGTACTAGTTTTCATAATAAATTAAAGTTAATTTTTAAATTAGTCTCATATCAACAGCCAGGTGGCAGCATGCTTCTTTGATGACCTTTGGTGAGACACATCAGTGATACCACCGGACTGAAACTAACACTAAGAGAAAGACAAGGTGGTCTGGGAAAACAGGAGGCAACTGCACTGAGCACCACTGCGCCACAGGTCTCATAATTAAGCCTAGCCAACTCCAAAAAGAAACTATGGAGATGAGAGAGTTACTATGTGACCATTTGACTGTGACTGTGCTTTTAGTGCATGTGTTTAATTATATTGTTATAATTAATGGCATGCAGCATCTGTCAGCGTAATCCTCATGACAAACCTTCTTCAGGATAACTGTATGAAGCTGAAACAGAGTATGAAGCTGTTCTTTTTAACCATTACTCAGAATTCCCAAATTACCTGGCAATGCATATGTGGAAAAAATTAATCTCACTGACAGCTTTCCTGTTCAATCATGGGAAAATAAAATTATTGGGGTTGCAATGGGTCCCTTGAGCTAATACTGTTAGTACCAGTAACATGATAATGCTAGCAATCCTAATCCCCACAAACTTTGTCTTGGTGGGACAAAATGGTCGTGACAGAACAGCACAAAATACTGTAATTTTGTTGACATTTTTATGACATCTATGTAGGCCTCACAACATCAATGTCTCACTGGCAGCAGTGCTGCAAGTAAACGTATTGAGGAGTTGTCATGGATGTCTTATGGAGCCATATGTAACATACATGCAAACTTCAGCCAGCATAAAAAGGTCTTGCTTTTTCAAATATTACCAGTATAAACATTTTCTAAGAAAGCTTGACACATTGCTTAGAATCCACATTTCCTTGTTTTATTCCCATTTATTAATCTATCCTTACTAAAAACCTTTATATAATCCAGGTGCTCTCTCTAATGAATTGAGAGAGATATTAATTTACAAAGCAGCAACTAATTCTGCCAGTTTAAAAAAAATGAACTACTTTGTATAATTCCACTTGTGCTGAGTCATAGCAAAATTTCAAACTGAAACCACAGTAAAAACCTGTTATTTCTGAATGATGGCTGTTTTCTACTCACCCTGAAATTACTGACTACATTACACAGATCTACAGATTCTCTTGTATGCTGCTTTCACCCCTTTGATTGTTATTTCCTTTCATCAAAGTCATAAAGGAAACACAAACACCGTCTTTCTTCTCCACTCAAATTAATTTCCATTCCCATTATTCTATCAGCAATCCGATAAAAACACTCCTTTAACTTATGAAAATATCTATGCAAAGCAGGAAGAAAAAATAAATCTATTTGAAATTTAAAGATAAACTGAAATATACACATGGAAACCTCCAGGGCTGATTCATAAGGAACTGATGGAGGGGCTGCCTGGCTCTTAACCTCTATTATGGGAAACTAAATTATTTTTTTTTATTCTTTACAAAGATATTCACAAATCCTGTAATGCAGAGAAACGTCATGAACATACAGGTGAGCTGGGAGGCAGACAGACAGATCAAGAACAGGAATAGCTCTGTGTGTGTGTGTGTGTGTGTGTGTGTGTGTGTGTGTGTGTGTGTGTGTGATACAGGGCTGCTGCCACCATTGAAAGGAAATGGGAAGCACGGTTCAAGCATTGAAAGCAAAGTGTCTTTGCCTGTCTGAACACTAAGAAGAAGTGTGCTCCTCTAACCACTTTTTCTGTAATCATCTATATTTGGATAAAGGCTTTTAAATTTTTTTTGCTAAATGCTTCTTGAAAATGAGCATTTCCTTCCTCTCCCACAGATTAGAAATTTCCCAAGGAATTTTGAAAACAAAGTTTTAAAATGCTACTGAATCTTGTCCTATATGTCTTCCAAAAACAGTCTCCCTCAAAATTATTAATAAATCTAGCTGTTTTATTTTGCACAGATGTTTTATTAAGTTTATTATGTTTTTTATAGATGTTTTTTATCTTGTGAACACCTTGAGGTACCACTTGTATGTTTTACTTATCCAACAAACCAGGCACCCTGGACAGACTCTTGTTACAAGAAAGTTTGCGTCTTCTATTTGATTATACTCCTAAAATATTGATCATAAAGCAAAATTAAAGGACCTTTTTCACTCTTTTAGAACATCTTTAAGTATGGTTTGATTCTTGAATACCCTAGTCATATTGAACACATCACCAGCTGAATGTTTTATAATTGTATGAATGTTTCCTCATGAGAGTAAAAACTGTATTCCTAATTATGCAGACTGAGGTGTGGTAGATTCAACTCCTTGCTGAAATGAAGAAATAAACCTGTAAATGTTATCCACAGGCAATCAAGTTACAGTCAATCAACTAATGAACACTTTTCTTGTGAGCCTATTAAGTGCATCCCTGCATGAATGAGTATGAATAATACTGTATCTGAAGGAGATGACAGTTGAAGCAAGGGGAAAAAGTGAAGAAAATTTCCCAAGAAAAGTATTTTCAGCTTCACAGTGCATGCTTTTAAAATAAACCAAGTGTGGTAGACAAACCTTGGCGAATTAAAACACAATTTCCTCTTTACTTTTCCACAAATCATGCAACAATTATAAGAATTTCACTTGGAGACCTTAAAGTGTGTTTTTCCAGCTGAAGATTTTTTATTTTAAATGAAGAATCATTGAAGTGCTTGATAGGCATACATGAAAGGAAGGGTTTTCCTTTCTGGTTTAAGGTTCTATGTCTAAAGTCTATGGCTCACATTCTGAGCAGTGTCACCTTCAATAAGAGGAAAAGATCCATGTCAGTTTACACCAAGTGATGATCTACTTTCTGCTCCTCCTCCCAAAATGGTATTGGATATTCAGAAACACTCACTCCATTTGCTTCTCCAAATAAATGCATTGCACAACAATTTCTATGCAATTGTAATGGTTTTAAATAGCTCTATGTATATATTAAAAAAAAATTGGTGGAGGTCAGACAAGGAACGTATTAGGTTACACCCCTTTACCTCATTGAAATACTATAAATTTATCTATTACTGTACTGCCTAAAGATTCAGCTTACCTTCCTTTAATAGTTGATATAAGTAACTATATCGTAGAATTCTATGTTCAGTTTGCTAAAATTAATTTGTTCTGTCACCAGGCTTTGATAAGACTGTCAGAATGTAATTTTTTACTATACTTGCCGTTGTTCACATCTCTCAGAGGTTTGCACTCTCACCCCACATAAAGACCCCAATAAGAGCTGCATAAAACCTTAATGCTCAATTAATAAGTTGTTGCTAGTTGTAAACCACATTCTCAGATCAGGGAAGGGTCAAGAAGACAGGCCTGCTTCAGGACAAGCAAGAGACAAGTTAAGCAGCGCAAACTACAAGTAGGTGAGAGAATCCAAGTTCAGCCTTTTAGAAAGAATTAGGTGCCTCTAAGTCAGCTGAAGGAGACTGGATGGGAAACAGCTTCAGATCAGCTCCTCTCTGATTTAAGGCTCATATTTAATCMTCATTCTACCATTAAAGGAAACACCTTATCCATAGTTAAATTACAGGTTAGGATAGAGAGACATTAGTTCTTCGACTAAAAAGGCCAGAACTTTTATGTTCTCCTGCCATATGAGATACAGAACTTTTCAGTAACGTTGTGTTGATAACAGCCACAGAAACTACAAAAATTTTAGCTACCCTTGGGAAATGGAAAACAGGAAGGTTCAATCAAAAATGAAACCCCAGTAGTGAGCTTAATACAAGATCCCAGCCTAGGGAGTGAACCCCATGCAGACAGTACTTGTTTTATTTGTATTCCTATTCTGCAATTACTCCCTTGCAAATTACTACATTTTGTGTGAAACCTCACATGCTCATTAGCACAGAAGCTGATAGGGAACACCACCAAACTCCAGGCAGTTGTGTGCACGCTGGAAGCATGCTGTGTACAGACTTCAGCTGGGGCTTTCGCTGCAAACTCAGACAGCGGTGGAGGAAAAAGGATTCTGTTAACACCACTTTTCCCCAAGTGTTTAAAGACAGCACTAAGGGCCTTCTTATATATATAGCTTTTGCCTTTGTAGTTTTTACACTGGAAATGCAGATTCAGTAATGGCTGCATTCTCTTGTTCAGCATGGTGGCTGTTTTTCTCACATCACTGAAGGTTGGGTGTAGAGCACTTGAAGTGAGCAAGCTTTATGTCCCTTCTGCCAACATTTTTTAAAATCCTCTACATTGTGGTTATTTTACACAACATGCAAGTATGTATTGCTGCAAGCAAGTGGTTAGTTTTCATTGTCTCTTACTATGTTTTTATTGTTCATAATTGTCTTGCTAATTCATTATGCTAATTGTTTTTGTATAACTGGAATGATTATGTAAAATGTTCCAACATGCATGAAATTTCAATGTTATAAAAATGTCACATTATAAGCAAAACCCAGATGTTAATTCAAAACTCAGTGTAGATTTCAGACATTTGCATTGTTTTTACTCCCTGAGCATATGGACAAAACTTACTTTGATATACTCTGTTTCTCATACAAACTTTAGAAATTGAAAAACAGCTATGATTAATAAAAACAATTTTGAGTGAAATTACGATGCCTGCTGCATGTCTTCTTGGGCATGTAGGCAATGACAAATCAATTTCTAGTATACTTTGTGACAGCTGAAAGTAGCTGTGCAACCCTTAAGCTGAAGCAGTTTAATTAAACCTTGGCATTTTAACAGAATAAAAGAAAATTAGCTATCCTATTTCATTTCCCTATAGTGTAAACAGAGTGTATGACAGGCATCTGTGTGATATATAATTAATCCCACCAGTCAAAAAATTCTTTCAAGGATAGTTATGCAGACTTCAGCTCATGTATACAATAAAGTTTATATCCCAAAGTTGCTCATTATGTATTCCTCAAATTACTTAATGAGATGATTTATTGTTGTACACACTGTGAAAGAGAAAATTATGGTTATATATAGAAGTAGATGCATTATACATTCATATTTGTAACTCCAAAGAAAGATAACTAGAAGCAACTGCACCTAAAAAAGCTAGAGAAAAAGGTCTACAAGGTACATTTCATGTGCTACAAAAACTGTGTATAAGGAAGAAGTACTTTTCATTACTTTTAAATAAAATATATAATATTTATTCATTGGTTTGAAATAAGCATCAATGAAGTATGAAAAAAGCAAAGCATCTTTACTAATAACATTGAATGATATCAAAGTATATTATTGAACAGCAACTTATGTTTAAATTGATTTTAATAAGCATGCAATTCATAATCAAGCCAATTTTCAATTAAGTGATAATTGAACAGTGACAGCAGGGTGACACGCTGCGGCACAGTGGAGCAGAAGCAGCAGAAAGGGTAAAAAATTTTCCACCTATATCCTGAAGGGATGAAAGAAATAAGCACATAACAAGTTCTCAGCTAGCCAGAAAAGGTTGACTGCAATTTCAGATCCAGTAGGGCATTTTGACTGGCTTCCAGCTGCTGCCCCAGGACAGTTGTCTCCTACAAATCCCATCTCACATCGTTTTCATCCCATGCCTGCTGTGGATATGCCAGAGCACAGCATGCTCACTTGGTTGTGTAAGCAGGTGAGTCAAGGCCCAGGTCTCCCCTGACAATAATGGGAGTGTAAACCTTTAGTTTACAGTTAGATATAGATGGCCAGTTGTGTGAAGGCTTCTAAATCTCAAACTGACTCCTATCCTTAGAGCAGGAGCCAAAAAGCACACAATGGGGATAAGCATATATCCACAGACAAGTGTCTAATGTAGTTTGAGTTGTCTTACATTGTCCAAGAAACCCGTATGGGACAAAGGACAAAGAGGGAAGGTGCACACTGCAGGGAGCCAGGTAGGATACCCTTAGGGCATATCAAAGAGCACTGGACCCTACAGATGACCAATTGACATGTCTTGTAACATTTACATTGCTGTAAGACAAAACTGTGGCTCAGTGGTGCACCTAATCTTACAGGGTTCTTGATTTGATGTAAAGCCCTCTATTCACAAGCAGTCCTGCACCTACACATACTCAGAGCAACTTGGCCTCCACAGCTCAGTGCCACGATCCCACCTGACCCAGAGTGAGACAGATCAAACAGCCCAAAGGACTCAAGATGCAAGCTCTGCACAGAGAACTACAAGTGCTTCTATTAGACACACACAGCAAAAGTGATGGCTCTGTTTCTCCCAGTAGCCTGTAGAAATAAATGGACTTCTGTCTCCCTCACCATTTAGGCATATATCCACTAATGTGTTTATCCAAGTCAAGTTGAATTCACCAGATGTTACCATAGAGAGGGAGACATGCTTTTCTTGGAGCTGAACTGGGCTGGGAAGAAAGGAAACAGACACAGACTGGAACACAGAAAATTCTGAGCAGATATTTAGGGGATAAAATTACCTTGAGGGTTATCCAGACTTTGAACAGAGAGGTTGTCTACAGACTCTGAGATGTTTAAGGCCAGCTTGACGTGACCCACACTGACCTGACCCAATTGGACCTGCTTTGAGCAAGGAATTAACAAAGATGATCTTCAGAACTCCTCTTAGAACAGAACTACTCTATGAAGTAATAATTAATTTATTTAATTACTTCATTAAAAAGTAATGAATGAAGTAATTGCTCTGTGGAGGTAATTTTAAGACTATGGCTTCAGATATACACATACTTCATTGGCACTAGAATGCATCAGATTTCAGTTAATTTTCATAGCTAAAAGAGACTATATCTTGGTCTGAAATACAGGAACTTGCTTTAGGTTCCACAAGGCACACACAATGTGCAAAGATAGGATTCTCATCATGAAATCCAAAATTACATAAAGGTTAAGCAGAGAGCTAAGAAACACTGCCCACAGAAGGATATCTAGCCTTTCATTCCTTCACTCTTCAGAACTTCAAAAGAATTAAACCACCATGCTCACAAACTCAGCAGTGGGAATGCTGATCCTAGAAAAAATAAGTCATTCAGGATCTACATTTATGCCTATAATAACACTGAGGATTGAAAAATTGAACCAGAATTGGCAGTAGTGGGAGTTCATAGGAGATTTTAAAACACTTTTCCTACATTATGTCTGCATAAGCAACTCTCACCTCTATTACATTTATCCTAAATGAATTTATATTTTGCAAAGAAAATTTATATCCTGCACTAGTTACACAGAATCAGGATCTATTAGGTCATCTTTTTCAAAGCCATAACTGTATTTTGTTTGAGAAAAAAAATATCTTTAATACTAAAATAAAGCCTGAGATAATTTTTTTCCTTTTCCTTTAACTAAGAAAATACACTAAAGAATTCTACAATTTCATAGTGCCTTTCTTCATGGCTATTTCATCTCAATTACTGTTCCTGAAAATTTTTGTATTTTCATGGAACTGGGCTTCAATTTTGCAAAGGTAGCCACAACTTTAAAGCAGCTATTTTATTCTGATTTCCATTTACTATAATTCCCTCCTTTTCAATGGGAAATTATCTGTGCCTCTTGATCATGTTTCAGAATGGCAGAAACACAGGACTGAGGGCTCTCAGAAAATCCTGTATTCCTTTAGAAGTCTTACATGACCTGCCACACTGGAATCTAACTTCAGAATCTTTATGAACTTCTGTAAGAAGATGGATTAGAAATTCTTCTATAAGCAGATAGGGGACAATTTGGGGTGCACTCTGTCACTAACATCTCATAGAAGAATAGAGCTCCAAATATCATTATAGCCTCAAGACTGCAGGGTGAAAGTTGCTTCAAATGGGAACAAGCAATTCTCAAAGACTCTAAATTGGTTGGGGATTTCATAAGTCCAAATTTTTCTTTTTTGAGTTGGGACAGAAGCAGTGGCACAGCAACCAGGGAACATTAGTATTCCACATGTGAGATTGTGGAATAAGACCTGAGCGCTGATTCTCATGGACTATTCTAAATGCTTTTATCTATAGGTATTATTAAAGGACTTCCCTATGCATTATTGTACACGAAGTAATGGTCCATGCTGTAAATATTTAGCCACATATATAACTGAATATACCCGTGCAGCAGCTGACGAGAGTAGTATACATTCTTAACAACCTACAAATAGGATAGAATTCACGGCCTGTTCATGATAGTACTATTATGTATTCATTTGTCTCTATATGGATGGTTGCAATTAGCAGTATTTTTTTCTTTATTGTTATTTACATACCTTGTGCTTCTTATTGGGACATGTGTTATCCATACGTTTAAAAGCAAAAAGTGAAACAAAGATACACATACTAATATAAACTAAACTTAAAATTTTATGATAGATATAAGACGGGATGGCTGAGGTAATTCCAGCACAACTACTGCACAGTAAAAGAATGATGTAAAATAACATTTCAGTGTAGTAACACAGCTGAAGCACCAGATTTATTACTACCATTACTTGGTATGCTTAAAAGACGTACAGTGAGCATGAATTTATCTAGATGAGACAAGAACTAGTGGCTCAACAAAATTTTTCCTCTTCAGGGCCATATGACATTCTTGCTAAAGTCTGAATAACAGCACAAAAGAAATTTCAAAAGTACTGATTACTATTACAAAGCCTCCAAGGAATTCACATTTCCATAGTGTCATGAAAAGACATTATTCAGCTGACAGTAAAGATTTGAAAATAAAATTGTTATGCCGCATGCATGTTGATAGCAATTTGGCAAGAGATATAGTATAATTTAGATAGAAGAAATAAAACCAGAACCAAAGCAAAACAGAAAACCCCTGTTAACAATATTCTAAACCCTTCTTTTCAGGAGGATATTAAAGAGCTTGTTTATAACCACTGCTAGAATATCAACAACAGAGATCCATCTTCTTTGTATGACTACAGAAAGATAGTCTAATAATTTCAGGAAATAGTCCTATTTTTTTAAAAAGAAGAAAAAGACAAGTCTAAGTTGTCATATTTGACCAGTTAAAATATAATACACTATTTTACCATACATCATTATGAGACAATTATGCTTATGAAACAAAGCTTCATGCTTATGAACCACCTTTACCTTGACACTACCAACACACTTATCCAGGTATGTTGTATCACTGACTGATTTGGTTTAAGCTGGTAGAATTAAAAAATAAATTTTTAAAAAAATGTTAAAAGATTTACTTAGGGACAATGCATGGCCTACAAGACATTTTGTGACAAAATGGCTCCTAATAAAAGATTATTTTTAATGAATAATATATTATTTAGAACTGCAATGTGGCATTTAAAATCTAATTAGTTTATCCCTTTCTCCACAGACAGAGGGAAAAAAAGAGATAAACAAGCAACTGAGAAGAAAATAATACAATATTAATTGGTACAAAACTGGTAGAAATGAGAACTGTGTTCATTCTGCTAAAAGTGCATTCATGTTGGTCATATCTAAAGGGTACAAAAAGACAAGAAAAATGTGTAGTCTGAATTAATTATAGTAAAATTGCACTGAAGTAAGAAGTCTTTGGAAGGGTACATTCAAATATAAGAGGAAAAAAATCTTAACAGGGGTAAGGGGGAAAAAGAAGGCACAGAAGGCATGCAAAAAACTGCCTGCCCGGAATGACCAAGGAGGCTACCCTGTCTGTGTTTCGTCTTGGTTGGATCTAGAAGGTTTGCATTGAAAGGAGCCAATACCGACATTCTGGGGCCCCTCAATGGAGAAGGTGCCAGAAAAGGCTTCAGATCCCAGTTTACAAATGAATCCTGATAATATTGCCTAAGTGGCTGTTATTAGGAGTAGCCAGAAATCTTCAAAACCAGTCTTCAGAATGCTCAGGATGCTTTTTGTTGGCTACATAAAGAGCAGAAACAGCTCTGAGACACAATCACGGATTCCAGATGCAGTATAAGGAATAAAACGGGCAACAGAAAAGCTGAAGAGGAACAGGTATGAATTTCTCAGGAGCTCAGGGTTAACAGAGGCACAGTGTACTTCACAACTGAAGGTTGTCCATGGGCTCCAGTCCTCTGGAGCTTATACCTAGGCTGGGCTCTTTTCATGGACACTGAGTCTGAATGTGAAGAAGTGCCTTGTCATTCTATCCTTGTATTTTGAGGGAAGCTATTACCGATACCTGACCATGGAACTCAGAAAAAGCTCTGGATTTCTTGAAGGGGCTAATATGCTGACAAGGGCTTGCTTCATGTTTTTTATAGGTGCTCACAGAAAAAGCAGCTCATACAACACATATCCGCAGAAAAGCTGTTGCATCCTTTAGCCCTGAGATAGACCATCTTCCATTTTTCAGACTTGAATTTACACAGTTGGATGGTGTCCAGAGAGATGGCCTCATAAAACAACTTAACATTTTTCTTCCCAAAAGGAAGCTGATCACTCAGGCATAATTCCTGAAAATATTAAGTACTATAGGGGTATTTTTTTTGTTTTGTTGTTAGGGTTTCTTTTTGTTTGGTTTGTGATCTTTTTTGGGGGGGGAGGGGGGTGTCATTGCTCTTTTCTTAAGTGCTCAAAAAACAGTATCTGACTTGCAGCATGAGCCACAGAGATTTCCCAGAGACAACTGGGCTATTTCACAATCCAGTATACAATTTTTGAAGGGTAGGGCTATGCTGGCAGGTTAACATTTACATGGCACATGACTGCAGAGTGAGAAGTCACAGTATAACCCAAAGGCTGCATCTTTGGAGAACAATGGCTAAGCTGCTATGAGCCAGCTGAGTACAGATGGATCCATGCCATCAGTATGAGCTATTCCCATCTCCAACCTTGAGTTTCTTTATTGGGAAAGCTATTTAGCTTCTGTCACAGCTGAGAAGGAATCCAAAAAAAGGCATAAGCAACGTGGCCAGTGAAGGGTGGATGGGGGGCGGGGACAGGTGAGGGAGGAGAAGGTGAACTCAGCTGTTTAAATGATGGTATAGATGCCACAAACCCGAACTTATCAACATGTCAGCCTGTTTGTTACAAACCCAAATAGCTTTACATTTATATCTCCTCACTGCTTATTTCACTGTACAAGCAATCTGTCTTCAAAAAGAAAAGAGAGAATCACTCAAAATAAATGTGTTTTCTTCAGGGACTTTATAGCTGGTATCCATAATACAATATCTCATTTTCTATGGAACAGATTCTTACGCACAAGTTATTAATACCATTTAATCTGGGTGATCAACATATCGAATTCTAATTCTGTCCCAGTGAGTAAAGAATTACTGTTAGAATGTTACCCATACCAATAATTTTTAAACAATACTTTGGATTTAGAAATCCGTGTACATTATGGATTATGTTAACAAGTATAGAATTTGTTAACAAGTACATACTTTTATGAAAATGACTGCATTTTCCACTGATTTTGATTAAACTTCCTAGTGTATCCAGGACAAAAATTAGCAGTACATTATCTCAAATTCAGACACATAACAGTTCAAGGAATTAGAAGAGATTTGTTACACACAAAACAAGCTGGTAGCAAACAGCTACCAGTGGCCTTTCACAAAAGATTTCTTGATTAGCTACAGATTTTCATAATGACTACCCAAAACCAACCAAACAAACAAAAACAGAGATGAAAAAGCTCAGAAATAACTTGAAAATGCTGATCTCACCTTGTTTCATATATACTAGATTTTTACCAGTCCTGAGCAGCAGTTCCACAGGTAACTTCCAGAGAACTTTCAACTCCTATGAAAAACCAACTAAACATTTATTTTTAACCATCTTTATTTTCTCCAATACTACAACAGCACCTAGAAGTCCAGACTGGCACACCATTTTTATGCAAGAGATGGCTACAAAAGTATCATTTGCTAGATCTCTGGTAGCAACTCCTATTAAAATTTCTACATACACAAAATATGTAAAATTAGTTTTAGACATTAGTACAGTGGTTGGATTGATGAGCCACAAGAAGAAGGAAGATTCTGCTCAATAAAGGGCAGGAAGAAAAATGCAGAGAGAAAACAAAAGGGAAAGCTAAGGATTACATAGTCCTACCCCAAAGCAGGCTAGGATACTATTTTTTTTTTTTATCCAATCTATACCCTGACTAGCCTGTGCTTACAATATTCAGCTTTTTGTAAATCACTCATACAACACAAGCCTTGTGCTGGACACAAATTTACTACAGTTCATTACAGTTGTCTCACAATAGCTGAGATTCAAGGTGTTAAATAGACCAGAATAAAAGTCTGACTAAAAAAACCCAAAAAAACTACTTCAGAGTGTTGTAGGTCAAAAAGTTGGAGGTCAATGAAGGAAGGCATTATTCCAACAATAAATTACCCTCTGAATGAAGAGATTAATTTGATATTCAACATTTTTTCCTCTCATTTCTAAAGTAAATACTTCAATGACGCATTTCAGTGTACACCCAGTAATTTTACTCCAGTTTCATGTATCCCAGTTTGTATCTCGTCATATCTCAAGTCATTTTCCACATGAGGGGCAGCAGACATTTCAGACACTAAAAGCAATGGATCTCCATGCCCGTACATTCTTCAGACTGGGTCGGCGAAAAGCTAAAGCTCAATTCAGTCCTCCAAGGACTAGGATGATATCAAGTTTGTTGGGAATACTGCTTTTACTGCTAGTTCTGGCTGGTCAGGGTCCACTTTGCTACACTGGTTGTAAAGGTGAGTTTGGAGAGCTTGAATCCAACTCTCCACTACCCTTGTGGGATGGCACAATTCTTATAGAAGAAGTTTCTGGACAGGGTGATTTCTATCCCATATAGAAGCAATACTCCCACTCATTTCAACCAAGAACTTTGTGCATTCTGCTCAGATGCACTAGCTGTTTCAGGCTGGGAATTGTTCTTTTGATCTCAGAGTTCCTTCTTACCCAGCAATTCCTGCAGTGCTTATTTCCTACTTTTCCAATGCTTCCACTTGAGACTATTTCCCCGAATTAAAATCCCTTCTAAGTTAAAATCACTTCCTCAGTGACCTCAGTGACTCATTTTTCTAACCTTTAGGCAAAGGTCACTAATTTCTTCTCTGCACCGATCATCTAAGTTTCACATGTATTTCCTGCCAAGCCCAGTAAAATTTTGGCTTCCTCCGAATCCTTATCTCCTTAGTCTCTTCACCTTCCCAAAACCTGCCTTTGACGGCTTACATTACACATTTTCTCCTTAACTTGCTCGACAATCCTTTCCTACTCCTTTCTACTCTTAAGTTATCCCATCGGTATTCACTCCTTCCTGCCTTTCTGAACACCCTTCCTGCAAAATTTATCAGGAAAAAGTGCATTTATCATTCATCTTCCCAATCCGCATGCCACCCTTTTTCTCTACCTTGGTCAGTTTCCCTCTTTTCTTCCCCGATCCCTTTTTCTGCTCCTGAACTGCGCAGACCTTATTCTCACAATCTCCTCCAGCACTCCCCCCCAGCTCCTTTTGTGCTCTCCACCACATCTGTCCTGCCCCGGCTCCTACCACACGTTCCAAAGCCTCCTTAGCCCGTCCGTCCCACCCTGAGGCCGGCCCCGAACTCCACCGCCGGCAGCGGGCGAGGCGCGGCGGTGCCGTGCCAGCCCAGCCCAGCCCAGCCCAGCCACCGGTCCTGGAGCCGGCTCGCTCCGACAAATCGCAGAGCTTTGGGGTCGGGGCGCCCTCCAGAGGCATCACCGAGCCCTGCCCTGCCCGCCAGAGCCGGGGACACCCGGCAGGGACGCGGCGCAGGGAGGGCCAGGGGAGCCCTGGTGCTTCCCGCAGCCGGGGAGCGCGGCCCGTCCGCGGCTGCTCTCTGTCCGCTCGGCGGCCGGGGCGGAGAGAGGGAGGGCACAGCTCGTCTCCCGCCCCCTGCTCGCCTTCTCCTTCTCCTCCTCCTGGCGCCCGCCCTCTGTTCCTCCTTCCCTCCCTGCAGCGCCGGCGAGACCGCGAGAGCGGCGCCCGCCCCGCCAGGGCGAGGGGGGGAGGCGCAGCCCGCGGGCAGGAAGCTGGATGAGGGCGTGTGTGCGGGCAAGGCAGCCCCTCGGGCATGAAGGGGACCGCGGGGACGCTGCCGTGCCCTGCAGCCGAGCGGGGACATCAGGTAAGCGCCCCACACGCCTGCCCGGCCCGGCCCGAGCCGAGACACTTCCAGGGCCAGAAGAGGGCAAGCGTCCCCTGGAAAGTTGTCCTGCCGGCGCCGGCCGGGGGGCGGACGGCGGGGGAGGCGGTGTAGGGTGGCACATCGGGGTGTCCGGCGGGACCCGCTGGGTGCTGCGGTACCCCAGCGCCGTGCCCGAGGCTGTGCCGCCCCGCCGGGGCGAGGCGCGCAGCGCCGGCAGTGCGGCCCCGGCGTCCCGCGGCCCCGGCGGCTCGGCACCGGTGTCAGCGGCCGTGCCGCGCCCCGCGGAAAGTTTGCAGCGCGGTGAGGGCAGAGGGAAGCGGGAGAGCATCACCGCGGGACGGGAGCGGGGCGAGGGAGAAGTAGCCTGTCTGTGTTGCCGCGGGCGGTGGGTGCCGCAGCTTTCCCCGGGTGGCAGGAGCGGTGCTGCCAGCAGTTCGCTCAACTTGTTTCGTTGTTTTCWCTCTGGTTTGTTGCAGAGGAGTAGGATCAAGTATCCCTGCAAGTGTAATGTCGACATGTTTGATGGCTGCGTCTTACTCTTCTGTGAAATTTACCTACCTGCTTGTGTCAGTTTGGGTATGTTTAGGAAAAACAATTTGCAAAGTCTTACCAGAAAGGGACGCGCAGCAGTACGCTAGAGACTTCAGTAGGTTTGTTATGTTGTGTGACGTAAGAGTAAATGCAACTGCTGCTCTTTTTGATTCACACTTCATTGGGGCTTTTTAACTGAACATTTGTGGATTAAGCAGAAACTTTGAGTAAAATGTGTGAATCATCAAAACGCTGTTGGAGATCAAATCCCAGTTTAAATGTTTTGCATTTTTCTTCCCCCTTTGCTCATAATTCAGATAAAGGACAGACTAAAGTAGTTTGCTTAGTTCCTCTGAAGTAACTTAAGGAATCAAAAGTGAGCAGAGTTCCACACAGAGGTTGTAGGTACCTTTGCTGCAAAGCGAAAAAACAACATTGAACCACTTTAAGGAAAAATAACTAATMAAAAAATCTGTACCTTGGGAAGCCTCCTTCCCTCTCAGCCTGAACAAAGGTGTGTGCATTGCAAACTGCACTGGGAGTGGAAGGATYCAAGCCATTTCAAATGAGGCAGTTTCCCCTTACAGAGAATTTTCTGCATTAACTCACTTGGTTAATCGGAGGCAGTCTACCTTAAATATCAGAGGCAGYTCTGTTTCACTTACACATTTTCAAATACTGAGGTAATTCCACAATATTTGTTGCAAAATCTAAAAGAAAAACTTAAGTGCAGTGAACCCAATTTCATTAGATCAAAGAAATACAAGTAGCTTTTTKGTTTTGAGATTTATTTTCTGGGTTTTGAGGGTTTTGTTGGTTGGTTGGTTTTTAATAGAACAAATTTGAAGCCAGGTTAAGGCTATTGACAAGTAGCCTACATTTCACAATGTTCATCTGTTGCTGCAGGTAATGCCTGAACGCTGATAAGGCACCATACTTAAGGTGATTTTCAGGTTAGGACTTTTCTTAATAGGCTCATGGATATATCTCTTAAGAAGGTCTATCACAGTTAATGACTCAATGCAGCTCTAAGACTTCTTTACATGTGCTCAGGCTTTTATTAATGGACTTTTATGTAGCATTAAGCTAAGAGAGGGCTGAGRAAATAGAAGAATAGACATGTAAAAACTTGAAATGTTTCCCACTTTTMTGCATTTTGTTCACTGGTTGTGTTTTTTGATATTTTCTTTTTCATTTTCAGCTTCAAATACAACAACTCTGGGCTTTCATGCAAGTGGCAGGTTTTATTAAACATATGATACAATTTTCTATTGTAGAATGTTCTGTAGTTCTTATTTGCTTGGAAAGATAAGATATGACTAGGGAATTATTTTTCTTGACAGCATGACAGTTAAACTTGGTTTGCATTGGAGTGAGCATGTGTAGTGTATTAAAGGAGATGTCATTCTGAACTGTCTGACAAACTTTTCARCGTTTCTTTTTTTTATATGAAGGTGAATATATTGCTTGTAAAATCACTGCTAGGATGTAAAAGATGTAAGGATGAATTGATGTAATGATGTTGGGAAAAACTTAGGATTTTTAGTACAGTTTTAATATTTAGAAGCCTATGGATTTAGTGCTCAGTTCTGTAACCAGATATTTGAATTAATTTTATTCCTATCAGCATCTTAGTTAAATTCACACAGAAGTACTGGTACTTAAGCTATGCAGACGTAGAATATGGATAGAATATACTGAAGCAAAATGCTTTGTTTGCTAATAAGATATCTCTTCTGATAACATATCCAAATTGTGTATAGGAATTGCTGTCAAACCTGAGCTCGTTAGAAGTCAGAAGCTTAAATGTGGCTGGGTGTCCAACAAATGTTATTTTACAGCGTGCAAAATCTTAAGCAGTGAAAATGGCCAGGTGAAGCAAGGGGGGGCATAAAAAATGCCATTAAGGTATGGAAGTGTGGGAAGCTACGTAAAGAGGAAAAAAAAAGAAGGAATTTAGGAATTGAGGGTTTGGGGTTTTATTTGCTGTGATGGTTTTTTGTTTGTTTGGGAGGGGGCTTGTTTGGTTGGTTTTTTAGTACTAACATTTGCTCTAAAAAACAAAGTTACCTCTTTGGAAGGTAATACACACCTTGAGGATTTTGGGTAAAGGTGTACATGAAGAAACAGATGAGATATTGCTTTTATCTGAAAACGGTGGCTGCATATACAGCTTTTTTCCTTATAATTCTGTTTGCAGACCTTGTACTGCTATATTTAAAGGCATCTCTTGAGCCATAATAGAAAACTTTCTACTTGGTTGTTAAACCCATCTGGTGTGCTTGGAGTAGATAATAGCATTGTAAAACTAGTTAACTGTGTTTAGTGTTTTTACAGAAGCAAGAAACTGATAAAAAGTGGAATATACTGGCTAAAGAAAATTGTGTCTTAGTTGCAAGTTGAATTACCAGGTGCTGAGAAGTACCTATGATAAACCTGTAAAAAGACAGGGCTTGATTTAGRGAAAGAATTTTTTCTGGTCACTACAAACAAGTAATATTTTTGCAGAATGCGCTTTCACTTTGCGTGCGCATTCTGGGTGTCGGTTTCCTTTAGACTGAAAGACTCCTGATTATTTAATTTTTGCTTYCTTTGCCACCCTTTTTAGATGTCTGGTAGTTAATATTTTCTGTATTTTCTGCTGAATTCCTCTAATTTCTTCCTTTATTCAAAAGGTAGAGAATGTTCTGTATGGAAATTACAGCTGTAGCCTTACCAACAAGTAAACTGTAAAGATTAGCTTCACTTCAAGGTAGCATGTTGTCTTTTATGCAAGAGTATGGTATTTCTGATCATTTTTACTCATGGTAACTCTAACCATCAAAATACCAGAGTAGCTACATACTGTATGTCCTCATCCAGTATTTTCTCACTTGGTTATTTTTGGCTTACTATTTACATTCTTTAATTGCATCTTAATTTTCTCGTAGATCATGTTTGCAGTTTAACATCATTATTYTGAGTTTTAGTCCTGTATACCAAGATTTCTAGTCCTGGCTTCTAGATCTCCTTGACTTAATGTCATGCTTAGATGTAAAAACTATACTTTGTTGCTTCTCCTATTAATAAAGTGATTAATATMTATCAGGAAAGACTAGGGGAGCCTTCTCTTAATATGGTAATGTAACCTGTTTCTTAATTAACCAATATAATGGGTTTCAGTCCATAGGTATTATAAGAGTGTATAAATATGGGTATTATTGTCTTTTAGAAACTATTATGAAGTCCAAAGCAGGAGTAGTATTTGTTTAAGAAAGGTCTCATTGCAAAAGATCACAGCTTTAAAGGAAAGGAAGAACCTTTTAATTTAGAAATTCTTTTTAATGCGATTGTTTTACTGAGCGACCAAATGCCTTTTTCTGAATGTGAGGTGAGAATACTCCTGGACAATGTCCCTTGCATTTGGATCATGTATCCTATTTGTAATTAAAATGCCATACACAAACCTCATGARAATTAACAAGGTAACATAAGCACTAGTTTTACTTTTTCGTTTTTGACAATTATATGTAGTAAGGAAGTTTAGTTACCAAGGAATGGGCAATAATATGTCAAATTATTGAGCTGTTTGATTAACTACTATGCTTTAGATAATTTCTAAGGGTCATTCAAGTTTCACATTTGTACATATTTATGAAAACATTAGAGGAAAACTAAAATAGTGTTRTGAAAACTGATTTTCTTTTAGAGACATATGGCATTGAAAACCTTAACAGTCTTTCATGAAAATGCCATAATAGGAAATTTGTTGTTATATTTTCCTGTTTTCTACAAATATGTAGAGTCTTAGGTTTAACAGAGTGATTCTGAACATCTAATTATTTTTTTTCCACTTCACTGAATTGACTCACTGTGATGTTCCAAATTAATAKATTTGTCAATATTGCTGTCAAGTCACATTACATGTATCACCCTCTGAAAYTGAAGAATTACTTTTGGAAACTTCAATATATGTGAGTCATACAGAAGTGCCTAAATAAATTCCTTGCTTGTGGTTGTGCGTTAAGCATGCTATAGTTCTGAAAATGTATTTATTAAAAATAATTCTGAAAACTTCATAATATCATGTCTGTAAAAACCTGGAGAGATAACTTCTATTTGTTTTCTAAGAGTAGCACCCTGGAATYTGGATTTTGTATATTGAACACCCTTGCTGTTATCAAAGATATTGTAAAAGCATGTTTTTCTATGTTGCAGAAAAGTWGATTGCTTTTCAAATTTTGAGGAAAAGGTTCCAAGATTCAAGAAATTGCACAATGTACACTGAAAACCCTGTTCATTAATCTAAAAATGACATAATAACATATATATATACTGATTCTAAACCAGCAATTTATTTGATTTCTGAAACAAGGAATTTTTGTCTGTAACTATCTGTCAGTTTCTGCAAATTATTTATTTGCTAATGAGGAATTGTAAACTAATGTACAACATTATTTGAGAAAAATGTCACATGTGAAAAATCGTAACATGATACTTGGTTCCCTGACTTGATTTTCTTGGATGCAGCACTTTCTCAGGCTGTGAAGATTTTTGCTCAGAAATTTGAAGACRGCAATATTTTTTACATATAGAGGTGCATATGCACATAAGTAAAAAGGACTCAGATTTTTTCTGGTGCTGACTACAAAACTTGGAAGCAACTAAGGAAGGAGAAACMAAATGGAAAGGTCTGGCTAATTAAATAAATTTCACTGTAATCTCTCCATCCATTCTCGAAAACAACTTCCCCAGATAATTTGAGAAAAAAATTTGTAACCTGTCTTAAAAAGACTGCAATAGCAGCATTGTGGAAGTCCAGAGACATCCTGCCTCTTCCTTGTTATCGAAACCAACACTGGGTTCTGAAGCCTTCTATTATTTAGGAAGAAGGTTCAGTTTTTAGTAAACCATTTACTGTGTCATTGCAATGGTCAGTTACTTTTATGTCTGAAGTGCAAGGTCAAATCCCTTCTCTCAGGACATTTAGTTGTTGGRTGAGCTGTGTTCTTCATGGATCTAGAAGGAAGTCAGGAGGTCTTCTCAGCATCTTTTAAGGAATGTGATGAGCTACCAAGCCTTTAGGCAAYTGGATCTTCTTCTTCCCTTAGTTTACTTGCTGGCTAATGCAAGATCCCCCAGAAGTAATAGAACTGTAGAATAGCTTGGGTTGGAAGGGACCTTAAAGATCATCCAGTTCCAAGCCCCCTGCCATGTACAGGAACATCTCTTACTACACCAGATTGTAAAAAGCCACRTCCAAGTGGGTGCTAGAACATCCCAGAAAGAATTAGGGATCATACAGGAATCTCTATTTCTGGAGGTAATCACACTCATAGTTAAGGATTGGGWTCTCCTTAGAGGAATGTGCAGATATATGCAGGAATCTGAGTTCCAGCTAGTAATATGGAAATGGCTGTGACTGTGCTGCCAATATAATTACTATTTGCAGCAAGCACAGTGCTGTGRGAAGATGTGTGTACWGTATCTACTTATTGTTACTGACATAGTTTTAGTGAGTGACACCAGGACAGAGCCTTCAGAGAGCCTTTTACTGTAGTCTAATTAAATCATCTTGTCAATTATGGTGTTTTATTTCCAGAATGTTTAATGCTTTCTTCTTGTTCAGTCTGTGTAGAGAAAGTAACAGTATGGCCTGAATCACTTATTACACCTTTGAACTTAAGCCATGTGAAGTTGTGATACTACTTGGTCTAAATACCACTTTAAAAGGGGAAAAAAAATTAATTGTGCTTTGGAGGATAAGTAAACTCACTCAACATGGCTTTTTCAAGGGTGGAATTACCATGTCAAATTTTGCAACAATTGACCCAAGGTATCACTAAGGACTTTCTCWGTTCCAAAAGATTATTTCAGGTTAAGCATTGCAGACATGCTGCAGTTCTTGATGCMCCTGAACATAGCTTTGAAAGCTACAGCAATATTACAGTGTTGCACRGGTCTTTATTGATTCTATTGCAAGGGAATACATTAAGAAATTGCAAATGCAACTAAAAATACTGCATTTTAAGGAGTASAGTTGGTTTCATGTTACATTTGAGCATTGCGTTTTTAGGAGACACTTGAAGAGAGTGAAACTTTTAATTCTAACTTCCTAGTGGAAAGGCAAAGTCAGCTTTACTTAGATCAGCCGAGAAAATTTGTGCCTTTCCTCCAATCAAATTAACAGGGCTTCAAGAAAACTGTATGCATTTATGGGAAAARGTGTTTTTTTATCTTCTTTAATAATACCCTTTTGTTAGCGTATGCTGTCTTCTTAACAGCACATTTGACTGATAGCTTGGAACAATATAGCAGTCTCATCAGCCCTGCTTTTAGGGGAGCTCATTATGCTACTTCTGAAGTGTGTGCAGTAACCCATCAACATGGGTTATTGGGTTCTTAATACTGTATAATTAGGATATATGCATGATTCTGYTCTTTGTCCAGCTTGTTACTTGCCTTCCTAATCCTATTTACATATTTGCCAAGAATAGGAATTATTTGTATTTTTTTAAACACTAGCATTTGAGCAATAAAGGAAGTAAGGAAGATTGTAAGGAAATTTTCACTGTCATTGCTTTCTTATTCCCATAAGTGAAGGTTAATCTTAAATCTTAAACAAATGAAATATTTGTGTTAAAAGGAAGCATCCCTCCGTTTTTAAGTATGGTGCTGTGTGTCTCATTTATCTACTAGTTAAAACTAATGATTGCCAAACTCTGCTCAGTTTTGGGAGTGTTTTGTTGTAATCTCTCTAAGACACATCTTAGTACTTAGGATTTTTGCTGTCATACAACGTCCCATGCACTACGCATACTGAATTTCTTAGAATATTTAGAAATCATGTGTTAATTATGGCARTTTTTGTCAGGAGCTGTATTCAGATATTTTTGGGGGATTTTGCCTTGTTGTTTTATTTTTTTATTTGGTTTTTGGTGGTTTTTTGGTTGGCTGGTTGGTTTTTTGTTTTGATTTTTTTTGTTTGTTTCTTTATATTGTGTTTAAATGGTAGGTTAACTTGAAACCAGTTGAATCARTAACCTAAACTAAGCATCCATTGTTATTGTTTGCTCAGTCCAAAAATGTACTAATAAAAAATGCATTCAGTACTCCATTCCAACAAAAAATGCAAGTGTGCCGAAGCATGCCAGTGAATTCTTGTCTCAGGTTGCTTGTRTAGTTGGCACCTATGTCTGTACAAATGTCTTTGAGCATGCCAGACCTTTTTCTGTGGTGAATGCAACACTGATTGAGGACACTACACTGGCAGATAATAAATTTTGGACATTCATACTGATTCACATATTTTCTTTAGTCCTATCATCAAGCCGGTGAGCAAGTGCAGAAAATTTTGCCATTTTTCCAGCAGATATTTGCTGCATCCACTCTTGGCTGACATGCTTACCTCAAGGTCCATGCCTGTCCAGAAATCAGCCCCTCATGCAAATATCCAAGAGTTGAGGCCGTCTGCAAATTCTGCTTCTCATCTATGTATCATTAAGGTTTATTGATTGTACTGTCATTTTCAGATATAATCTCTATCAGGGTCAATCTCTTTCCCATGACTACTGCAACTGTCAGCCCACTATGTAAATGATGAGCATGGACTCAAGGAGTCTCTTTGCAGAGTGTGCAGAAAATCATAATTAACAGCAGAAGTGACTAGACTAAAATAATTTTTATGGCTGCATGTGAAATYCTGTTTTTATTTTAATTTCAGTTCCATAAGGTTTTGGAAAATTTAGTTGAGCTATGGCCTTACACTTTTGGTTGAGTTCACTGCACACTTACCTAACAGCTATGTCTACAATTCACTTATTTTTCCAGGCAATTTTTTCCTTATTCATGTGGCAAAATATTCTTAAGAAGTTAATGTAGATTTACTAGTTAGCACAAGATTACTTCTTGGCACTTGAATTTGTCTTGGCAGGTTGAACTACTATGTGATTTTTTCCATCTCTTACTGAGTTGTGGCAGCATTCTGCAAATACAATGCCCTCATGAAAGTAGTAAGTTTAAAACCATCCACAATCATACTTTTTCTACTTTATGGGGAATTGTGAAAAAAGAAGCAAATGCATACCAGACAATAAATAGCTTGACTAAAGTTGGTTGTAGTAACAACCTGTCTCTTCAGTCACCTGCAACAGACATCACCTAGAAGTAGCYCAATGCTGATACAAATCTCCTGATAGTTGACTTTGGAAAAGTCTAGAAAATTCATTCCTTCTTTCTGTTCATCCTTTTGAATAGCTTATTATTGCAGACATTATTCTAAAGGAGATGCTGGTATGTCTTTTCTTCTTGTTAGTTTTAGATGTAAACTCATTTGGTATCAAGTACATGAATTACACTTTTTCACATTCTAGGTATTTGATGGGGAAAAAAAAAAAGAGATAAAATTATCATGCTCCAGGCCTTTGTCACAAGAAACCAGTTGCTCCTGCATGAGGAGCAGGGACAAGTGGTGATATCTTCAATTGTCATAATAGACTGTGGAAACAGAGTGATTTGAATGGGGAAAAAAATATTATCTCTTTTTTTTCCCCTGTAAAACAGCYTTACACTAGATCATTATTCTTTGGGATCAATTGACAGGAACAAATGAGGATCTTCTCAAAGTCCCATCCAGCCTGGCTTTGGACACCAGTACATCCCAAAAAGAGTCAGATCATACMGTAGCCAGYTGGAGATGATCATATTGGTAGGTAGGGATTGCTGTCTGCATAGGGGAATGTGCAGATATATGCAGGAATCTGAGTTCCAGCAAGCAATGTGGAAATGGCTGTGAGTGTGCTGCCAATATGATTGTTAGATGCAGCAAGCACAGTGCTGTGGGAAGATGTGTGCACTCTCTTTACTTATTGTTATGAAAGTTTTAGTGAATGACACCAGGGCACTAATACACATGACTTTATTTGAAGAGAAATCTTCAAAGAGTTTATGAAATCACAAGAACTAATTGAACAACTGTTACAAATTCTCTATTACTAAGCGTATGTATTTGCCAATATACATCAAACTTTCATCTGATATGTTCTCTATTCTGATAATTTATATTCAAGAACTTCCTTGGGCTGAGAAATGCATGCATTGTTGTGAAAAGTTTAGTAAGAGGTTCTAAAACTAGATTTTGAATTGTTRGTAGAGCAGCTAAAAATGGAAAAGTTTAACTTTTTCCTACATTGTTTAGTATTTCAATATAAATAATGTTTAAAAATAATCTATGAGGATCAAATGTTTAATTGAGTTATTATGGTTCTGTATGAAAATTGYATTTACAATACTTGCGAACATTACAAAGTTCTCAGATGCTAATCTAACAGAAAATGTCGAAATGCTTTTGTGTCCAGGGAATAGTAGGATTCCATTTCCTGTAGGTGGACGCGAGTGAGTTTACTGCTACAAGCTTAACAAAATAATAACTTTTGTTTCACAGTAGTTGAGTCTTACGATGTGCATTGTTTGGTTGAGAAATTAAATAGTTTTTGTGATACTTCAGGTTAATACTTAAGTGCTAACTCTGACTTGTTATAAGCAAGACAGTTTTTACTTGGAAGTAATGACTTACAAAGTCATTACTTTCCAGTTTTTCAGGTAGCTCTTCTGAGTTTTGGTAAGCAGTGTTGAAATTTCAGCAATTGTTTCTACTCATTATAAAATTGTGTAAATGAACTAGCTTCTGTTCCAAACTCCTTCAATTCTTAAGGAAAGTGGAAAAGTTCTCTAAGCTTACAACAATTGGTAATAGCAAGTACTTTCCATCTATCCTTTGAAATAGTGGWCATTGGGCTGTTTTTTGATGGGACACTCCTGTTGCTCTCCATTCTATTCTTTACTGCTGCAGATTGTTTTTTGTTGTCTTCACCCTTTCTCAGTCCCTTTTATTTTATTTGCTTCTCTCGTCTTATTTCTTGATTTCTTTTCTGCATGTCGTCCCTACGTCTTCATGTCTCGTACCTCCTATAAAGCCATCTTATCACTTCTCTTTAGTGTAGATGACTCTTCCTTTCTTCCTGAGCATAAACCAGCTGAAATTTAAAAGTCCAGTGGAAAGCTGTCTGGCCTCATTGCATAGCAAAATTCCATAGTGAGCTCCAGAAACTGGAAGGAAAAAGAAAAGAGGAAGTTTTGATTAATCTAGCAAAAGATTTGTCTATAAGCAGTTCCAGGAGATCATGACAGATCAGTTTTAAGTAAAATACAGGGCAAACATAATTATTGATATATATATATATACACACATAATGAGTTTTCTTGAGCTTCAGCTTCCTGAGGAGTCACTAGTGTTGTTAGTATRCATCATCTTTCTCATCACATTTGTCAGAAGAAACTAGGTTTGTTTTGATGAGTTTGATAGTTCTAGTTGTATGTGTTCTCCATCATCATTTTGAATGATTGTCTGTCCTTCCAAGACATCTTTGGACTTTTGCCATTACAGAAGTATCTGAACAGACAAAGAGAACATTTTACTCACTTGTGCTTCTTCACAGAATTAAACAATTATAATTAAAGCTATGGTACTGGTGACTTACTGTTCTTGAGTAGCTCAGTTTTTTCTCTGAGACTAGCACCATTTTGTGCCATTAGGAGTGCCTCTGGATATTTGCCTTACATTTTAGAAGCAAATTTAATACATATTTTATGTAGCTAGAGTAACGTGTTAGTGAGTTATTTGTTATGAGTTACTTGTTAAGTTTTATAATAAAATCATAATGTTCTAACTTCTTTAAATAACAGACTAAATCAGGCCCATCTTTCCAAGTGAGTAAATCTTATAGCTTTCTTAGTGACAGGCAACACATCCTATGCCAGGTAWCCTTTTGTTCAGTGGCAGAAGGTATAGCCTTACTTAGAGGTGTCAGACTATAATGCAATCATGTAAGAATCCAATTATCTTTTTTTTAACAATTCCTACTTTTTTTTTTTTTATGACCAGCCATGCTGAAATTTTAATGAGAATTTTCAGGCTTACCTTAGCAGATAGACGGCAGAATGAACATTTTTATAACTGGAGTAAAAGCTGTTATGTTTCATCGCAAGACCCTCCTATTGTCTAGTTTCCATTTTGGAAGATAAGTAAACATTACCTCAGAAGAAACTTCAAGGAGCACCCCTACTTTTGTTATGTGTATACATAAAAATCCACACACATACACTTTTTCAGTATTACATCTGCATGTTTACTTCTCAGCTAGACTTACTGTTACATTCTGATTATGTAATATTTCCTGGCTACACAAATCACTTTTTCACATTTTCATTAAGCCTGAGTTCATAGTAACATTGAGGTCATCTTGTTTTTGTAACACAACCATGGGAGCACCTTATCAAAACTCCTTGTTGCTAAAGCAGCTTGACCCTGCATTTAATTTACTAATCAAAAGCAATTCTAGCAGGGAGTTCAAACAAAAATACCATATCTTTGTTTTCCTTTGTAAGTAACAAACAAGGTCACAGTAACTGGACAAGGGGAGAGCATTTACCAAACTTCTTGGGCCTAAATTTCCCCCTTACATTGCTGAAAACAAAATCTTAAAAGTAATATTTAAAAATTCTTTTTTCCCCAAGCTGGAAATATTAGGCTTACTCTATATTCACTGTAGACTTTCTGTGTGCTACTCCAGGTAGTTTGGAGTGAGCTGCTGCTCTCAGAAACAAGTGATTACCCTACTCCTGAACTCTTCCTAAAGTTCTTTGTGGGCCAATAGGGAAAGGCTGTAGATCATTCTGTTATGGCTGTCCAGTGCCAGTCAATATTTTTTTCTGAAGATTTATGGATTCTGCTTTGGCATGAGATTGCATTTGCCACTGTGATAGGCTATTTGGTCCTTTGGAAATCCGCTCACTGGAAATGTGCCACCATCAGAAGGGCTTCTCCAGTATAGTCCTCATTCCTAAGTTTTTGTCCCAAGGATCCTGAAAAATAAAGTACCCRTAGTGGATTGGCCTGCTATTGCTATTAAAGGTAGTTAATCCAATAGCCTGGCGCTGAAAATTCTCTGTAAAAGTGGGTAGCTGAAAGAAGGCTAAAACTGAAGTGAATGGTTGTTGTGTGCTGCTAATGTGCTCTACAAGAAATTGTAAAAGTAGRTATGTAACACATGTTGCATAGGCAGAAAGACAAATTTTGTTTTGGAGTTCATTGGAAGTCAATCTTACTGTAAGTCCTGTGGATTTGTAAGTACTGGATGTTTGGAACATTGTTATTCTTAAATGTATCCCACCTGTTTAAAGTATGAGTACAGGATATGTACATAGGTAATAATGGAGATCATAAATATTAGCAGATGTAAAGGACAGGTTAAATGCTAAGTCCAAAGAGGAGAATTTGTGATCTTTGCAAATACCTCACGTACCCAAGTGTCATCCTGAAAAATTATAGGTTACGACCAAATGAATGTAAGTTTCTTCACACTGATGTATTTTGACAGATTGTGTTCAGCATTTTATGTTAAGAATTTACATTGTATRTGTGGGCTGTGTTTCTTAAAGTTCTTGGAAGATTTAAAAAGAATTGCAATTTACCTGCTGCACGCTGAGTAAAAACAAGCTAAATATAATCTAATTCTTCTTAGATTATAAAAAAGGAAATACTGTTTGTAATACTGAGCTTTTTGTATACAAACTTAAAAAATGCACAAGACCAAATATGGTCTCATARAGAAGGCTTACCTTTTCACAACAACTAGCAAGGGTACTTCTTATTGGGAATATTTTGGGAGGCATTTGCATGTACTAAATATGACCTRCTATGCAATAGGTCTTTAAAATAATTTATGATTTGGCGTATAGTGCACATACAGTTAATGTAAAATAGTGCAGTGGCTATAAATTTTATAAGTCAAAAATTCTATCTCTGGAGCAGAAGCAAAGGAGTTGTTTTACACAGGAGAGTCCTGAATTTTATTTAACGTAACTTGAAAAAAGCTATAAATGACCTAGCCACATTTTTTATTATAGACTAAAAAAAGGGGCAGGGAAGTGGGAAACCAAATTCAGAAACTTGCTAGCTATGGAAGCATACTACTTCACCTTGCAAGAGAATGCCTTAACAGCCAGACTGTAGATTAATATTGGATAGGTTCAGTCTCAAGCCAGTCTGTTTCATGTTGGATCATTGTGAAGCAAAGAATAATAGATTTAGATGTAAGAGAGAATAATAACAGGGAACATTGTAGTATAATCAGAAAAAGACTTCAGAGAAAAATGTSTCCACTGACTACATCTGTTCCTTGAGATGATTAGTGGGTCCTGGCTTATGCCCATTCTTCCCAAGCCTGAGACTCTTCAGAAAGATAAGTTGCAYCCCTGCTGCATATAAGCAGGAGTGTAGACGGTGTAAGCAGCTACTTCAGAAGGCTTGGGATTTTCCAGCATAGGCTTCCTTGTTTTTGAGCTGCTTTGTCTCTTGAATGTGTTGTGCTGTTTATACAAGCCGTTGGTTTGTGGTAATTGCCTAGATGTGGTGTTGCTGTGCCATTGGTGAAGCTGTGATCCCAGAGTCCTTATATAGGTTTATCCTGGTTTATGRAATACAACTTTGAGTTAACATGAAATGTAATTTGGCATCTGTGATCCTATTATACTATGAAGTTTGAAAGAAACTGCTGTCTTGTGAAGGATGATTCTTTGAGTGTTTGCTTTCATCAAGTGTTAGTCCTCACTRTACAGAATGTTGGTTGAGAAAATTGAACTCAGTTGTCTTGAGCTGAGATCGGGATTGGGTCTCGAATTTTGCTGTCTAGAGCCTGGAATATCTGACATTTGCTCTTCTGCTTTCCGGGCACTTGTCCTTATTGAGTAGGAGAATGATACTTTTCTTTAAAGTGAGCCAATCCCCAGCTCATACCTGGGAAATKACTTCAACCTGAGTGAGTAAAATCTGTCTTTTCATGGTCAGTTGTAGAAAATATAACTGCAAATCATCCRTATTGAGAACAACCAGGTTTGTAGGGGATATGTTCAAGGGGAGTTCCCATTTGTCTTGGGGTAGTCTGTGGGGTCTGTTTATGTGGCTTTGTCTACATAATGTTTATAACTGACAAATGTCTCACATGGGTGTCTRCAGAGATTTGTACAGGCAAGATCTGTGGATTTCTTGACTTGTTCTAACAGCTAAATGTACATTGTGTAGGTAGATACACATAATTGTTCTAATGATGTATCTAGCATTCTTAACCTCTCCCAAGATGTCATCTCTATCAATCTCAGAGTATTGGTCTACATTGTGATGGTGCCACTGAAGCCCTGCTCCCCACTGCAAGTGACAACTATTCTTTGATAACAGAAGCCAGTACAGAGACAACAGCTCAGTCTTGAGCTCTTGAAAGTAGAAATTAATTATGCCCCTTAACATAAAAAAGAAGACTTGAGAGGTGTTTGAGGTGCCAGTATCTCCAGTGCTGTATTTATGATAAATTTTGGAAATACCTCAGCTCTATCTTGCCCAAAAGTCTGTCTTTGACAGTACCTCACAATAACTGCCTAGGAAAGAATATAAGGACAGGAAACATCATCTTTTAGTGATATTTCCCAAAATATTCTCCTACTTTCTTTGAGTATTTCAAGATTTATCAGAGCCTGTTGTCATGCCTTTGTATATGAGTTTTAAACAGATTTCCAGGAATGAATCTACCTTACCTTTTCAATCTGGCAAAGTTCTTAGCATATGGGCTGTCTAGAGGCATCATTGCATTTGATCTGTTTACATTTTGCCCTGAAATAATTCTGTGCTCTGACATGTTTTCCGTAGTTTAATATTATAGGAAGTCCCTATGAAAACAGTGAAGGAAGTCATGCCCAGTCCTTTTCTCCCCCCTTGCTCTGGACCTGCAGTTCAGTCAAAGAATCCTTGTTAGGCCCAGTAAATTTCCTACCATCCCCTGGAAGTCAAAGTCTAATTCAGTCTGAAGTCATTGGCCAAGTATCTTTTTAGATGGACTAGCATATGGACATTGGACACTGGCCAGCCATTGTCTGAAATGTGATCAGAGACAGTGGAGGCAATAATATAAAACACTTTGGTAGCTGGACTCCCTTTCCCAGGCTTGACATCTTGAAGCACGCGTAGTGAAAGAAAAATGCTGCAGTTTTCCTTGTGGTTGTTTAGGCTGGAGTCATTCCATCTCAGATCACACATTTAAATAAGATAACCTGCATACCAACTGGTGGTAAATGACAATCTATATTCCTGRTAGTGATGGCAGGAGCCATATTTCGGAGGTTGTGAGGAGAGGGTTTGGGATTATGTGATTTGTTTTCATTTGGGTTTTTTGTTGGTTTTTTTTTCTGAAACTCTGCATGTGTAGGAGGAAAAGAGGCTGAAAGGAAAAAACTGATTTCTGTCTYCTGCCCAAGAGGTACTGGCCTAACAGCTGTCTGTGCTTTTGTAGTTTACCTTGAGTAAATCAAGAAGTTGTGTTGCTGTGGATCTAGAAGGTACCTAAAAGAAAGAAATGGAAAGAGCTCCTCTATATGCATGTATTCACTAGTCTTTTCTTTACCTCTCCTAAAGAATTTATTCGTATAGAAGATGTGGGTTTAGAAGGAATTGAGAATACAATAAAAATCACTGCCCCTTCCCCCCCCCCCACCTCCCCCTTTTTTTATTGTGCCTAGATCACTATGCATAGGTTGCCAAAATAGATTTCAGAATTCCTTGCACTGGTTCATTAAATAGGTAAATTAACCCTACCTGACTTAAGTAGAGTGTTTCTTTACATTTTAATTCTTATTACATGGTTTTTTAATTTATGGAATTTTGTTCGTTATGACAGCCTCTTCTTCCTCTCTGTAAGATGCAAGCTGCTTTTTCTTAAGAACTTTTCTCTTTGTAATTTAGTGTGCATCTACCCATGTAAACCTGAACATTTAAGCTGTTGATGTGCTCTTATTTGACTTAAAAATATCTGACTAGTTTCTAACACTTTAAAAGTAATCTTTCTATCAAAAATTGACAGTTTTCAACCTTCATTTTAATACTCTTACCCCTTTGATAGTTGTACTTTAATTTTCAGGAAATTGAATCCTAACTAAAAGCTTCTTTCCATTCTGTCAGTCTTCAGCATTGTCACTTATAATTTTGGTTTTTTGATGCATCTGAAAGCTTTAGATGCAGCTTTTTGACATTGATTTTGTTGTTCTTGTATCCTGAGAAGTTAAAAAAATTAGATGAATTTTAAGCTTCTGAAGTGTGTGTCATGAAGGCAAAGCAGCTATGGAAAGAACCAGGTAAAGCAGATTACTTTGACTTGGGATGCRGCTAGATATTTTTGCTTTCAGATTTTAGATCAGCCTTTTGAGCAATTCCAGTTTTAAATTTCATTCTAACTGTATGATATCATGTGTCCCTGCACATGGAGAATAACATCAGTAAACATTCTCTTGTTGATTCCTCAAATTTCCTCAGGAAACWTTCAAGATATTCCCTAACCAGAAATTTTAGAAGCTCAACAGCTGTGGTACAAGTAATGGGGTTATGGAAGGATAAACAGATGGCTAAATCTTGGGAAACAGGGAGTAAAAATGCATGCTGAATTTTTGCAGCAGAGAAATATTGTCTATGTAGATATGCAACAGTTTGTGCTGAGACTTGTCCACACAGCACAGGTCTTGCACAATGCACATCACATGTCTTTTCCATGATAGMACATATCAAAAGGGCTGTGTTGGGGTTTGGAGCCGTGATGTTTGGAAAGAAGTTAGAAATAGTATCAATTGAAAAGCTCCAGAAGAACCTTCTGATTCTGAGTGATGAGACAGGAGAATGGCAAATCCAGGTGATGGAAATGTAAAGCATGCTAGAATAGACTAGAACAGAATACTTCAGTTGGATGGGACCTTCCATCGGTCATCTATTCCAGCTGTCAGGTTGTCCTTTGGAAAGACAGAAAATCCCTCAGTGTGTTTCCTTGRTGCTTTCCTTGCTGCATCAAAATACTATTAATCTGGGGAGAGTCACCCCTTGGTGTTCTTCATTGGCCTTAAGCTTCTGAAGCTAGCTCTGTACTGTTGCATGCTCAACATATAAAAAAGGATGTTCTTTCTTTACTTTTGCACTTACAGAAAGTTTTTCTTACTCTTCATTCCCACAGTGGGAGGTGAGTTCTGTTGTTTCAGTGTAGCAATTTGTTCTCACATATGTGGTGATGTGTTTGGAACCAGTTCTGACACCAGCATACGGTACCAGCCCATGGTGGGATCTGGATGATCTTTAAGGTCTTTYCAACCCAAACCAACCCATTGTAAGATTTTACTGGTGCTTAGTGACCTCAGTACCTGTGTTCTTTAACATCTCACCACAGGCATCTTACTGTAAATCCACTTATCAAGCACAGCACCATTTTCAAAGTCTACAGTTGTGTTTTCGATTCACCGTTGTTTAATYGGAGGTTGGGTAGTGCCATGCCATCAGCTGTTGTAACAATACTTGTGTGAGCCCATCAAAGAAAGTGGGGTAGAAAAGGCAAGGTTCTCTGTGTATTCCCTGCATCTCAAGTAACTGATCGAAGTGGTACAAAAATGGCAGTGGGGATGTTCTGTCTTGTGCAATGTTAGTGGAGCAGGGATTAGAGCATTCCTCCCATGGACACTGCAAGGGGAAACTTCATTTTTTTGTGATTAGGATAAATTTGCCCTTTGTTAAAATACACTTGGGAATTATCCAAGGAAGGAACACTATTACTGGTCAGGATAATTTCCCCCCTTGGTTTTGAAAGCTGCATTCATGAGAAGGGGCTTTAAAATGCAGCTAACCAAGAATTTCAGRATAAAAGGGGGATTGGAGATATAACAGCCCTTTCAGTTGAGAAGCTGTGGGAGGTGTTGGATGGCATTAACAAAACTATCAGAGGCTTTGTTTCTCTTCCTAGCTATGTGTGGTGTTTATGAATGCTGATAGGAGAATTCCCCTATGTAATGCTGAATTAGATTTTCACAGACAGGAGCTTGATGAAAAGAGAGTTTATTTTTGTGGCTTGAATTAAGTCCTGTGGTAAAAAGCTGTAGAGTCATCCACTTTAATGACAGGTGCAGAGAAGATAGTGAATATTTTGGTTTTATGCTACATTTTTTCCTTTTTTTTTTTTTTGTAGATTAGTTGAAGCAGCTGGAAAGTAAATATGAAATGAGAAAATTTTTTCTCAAATTGAGTTCAATAGCTACTCATAAAATCAAATTCTAACATGGAAAGTAAAGTATTTATAGACAGTGGAAGACAATTTCTTATTTACAATTTGGGAAATTTCAGTGAATTCACTTTTTAAAAAAMGCTTTTCTAGGAAGTTAAATACCTTTCCAAAGGGACTGTTTGTTTTCCAGTTGTTAAAAAATTAATGTCATATTGTAACTATGTATGGTCCTGCTGTTTCTTTAATTGTTCTTGTATTGGGACTTAGATTCTAACACCATGCTGAGTGGCTATTAAGACAGTAAGAGAACTCTGGCAGGGAGATTGATGTGCTGCACCAGGATGCCATTTTTMCCCCCATAAGCTTGTCTGTAGGTACCTTTTTCTGCTTTATAGGCTGGCTGCAGTTTCTTTGTCCAGGCACATTCACAGTTTTYTCTGTTTGGGCCCTCTTTAAGTCTGTTGGTGTGAGATTCTATGATTGTCTCACAGCCATAAAATCCTTTTCTGCTTTCACCTTGATTTCATATTGCTAATACAGAAAATGGGAAATGCAGCAAATGTTCTATAGCTGCCGAATTCTCTGCATTGTTACAGTTTTAGTCATTTACAAAAAATTTTAGTTTCTGAAAATGTTTCAAAGCATCTCATTTGAAAAACTTTCTTTTGGAGATTATTCTAGTGTACATTTTCAGTGCCTCCRTAAACATCCCTCTTTATAAAATCAATAGCCTCCTTTTAAATATTTACTTTATCAGGTGAGATTTTCATGTAGTTGATTCAAAAAAAGGCTGTTGTTCCTGATCATTAACATAAATGCACCAGGCAGACATTTGTTAATTTCATTCTCAAAATTATACTTTACATTTTCATTACTATTCTTGATTAGAAGTATCTCAACAGTTCTGTAGAAGTCAGGATTTTCTAATGACTGCAAGCATTGTTCCTTAAATTCTGTCTTTCCTCCTAAGATTGAATCTTTTTTTCACAGTGGCTAAAAAGATGACAAAAGCAAGATGACAAAAGCATCCATCTTTAAGAAAAGTTACAGATACCTCTGAAGGCACATCACTGGGTCTAGCTGAGGACTCAACTCCCCAAAAAAGTTACACTATTCATACTGAGGAAAGTGTTTCTTTGTATAATTGTATGTTCTCTCACAAGGATGCTATTTATGGATCCTGCCTAAAGCAGGTGAAACCAAGAACTGTAATGAATTGCATGGGAWTGGCTTAGGAATGAGAAGTGAGAGTTGTTAGTGCTTGACATTTTTACAGATGCTGCATTGCAATCTACAGGAAATTGGGAAGCATCCTTCAGRGATAGCCAGTTATCAGTAGTGCTGCTTCTGCACCAAGCACATTAAATATGTATTTCAAAGTTTGAAATTGTTGGTGATTCTGAGAAAGTGACACAGAACCTTCTCTGCATTGCTAATTATAATTACTCTTTCAATRGGGGAAAAAAAATAAARCCCCAAAGCTCATTTATGCTTAGTTCCCTTTTGGGAATGCAAAATGAGTATAAGGTCACTTTAGTTCAGAAGAACTTGACACACTATTAGTTACCATGTGTCCATCTGTTTGTCTTGTTATTTTTTACCTCATCTTGCTAATCAGGGCTTTTACCCTCTGCTGGATCTCTTCCCTGGGCCTACACAGARCAAGTAGTTGAATTTATGTGGCATTTCCAGTAAAAAATTTGAAAAAAAGTATTTTAAGGTACTTATATCTTTTACAGAGGACTATGAATAAGCATGTAAATTTTACTGTTTACAAAGCAGGGAACTTGGACTATGAATCTCTTTTCTTTTCAWATTTAATTTTTTAGTTTCTGTATATGCCATTTAAAAATTTATATAGCCCAAAATATTTTCTGTTATTTATGTTGGGTTTTGGTTTTTTTCAATTATAAATGAGTGTGTAACACTCATATAAATATGAATTAGGTTGATATATTTTCTCCATTTTTTAACTRTACAACCATTAATAAATGCAAATTACCTGATTATCTGTGCTGCTATAAGAAGATTTTAAGTGGAGCTATYTGACTGTGTATAGACCATGTACAAATCATTGTTTCAACTGTTGATTGCTTGAAAAGAAAGCAAACTACCTAAGGTATAGACTTACTATAAGAATATGCTGCATGTAGAAATAATGGTATAAAACAAAGCCCAGTCTATTCTTTTGCAGTGAAAGACAAGTGAAGACTTCTCTTGCAGTGAAGACAAAATCCTTGCAATATATGAGGATATAAAATGCTACTTGAGCAAAGAGATACAATTTAATGTAGAAGAATCTCTTTGTCTTTTGACCCCCTTCTGTAAGGTTACATTGTATGATTCAAAGGGWATACTAATTTCCTGTGTCATCTTGTGGAAGTTGCTGCTGAAAAATGTTCGGTGTATACAGTTTTTTTGCTCACAGAGATAGTCTTTTRCATCTTAAAGGCTGTTCTCCTTAACCTGTAACTTGCACATTAAACATCAAGAGGAGAAGTGGTATCTTTYTGTTGCAGATTTGGTACTAAACTAGCAGCCTCAAAATGCTCCTTCTTTGTTAAGGTCTGTCTTCTGTGGGATTTCCTCCCTTAGTTTCTCTCAGAGTAAGGTCAAACTTTCCTATAGTAYTTTACCAGCTGCTCATCCTGGTCTCTCAATGCGTGGCCTTTAYGTGAAGCATTGTTACAATCTGCTCCAAGGATTAAATAACTTCCCTAGCAACGGTGCAAACACATTTTCATTCAACTTCTTCCAGTTCTTTCCACATTCTTCCTGAATGTGTAACCTGAATGTGACTCATTGTCTTCACTTYTTCTCAGTCACTTGGGTATCCATGTCACTGTAGGAAGAGTATTCCTATGTGCTGTTGGATGCTAAATATCRCAAAGGCAACACTCAGTGTTTATCTTCCCTGACTTTCCAGTCTTCAGCTAACAACATGCCCAGGAAAGCTGTCATGAAAATCGGTATGGCTGGAGGCAACTTCTCTTCTAGCCTCAGGTGTCAGAGTGCCAATCCCTCCTTGATTCAGTCTTAAAAATGTAAGGAGAACATAAATATCCAAAAATATTGCTTCTCTTCCTATGCCATTCTCAGGAGGAAATCTGAATATAGTCTTGACCAGACCTTTTCTCCCCAAACTATTTCAGTAGCAAACAAAACTGCTATCCTTTCCATTTGCTCAGTCCTGCTGCAAGCAGTAGAGAATTGTGGGGAAATTTTGAGAGATACCTGAAAGTATTTTCAYGTGCATCTGTCAATGTATTAGGCTATATATCTGGTTTTAAAATGCATCTTCATTGATTTTTTTTTATTCTTTTGGGAATATTATATAGAAGACAGTCAAGGAGCAGTAAATTGTATAAGAAATAAGAAGTGCTAGGTATTGATAGTAAAGCAAGATGCCCTTGACTTAAGGACAAGCTTAAAATCTAAGCACGTCAARCCAAGTTAATGAGGAAAGAGAAGTACATCAAGTGTCTACTAGAACTTCCTTGAGAATATAAAAATGAAGTGCTCTGGTATTGATGGTTTTGCCAAGCCCAGAATCAGATTCTAARGTTCCTATGAGGCAAGTAAAATCAGTTAATTATGAAGTCTAACAATAGCAATTAAAGAGAAAGAGCCCAAATATATGTACACATTCTGAAAATCTGAAAGGCTTCTCACTGACTACTTGTATGTTGCTGGTTATCCTCTAAGACCTCTTCCTATCAATATTCTAGGAAATATCAAGGATACTTCCTTAGAAAGTGCTAGAAAAAGTAGAGATGGTTCTAAGACATGGTTAAACTCGGTATGCAGCTAGTTATACTGTGCATAAAGGGGTTCATTCAGTTTTGTACAAGAGCTGACTAGAACAATGTCCTTTTAGACTGGTCTTGGTGCTTATCTGCTGGATTAATACACCATAACAGAGTAGGTGTGACAGCCCACCCTTAAGGGAATTGTGGGTCATCACAGTAGATTGGAGATGGTCAGACACCTTTATCTTGTGAAATGGACAGTGAATTTCTGGAAGTTGTTTTCTGCTGGAGGGGCTGATCTGTGCCTTGGCTTTGTGTTTAGCCATGCAACCATTTTCTAACAGTCGATGGATTGGGTATTTGACTGCACAGCTGAAGATGAAGCAGCCTGTTTGTGTAGTTATCCAGACAGTAAATGGGATGATCATACCAACTAGGATGCAGCTGTTGTCACTTCAACTGATGCAAAGCCAGTGAAGTGTGAGAAGTAAAGATGTGACATTAAATGTTTGAGTAAATAACAGGGGGAAAGACTGTTAACCATACATTCTGATTATGGTTAAAATGAATGTRTTCCCTACTAGTCAATTACATTGACTAGTAATTGTGAAACTATTATGAATCACAGGTTCACTAGAGGAGAAACTTGGGCATTTGGTAATGATGTTTCTTGCTAAAATCAAACAAATTGTCTCCTATTTTGCACAACTAGAGCAGCCGAGTAGAACCTACTTCATTTTGTTGTCTATTTCCATACTAGTTTTTTCTTTATTATTTTTCAAAATAGCCTCTTAGAAAGGAATGCCATATTGTAATAAACATTGCTCCAGAYAGCACTACTATATTTCTTATTTAAATTGATGCAACACTTTATTTTGCAAGTATATTGAAACTCTGCTCAATAAGTTGGGATGTCACATTCTTAAACACTGCCAAAATTTATCAGTTTAAATCTGTCAATTTTAAGTCAACACTTCCGCTATGGTTACTCTGCTTGCTGTGGTTGCCTACAGCTCAGCCTCGAGGATAGCCCTTCAAAATACTAGATAATTACACTATTCCCATAGCTAATTTAAGCATTTCAATCAAACARGAAATAGCTTATAGTCTGTTCCCTTGTTGATTATAGTTTCTTCATATTAAAAGGGCGCCACTTAACATTTGCTTGCTTATGCCAGATGGYAAGTTCCTAATTAAATTCACTTCTCATGTGCCTAATTTTTCTGCTTGCATTTTGGCAAAGCTAAAATCTCAGTAGGGCAAACAGATAGCTGGGGTGTACTAACAACATTATTGTTGTTATTTTTACGGTCTTTCTTATGAATGGCAGCTCAAAAAAGATCTTATGGATCAAGAGCTGCGACTTAACCTCTGGTACCAAGGCTCTGCTTCAATACGAGTTCAGAATGTCAAACCAGAGTCTTAAAAATTATTTTGTCTTCCCTTCACCTGTTGCTCTTTAAGGGCTTTTCAATTTTTTTTCCACAGAAAGCAGGAGCAGAAATTGTTATTTTCCTGTGGTGGTTGATAAGAAGAATTGCTTGTCCATTTTCTGCTTCCTTTGCATAGGCTTTCTTTTTGTTTTCTCAGAAACATTAGAAGAGGTAAAAACTCCTGAGCTAAGTGCTGAGCTTCCTTTGTCTGCCTGATGAGGAAAATCATCTTGATCCATAAAAGTGACTCTGAATTAATTACTTTGGTCTTGCATTCTTAAATATGGTTCAGTGCAGATTCTTCATGGAGTTATCTTGGGAAATCATCAATTAAATTTTATTTTATAATTTGTACTGGGTTCACTCTGGCTGGATGCCCTGCACCCACCAAAGCTCCTCTAACTCTTCCCAGCTGGATGRGAGGGAGAAAATATAATGAAGGTTTCATGGGTTGAGATAAGGACCAGGAAAGATCACTCACCAAATGCTGTCATGGGGAAAACAGACTTGATTTGGGRATATTACTGAATTTATTACTAATAAAATCAGAGCAGGATAATGAGAAGTAAAAACAAATTTTAAAAACACCTTCCCCTACATCTCTCCCTCCTTCTCATCTCTACCTCCTCCTTCCTAGCAGTATAGGGAGATAGGGAATGGAGGTTACAGTTAGTTCATCACATGTTGTTCCTACCACTGCTCAGGGAGAARAGTCTYCCTTGCTCCAGTGTGGGGTCCCTCCCACCACAGACGACAGTTCTCCATGAACTTCTCCAACATGAGTCCMTACCATGGGCAACAGTTCTTCACTGACTGTTGCAGCGTGGGTCWCTTTTCCAYGGGGTGCAGTCCTTCCAGTCCAGCCTGCTCCAACACGAGTCTCCCACAGGGTCACAAGTCCTACCAGGAAGCCTGCTCCAGCRTGGGCGCCTCTCTCCACGGGTYTGCAGCTCCCTGCCAGGAGCCTGCTCCAACATGGGCTTCCCATGGGGTCACACAGCCTCCTCTCAGGCATCCATCCACCTATTCCAGTGTGGGCTCCTCCATGGATTCCAGGTGGATCTCTGCATCCCTGTGRATCTCCATGGGCTKCAGGGRCAGCTGCCTCACCACACTCTGSACCMAGGGCTGCAGGGGAATCTCAGCTCCAGTGCCTGGAGCCCCTCCTGCCCCTCCTTCTGCCCTGACCTTGGTGTCTGCAGGGCTGTYCCTCTCCCATATTCTCACTACACTACTCTTTGGCCGCAGTTGCAGCTGCCTCATAACTGGTTTTTCCTTCTTAAATATGTTATGCCAGAGGCAGTACTGCCATTCCTGATTAGCCTATCCTTGGCCAGCAGCACATCTGTTTTGGAGCYGGCTGGTATTGGCTCTSTYGGACATAGGCAGGAGCTTCTGGCAGCTTCTCACAGAAGCCACCCCTGTAGCCCCTGTGTTATGTAAAGCTGTTCAYGCAAATGCAATGTGTAACTGTGTTTTGTTAACCAAAGATTGCCCAGACCTTCAAGGTGTGAGCTGTTTTGCTGGATTGACTCTGTATCTCCACGGYGCATGKGTTAACTATTTCTTGGGAATTTAAAAGTGAGAGACTCAGTTTTGCAATCAAAAATGGAAATGCTATAAAATACTGTATAATTCTAGTTTTCAGATTAATAGAATAACTTCTAGTTTCCAGAATAATAGCCTTAATATATCTGTGGTTAGAGTGTTTTACTCTGTAGCACAAAAAATGATTTTTATTGTGCCTTTTCTCACCCTCCACCCCATTTTTGGCATTTTAGAATGCTAGGACTTTTTTTCCCTGGCATTCTTTTAGTGAGTCATAGGGTGTAGCATGATTTTGATTGCAAAATTAATAGTAATGTACTTCAGAACAGCTTTACAATGGGAACTTGTAAAGGAAAAATCATTAATCATTCAGCATTTTATAGCATAGTTTTAAAGGAAAAGTAAAATGCTTTGGGAACATTGCTTTTTCTTGTCTACCAAAAAAACCCACAGGAGATAATCAGTATTGGATAAAAGCTTTTCCTACATTGACTGCAAGACATTAATTCTTGGGGGGSTTTTTTCGCAAGTACTTTTGATATTTTGTGAGCTGAACTTGTCCAACAGAAGAATTTAAAGACATTCTCTTCAGGTCTCACAACAAATTGTTAAGAATGTGTTCATTTATTYATACTAAACAGCAAATCTTACTTATTCTCTTTCCTTGAGCATACACGCTGGTCTGCAGTACGACCATCCTAAAATAACTTTTCCCTCTTGTTTAACAAGGCAGAAGTGCTGTTTTGATACTGTCTTTTTACAGTATTAAATAGATTTCACTCTTTTTATCATTTTTATTGAAGACTGAAGTTTTAAGAAAATTAAAATAATGCAAATTCCTTCCATAATTTAATAGTTAATTGCTCCAAATATAAAATTAGAATCCACTAAATTCTGAGCATTGGGTCTGTCAAGGCACGAGTTCTGGGACAATGGTTCCTATTATWGGGTTCTGGCCAGAGCACTGTAATTTCCATGGTTTCACTTCTCTTCTTCTAAATCTTTTGAAACTGGAGTAATTTTTCTTGTGTGCCTTAACTTTCTTGTTTTTTTCTTTCTGGGAGGATGCATAGTCGTACTGAATGAGAATACTTTTCTAACTAATAAGTAGACACTGAATAACTGTATTTAAACAAAGTTTTATGTCCTTTATATGCTTTTTTTCAAATGCAAATTAGATAAAAGCTTGCTTTCTCAGAGTTAAATATATGCTATGTTACTGAAATATAGCATTTAATAATAAAATGGCAGACTTTTATATCTCTTGATCACCRGTACTTCTGCTCTGTCAGTGAGTAGGGAAGGAAGCAAGAAAAATTACAGATAAAAGAAATAGGAAGAAAGCAAACAAGAGTATGTTAAAATCATTCTATTCTTTAGGGTGTGTATCTGTACAAGCCATTATGTGATATGAGAATATGGGTACAGAGGCAGTGCTTCAAAGGCCTAACTTACTTGTTCTACCATGGAGGGACAGTCATTCCATTTTCTGTTTCATACAGCCAGCTGTACTGATTGATAGCCATGTGTTTCACTTGAATGCCTCAGAATTCAGATATCCCAAGGCAGACTAAACCATCCTGCTCTGGACATTTAGGGAATTTGGGGTTTTGGTTTTGTTTTTAGTAAAGACCAGATGATGCAAGAGGAAATGTTATGACCAGAGAACATGAAATGTGGTTCTCTGTTGCTTGTCAGTGCTGTTGACATCTGTTGTAGAAGTGATTTGACACACTCTATGGAACAGAACTGTAAATACACTATTCTGTGTGTCACAGAGTGCTTGCTGATGGAGCTGTGAGTAGGTGCACAATGAATCATACCCTAAAATAAAAATCCCAGTGCACAAAATAGCACACCTATTAAAAAGTGCTTTGCTCCACCCTCATGTCCAAAATATTTGTGAGTTTCATATGAACCAAAGTATATATTTCTATATGCTTTGGTAAGTATACCAAAGAAAAAAACATTTCTGGTTTCCTTTCTGAGAAAAAGCTAACAATTAACTTCCTCAAGCTAACAGTATTTGCACTTCATGCTTGAATTATATCAACAACTCAACGGGACAAAATCATTACAAATCTGCTTGGACATTTAGTGTTTGGTGGGGTTTTTCCTCCTTGATACTTAGGCAACTTTTTCTGCTTTTAAGGTAGTGCTATAGCAAGGTCACTCCATTGTGTCTTCCAGTATGCATAAGCTGTAGACTCCAAATTAATCTTTTCAGCTGGCTCTTTAGGAGGGTCTACAAATGTGAGCTTCCTTGTTTGCTCTTAAAAGATATATTTATCCCTAYTTACCTATATTCCAGGGCAGCTGTCAGGCTCATCTTTGCACAGAGTACAGTGATGAGCACAGAGTACACATGCAGCTTTTCACTTGTTGCTTTACTATGTAATCTCTTTAAAGGTTCGCGCAGAATTATACTCACAAAAATGAAATCTTTTTTAATCTTGAGTGTGTGAATGTGACAGTGGTCACAGGGGTTTTCAGGATGAGGGAAGAGATGTAGATCTGACTCCATATTTCAGAAGGCTTGATTTATTATTTTATGATATATATTACATTATAACTATACTAAAAAGAATAGAAGGAGAAGTTTCATCTCAGAAGGCTGGCTAAGCTAAGAATAGAATARAATGGAATGATAACAAAGGCAGCTGTCTCGGACTCTGTCYGAGATAGCTCAGCCTTGATTGGCCATTAATTATAAACATCCAAGATGGGCCAATCAAAAATCCACCTGATGCATTCCACAGCAGCAGATAACCATTGTTTACATTTTGTTCCTGGAGCCTCYCAGCTTCTCAGGAAGAAAAAATCCTAAGAAAGGATTTTCATAAAAAGATGTCTGCGACATGTGAAGATGCAATCCAAGTAGAAGATACCATTTAACACATCCTTCCACCCAAAAAAACGTTAWCTAGCCCTCTGTGACAGTTTGAAACAATTCTATATAAATTAATTTTGTGTCTACATGAATTTGAAAAGAGATTGAGTAGAGCTGGTGAACAATAAGTGAAAAAGATTCTTCTGAACCCACTGAGTGTACTGGGGAGGAAAGGTGACAGAACACATCAAAAAATGGGGTCGAGAAGAGCAGTGTGGCAGCAAGAAACAGAAACCTAACAGCTGAAGCAGCAATGGAAGCATTGTTGGGGTGATCAAGCAATAGACCCACAGCCAGCTGTTCGTGCTCACAGATGAAAAAACTTCCTAGAAACCAGACCTGCCGTGCACTGACGCACGAGGCAGTTGGATACCTACAAATTCCTTAATTTTCGTATTGTCTTGCATACTACTTTTCAGATTTTTCTCTTTTAGTTTATTATTGTTCATTCTCTAATGAAACATAGATATTCCAAGTTTCAAAGTTGTTCTGAGCCTCCTTGTAGATATCATGCAATGGAATGGTCTGAGCAGATCTCCCTTAAAGCCTTATATCTTTCGGTCATATGTTTATATTTTAAAAGGTTCCTGTTGGAATATTTTCCACTTTGTAATTCTTTAAAACAATTGCATTTTTGTAGATTTATTTGGTGTACAGAGTAACTTTCAAGTGTTTCTCTCTGTTATATGGGAAAGATATAAGGCTCTTTTGGCTCACTCTTTTGCTCAGGTTTAGAAGATTGCATTCCATTTTAAATATTCACCATAGCCCTGTCCTTAGGAGGAGGCAAGGTCTCGATCTATTCATTAAACGAACAGCTGTCTTATCCCTTAAAAATTTTAAAAGCACATTATACATAGCCAATTCAAAGTGCTTTGGAGGGAAACACTAGAAAAATTCTTTCCAACCTTCTTGCTTGGTATCACAGTGGAGTCTCTAACGTAGTGGGAAGTCAGGAGAACAGGAAAACATTATTTTTGAAAAGGTGCTTTTTCTGTGGCATCAGTATTCAAGCTCTTGAGTACCTAAAATACCCAAGAACAAGAATAAAGGATACTTGGACATTTCCCCTGTGTTATTGGTAGTCCAGAGATTTCTGGTAAATAATTACTTTTTCATATTTTCTGGCCATTATTACAGTTATCCCCCACTTTAGTTGTTCTAGAATTTGGTTAATTTTTGGTTTTGCTTTCATACTTTTTTCCCCAAGGTTTCTGCCATTTTATCTTTAAATTTGCTTTTGCTATACTACTTGACCTTTGTGAACCTTTACCAAAGTATATTTTAACATTTCATATCCCAAAACTCCTGTTTCATAGAATCTTTTAGGTTGAAAAAGATCTCTGCTATCATCTGGAGTTACACATCTGCGCAACATAATTTTAGTTCTTTTTAGTGTTTTCCACATAATCACAGTATTTCAGATTAATTTCATTTCCTATACAGGATAGAATGGTCTTGTTTCCTGAATACCCTTTGCTTACCAAATCCTTATCACCACTTAAATACCCTTTGCTTTCCACTGCTTATCACAGCCTTTAAACATCTCACAGACTTTAAAAATATCTGTAACGACCAAATGTCTTCTGTGTCCTTTCTAGTTGGATGAATTACTTAAACTGATAMTTGATAGTGTCTTCTCCACCACTGTGTTGTTTTGTACTTTGAGAAATAAGCAGATGTTCTTGAAATTGTACAGGCATACATCAAAGGTTTGTTAAAAAAAAAAACCAAAAAACAAAAAAACAAATGTGTGAGGGAAAAAATGTAGAATTGGTAAAAGTAGCAGAATATTGAAACCATCGTTTCTGTTGGGTTCTTTTCCTGAGATGAGTTTGCAAGTGCATCTAGTTAGTCAGGTGCTGGTATGGGTGAACTCTGACAATGTAGAAGATAAATACGTTACTTACCTTTCCAGGACTAAGTCATCAGCCATTGACTTTCAAAATCCAATTGAAAACGAGGTTTGCAGTTTTGGGATGAGGAATGAGATATCAGCATTCTTGAACTGTGCAGAAAATTAGGGGGGAGGGGGAGAAAGATTTTGTGCAAATGCAGTGTAACCCCATAACTGAATTTGTTGTTCATTATACTCATGGATTCCAATCTTATAGTTGCAACAGAAATATTTTTTTATTATTTTGCACATAGATTTTTGACTAATGTTTATTTTGCATTTACTCTGCTGTCATGAACATTTGCAGTCCAAACAGCTCTTGGGTGTGCAGTGTTTCATTTGTTTGTGTCACTGTTTTAAGCTGAGTGAATTTTGGCCTATCACTTGTAAGAKGTTGTCAGTTGAAGTAGTGAGGAGGGCAACTCATGAATATATCTTATTTTTTCTCCATACTCAAGCAAAATTTTGCTTTGTCTTCTGTGCATTTCAATAGGAGGACAGCTGCCTTCAGATGGTACAGAACTCACTGACAGTTGCTCTTGCTTCAGTCCTACTTCATGAGAACTTCAGAAGTAACTAACTGAGGTATTTATTTGTTCTTTTCATTTTTTCAAGTTTTAACTTTGCAGAAATTAGTTATATGGAAGAGCAGGACAAAGGAGACATCTAGACTAGTGAAGAGAAATCGTATATGGAAAAAAGCACAAAGTTCTGTCATAAAGAGAGCTACTAGGCAATAGGATCTTATCTTTCAATAGCTGGGCACTATGTTAGTCAAGCTTTTTTATATGTTTAGAAATCAAGTCATTACAAATATGTCAAAAGAAAACATGCTATAAATGCAGTTAAAAGCATTGGGGTTTTGAGGGTCATGTACTCAGTTTTATCTGATCCTCTGATTTTCTCCAAGAATGGGCAAAAGATTTTGCAGAAAATCCCTAGACATGAATACCCAATTACCTAAATAATGACTAAATAATGAACCTTTCAAAACTCTCCCATCATTTATAGGTTTCTTCCTCTACTACTTAAAAGAATTTAATTAATTAAATTTAATTTCAATTAAAGAAAAGCTTTGGTGTTAACACAACATACAAATGCTTTCCTCACACTTTCTTTCATACAACCCTAAGATTAAATATAAAATCTGTTTTAAAAATATTGATAAATATTTTTATTGGAAATATTTGTCATTTTGGCAGATACCAATGAATTAATTTCTTTGCAGAGAAAAGAACACCATTTGTAAACAGAGTTTGATAAAGGATTTATAGCCACAGAACTCGTGAAGGGAAAAAAAGTTGTAAGCCTGTGATCAGCTGTATTTGTGTCAGTCCTAAATTTATGATCTGCAGCTGTTAAATGTGTGATAGGAGCTTTGTCTTCTAAAAGCGTGATGACAGTGTGAGCACAAGGCTTCGAAAAAGAAAACATAGTGCTTTGAGAAATGAGACTGTCCAAACGTGGGTGAGGATTGCAATGCTTCACATAGCACAAACCTTTTWTTTTGTAAATCTTACATATGTATATTTTAATGCTTTTTAAATTGTGGAAAGCTACTGKCACAGATTCTAACATATCTGAGGTTGAACAAGAAGTCTGCTGGTCAATGTTTGTGTATGTAGTGTAATGTAAGCCGTGCCAGACTGGAATTCTTTTTCTGCATTTCAGAGCTCAAAGCTTTAATGATACTGGGAAAAAAAAAAAAAAAAAAGATGTCTTATAACTCCTATAATGTCTGAAATCTGAAAATATGTAATATAAGCAACTTTTTTTTTTATGTAGCTCCTAGTATCTATGTGTGTGTCTATGCAAATATGTGGATCTATGTTTTAGATACCAAGATAGGCTTAACTTCTTGGAAAGATTGGTAATTGCTAGTGTGGTTCTTGTATAAAACTTATATGTGCTATTATAGCTATATTACAATACCTATATTTCCTTTTTTAAAGAGACTTCTTGTATGCCAGACAGTATATATCATAGCTAGAATAATGTCAATCTTAAAATGAAAAGTTTTCAGAAAATGAACTCTTAAAATTCAGTTGGGATGTTACATACAGTTTCATAAAAGAAGGCAGAAGTCTTTTTTGTTTCTAATTTTGCCTTGAGTGCTGTTAGCAGCCAGTTCTGATAATGGTTTTTACGTGCAGGTTCTATGGAGTGCTCATATTCTCAGATTTTAATAAAGAAGTTGGCKTTATGTGACAGGTTGAGCAATTTCACTGCACATTATGGATTGGTTATGTCTTACCGTAAGTTCATTTCTGGAGTCAGTMCACAACTGTTTCAGCAGTAGAATTAACTGCTTATGTCACAGATTATAATTAGCTGTGTCTGTGTGCCAGAGCAACAGGATGGAATGCAAAACGTAGCCAAACATGTGAACGAATTTTCTTCCAGTGATATTTGGCCAGACCTAAAATATCTTCCACTCCAGATCTGAAAGTAGTGGAAAAGTTAGACAGTTCTCTCTTGGGAAGAGACCGGTTGTAGTTTTTTCGCAAGTCCACATTGTTTCAAATCTCCAAGGTAAGTAACAATTTTTAAAAATTATTTTAATATGTGTATTAAAACATTAGAATATTAAAAAAGGAGTTTTTTTGTTGGTTCTTTACTTGTTACGTGGTTGTAGTGAGCTTCTCCCCTGTCTATATTTCTGTGCAACATTTCAGACTGATTTTGTCCTTATTTAAGGATCATTTTGATGCTTATGTGRTTTATTTTAGGGCCTAAATTATGTGTTCATTTTTAACTACAATTATTATTTTTGATTCAGATAGTTTATTTATACTAGTTTTTCCAATTAAAAGTTACATAGTTTAAACCTGCACTTCTGTAATACTAAGAAGCTAAATTAGAAATTTTAAGTTTMGTWACTTTTAAATCTTTTACAGTATCATGTTACTGTATTTACGTAAATATCTGATTTGCAGTAGTAAACCTCTGATGCTTGTAGCTGTAGATTTCTCTCAGTTTATTTATGACATACCAAAAGTTAAATTTAGTCAAGAATGGATCCATGGTTCTTCTGAACACTTCTTTTTGGCTTGATTGTGTGATAAAAACCTCCCACTTAATAGAGGGCATATAATTATCTGTGTACAGAACTTGTTTTGCAAGTTTGTAATCTCTTTGAGTTCAGATACATTTTCTACTGGATAATTTCTCTTACTGAAAGAAAATTACCAGCTAGTTATCAGTGGATTACTGACTCATTATCAAATGATTTATTGGATGATATTTTGTGTCTTGCCACCAGCAGTTGCTTTCACTGCATACTTAATCACGAATCTGATTGAGGACAGAGGTTCCTAAAACAGGATATTGCCCAAGTKTAGGAATGTGATTTTAGTGCATCAACATCAGTCAGCTAGGCTCCTTTTACTGAGATATGGGTATTTTTACTGAATCTGTCTAAAATCTCCTCTTTCTTGAGGAGGACATGACTCATGTCCTAGAAGCGTCTGTCTTATCTCCATTTTCTGTGAAGGGGGCCTAGGTAAGTGTGGCTGATGTCTATGTTTGGAGAGATTAATTTTGATCTGCACAGCCACTTCCAAGTGAGTAGTCCATTTGAGTGAACTATAGGAACTTTGTACCACAAAGTTCTGGAAGTTTGCCATGAGTTAAGATTTTGGAAGTTTTGTTTGTGATAGTCACAAATGATGCCACTTTGGCTGAGATGGATTTCTGATTATCTTCTAAACAAATGTTCTGTTAGATACACCCCTCCCTTCTACTATGTAATGAAGAAAAAATGCTCCTAGAATACCACCAAAGGATAACAACAAGTACATGGGGTTAAATTAAAAATAAAAGAGTCTAAAGCCCAGCATTAGAGGGAACCACTTAAAATCTCTTTTCCAAACCTTCATGCTTTTGCTAACAGYATGCCGCTCTTTCCTGGTTGAAAACTCAGTGGTTTAAAGCATGTTATATTTTGAGTTTTATTCATAATCATAAGGCAGGTGAAGTTATGTGTACAAAGATCTTCTTACTTGAATAGCCTCATGAGTTTTTTTCCTTCCTGTGGAAAGCAATGCCTTGTACTTGAAATACAAATCCCAGGTCCTAGCCTCTTACTGTTTTTAATTATTTTCATGACTTGGAATTAAGTAAGCTGGATTTCCTGTGGACTTATTTCTCAGAGTTGATTGTCTTACATGTTTAACAAGCAGTGACGGAAGGCTTTTTGTAACAGAGACATTTACAAGGTCTTTTTCTCACATCAGTTTTCTGATATTTTATAAGGTCTTYATGCCCATTGCAGTCCCTCAGTAAAGACATAAATGGGGGTTCTTATTTTCTCTGTTATCTCATTTTCAGACAGTTTGCAGGAATGTAGTATTTGAGGCATCTGCTTGTCTGTTGAATTTCATTGAAATTGGCCAAGAAGCTCAAAAGCTGTTGAAGGAGATAGGGAAAATGAGTGGGAGACGGATGGTTTAGACATTGACATAGGGTTTGGTTGCTTTTTTATTTATTAAACCAGSCTACAAGAATCATGGCAGTTTGGATAACAGGTTAATTCAATATCCTGGTCAAATTTGCAACTTGGGTAATAGTATTCTCACTATTTCATTCATCTCAGCTTTGGCTACCTGGGCCAGGCTTCTCATTAAACCTTTCTGTATATCTGCCAAAAGCTGTTAAACAGTTGCTGCATTTCATGCCATGGTTGGTTATGTTTCTGTGGTGGATGAGGTCTGTATAAGACTGTGAATAGAAATATCAACTAAAATACATAAATATTTTTTTAATGGAGTGTGGTGTGTGCTGAAGTGTTAGATAATGCTGGTGGCAGCCATAAAACACATGCTTTTCAATAAGCTGTATGTTCCTTTGTGGATGTGTATATCCTGAAGGTTGCCTGTAAGAATCAGGTACATATGTATTTTCAATAAAGGGATGTAGGGATGGAATCATCTTGTAGTAATGACTGTTAAAACTCTCCAGTTCCTCCCCTTTTATTTGCTGTGCTGTCAGTGCTCTGAGGAACAGAAATKTTAGTACTTTTGCTTCACATTACCTTTTCCAGTATTCCAAGTGCCAGATACTAAATTTTATACAGCCTTTTGCATCCTTGCCTTATTAGTTGTGCATACCAGTGGCTTTCAGAAAAGGCTGACTGTGTAGAGTACAACAGCCTATTTCATGTTAAAGTTTCACATAGGTCCTACCTTGAATTTCCAAGCTGTTAGACCTTTCTAAGAGAAGCATGCRGGCTCCTGATGGAAGTAGACGTGTCTGCAAAGTTCCACTGCACCCAATTTCCTCAGTTTTGGGGAAAAGGATTTTAAGTGAGAGGCAGTAATAATTAAATAAAAACCATGTTCTAGTGACTCCAGACTGCTGAAAACAGATAAAATGRAAGAGTTTCTTAAAAAATAAATGCTCTGAAATGAAGCTGAGTCAATAGAGCAAAGCTGTGGTAATGAACCCTAACCGCAGATCAGGCTATATTAGCAACGCTTTAGATATAAGCTCCTTCCAAAGGCCTCTTCCAGTCCAGCTTTGAACTGGAATAGATAATCTCCAGAGGTCCATTGCAGCCCAGTTTTTTCTAGGATTCTCGGAATTTGTTCAGATTTTCGTGACTGTTCACTCTTTTGTTATTATTAATTACCTACTGGTTTTGTTTAGTCACCTGACTGTATTGCTAGCTGGTCCAATTGGCAGTGCTTCAGAGTTCATGGAAGAGGGCATTTAATTTTAATTTAAACACTTTAATAAATGTGTGAGATTGGTAGCTAGCGGTATTCTCAAGCCACGTAAAGTTGCTGTATGTCAATGAGAATTAACTGTAATATTTGACTTTTACTTGGAAATACAAGGAAGGAAATAG